>JBCFYV010003508.1:49047610-49330110 GCA_039000515.1 Timema cristinae | reverse complement strand
GTAGTAGTAGTAGTAGAAGTAGTAGTAATAGTAGTTATGTAAGTAGTAGTAGTAGTATTATAGTAGTAATAGTAGTAGTTAGTATAGTAGTAGTATAGTAGTAGTAGTAGTAGTATAGTAATAGTAAGTAGTAGTAGTAGTAGTAGTTAGTATAGTAGTAGTAGTAGTAGTAGTAGTTAGTAGTAGTAGTAGTGTAGTTAGTATAGTAGTAGTAGTAGTAGTAGTATAGTAGTAGTAGTAGTAGTAGTAGTAGTAGTTAGTATAGTAGTATAGTAGTAGTTAGTAGTAGTAGTAGTAGTAGTATAGTATGTAGTAGTAGAAAGTATAGTAGTAGTAGTAGTAGTAGAGTAGTAGTAGTAGAGTAAGTAGTATAGTAGTGTTAAGTAGTAGTAGTATAGTAGTAGTAGTAGTAGTAGTAGTAGTAGTAGTAGTATAGTAGTAGTAAGTAGTAGTAAGTAGTAGTAGTAGTAGTAGTAGTTAGTAGTAGTATAGTAGTTAGTAGTAGTAGTAGTAGTAGTAGTAGTAGTAGTAGATATAGTAGTAGTAGTAGTAGTAGTAGTAGTAGTTAGTAGAGTAAGTAGTAGTAGTAGTAGTAGTAGTAGTAGTAAGTAGTAGTAGTTAGTAGTAGTAAGTAGTTAGTAGTAGACTAGACTCCCTATGAAGGGGAGATCAAGGTTCAAATCTCGGACGGGTGTACTGAGAGTATTTTCAAAAATTAGTTTTCCACTATCCCTCCAAGCAATAGCGAGTACACTTCCTCTAAATATAACCTTCCTAATCCATAAAACCATTAAAGTAATTAGTATATAAGCGGATGAATCTAACGGGTAGGAAGAAGCAGCGCTTAAGATAACTTGGTTTTTTTCAAAGGTAGTGTAAAATCTTCTAACATTTTATTATATATAATAAACATTTTTCTATTATACCAATATACCAATAAATTACCGCCATTATTCTCACATTTCCTGAAAGATACTCCAACAGACAATCGCGTTAATGAGCCGACACTCGCTAGGTGTGACAAATTAATCGTCAAATGACGCACTCGCCGTGTTCCAGAGGAAACACACAACCTCCAATATTCCAGTCCTCCCCCCCCCCCTCTTCATTAGTAGGTCTTGTTTACAGTGCGAGGCTCATTACTCACTTGTGACTGGAGAGCTTCCAGGGGCTGCAATTCAGCTACATGTATATACAGGGTGTCTAGGTGCAAGGAATACGGGTAGCTCCCTCTCTGGAGGAGCTAACAGGAGCTGAGGTTTAAACAGCGATTGCTCTTGAACTTAAGAGTCACATGGATGTCATCGAGGCCATAATTTCTTTCCAATACGCCATCATATGTGCAATTACCCGCTTCGATGGCCGGATGGTCTAACGCGCTACTCTCGTGATATAATCAGTGTATGTGTTTACTGTTTATTTTATGTAATTTGTGTACTTCACTAGGATCTTGTAGAGAGTCGGCAACAAAGATGTAAGATGACAAATTGTTTGTAGAAGGAGAATTGATAGGAAATTAATAGGCAGCCCCCTTGGCCGCCTGTCACAGCTCCTGACCTCTGAGGTAGGCCCTTGGCTGCCTGTCACAGCTCCTGACCTCTGAGGTAGGCTCTTGGCTGCCTGTCACAGCTCCTGACCTCTGAGGTAGCGCCCTTGATCTGCTGCTTCTCACGTTCCATCGAAAGACATCCCCTCAACCACAGCTATTTAACATTAACTTCCCTACACCCTAGACCAACCATCACATCTCATACCCACCCCACGAATATTCATCATCATCATCCCCTCAACAAACATCATTTACCCCCAACCATTCTTTTCCCTTTCTTTTTAACAAGAGTTCTCCATCCAGGCTCCCCCCGCCCCCTCGGGATAGATAACATGTTTTTCCACTCTAGGAACGCGTAGAAAAATTAGAAATGAAAAACTCAATTCAAATTTTTTTTTAATTACTTTTGAAATGAGGGTCGTTTTCGACATTTCATCTCACGTGGAACAAAGCTCGTTTTTCTCTTGGAGTGATTCTAGAGTTTTCCTCGCCCGTGTAATTTGATTGTTTGGTTTGATACGGTTGGAAGCACTGGAGATATCGGTAACAGCTCAATTAGTTCGCTTTGAGGCCGCTCTTATCGAGTCGACATGGCGCGCGTAGAGACTGCGTACCGTCCCCATGACTGTTAGCGAGATTCAGGCAAGGATCGAACTCTAAATTAGAAAAGGGCGGGTAGTTATTTGTAAGTTTCTAAGGTCAGAAGTTCAATATGGAAGCGTGCGTGTCTACACTCTATAGGATGCGGGGTCCCAGGTTAGGTTCCCGTCTCTTCCAAAAAATGTATCATGGGTTATAAATTGAGGCTGCCCCTTTCACAGAGATGAGCGAATGGGCCGAGTGACTGAGAACTAAGTTACTATAATTATATAATGTCGTACTCCCCCTCCCTTGGGCCTTTTTGTCAGGATAGCTTAGTGAGATAAGTAGGCAGCGGTAAATGATCGTGAGGTTCATTTTGATCTTGTTTATTGAACTAGAATGACTACCATACGAGCGTATAAATGTGTTGTAGGTTGTTATAGCTCTTACTAGTGTAGAGTACACGGCTGCTCGACTATGCGTGGTTGTTACAACTCAGAATAGCGTAGAACACATGGCTGTTCGAATATGCGTGGTTGTTATAATTCTGACTAGTATAGAGTACACGGCCGCTCGACTATGCGCGATTGTTTAAACTCTGACTAGTGTAGAGTACACGGTTGCTCGAATATGCGCGGTTGTTATAACTCTGACTAGTGTAGAACACATAGCTGCTCGAATATGCGTGGTTGTTATAATTCTGACTAGTATAGAGTACACGGCTGCTCGACTATGCGTGGTTGTTATAACTCTGACTAGTGTAGAACACATAGCTGCTCGAATATGCGTGGTTGTTATAATTCTGACTAGTGTAGAGTACACGGCTGCTCGACTATGCACGGTTGTTATAATTCTGACTAGTATAGAGTACACGGCTGCTCGACTATGCGCGGTTGTTATAACTCTGACTAGTGTATAACACACGGCTGCTCGACTATGCGCGATTGTTATATAACTCAGACTTTTCAAGATGGTTAGAGGCGTCCTTTCCAGCACCCTTTTTCGAAAAGGTCTAAAACTCGATGTTTTATACTACCAAAAAACAGAGGCGTCTTCTCCTGAATTAATATTTATACCAACACACATCTTTGTGCTAGTTATCAAAACAACCTCTGTTAAAAAAACATTACTATGCGCGTGCACAACTGTTGACATGAAACAATTGATGGTAACGATTACTTAGGCTTACGTTATCCTTGCATGCTTTTTATTATTAGAGTCTGTATACTATGTCAATAATTTATAATTGAGATACCACTTACGTCCGTAATTCTAATTATTCATGCCCCAATCTTCGCCTTTCATAAATACTTAAATGTATAATGTTGTTTTCTTCCATCTTGATTTGCTTGGAACATGCAATGTTTGATCCCGGTCGCGTATACAATTGTAGTTTTCCCTAAATAGTTTTCCTTTCTCTCTCTCTTTCTTTCCACGCAAATTCAGGAACACTTATTCTTAATATAGCCTTCCTAATCCCTAAAATAACTGGCTTAATTTAGTATATAGGTGTATAACCCAAACAGGTAGTAAGACGCGGTACTAAAAAAATCACCTCCTGAATACCCGCCACCAGAAAATAATACCTGAGAAGACTGACGTTTTAGTCTGTGTGTCCACGGATACGGTTGATCCTTCATCTCTGGACGAATGGTTTAAGACGTCACTCTCGTGTTAGACTGGCCTGCTGATGACAGGGAGATCAGGTTTCGAATCCCGGCCGGGTCTACTGAGGGTAGTTTTTCTAAATGGTTTTCCTACTCTCCTTCAACGCAAATGCGGGTAGATTACCTCTAAAATGCTTTCTTCCTCATCCCTACCTCATTAATTATCATATATTCGTATAACATGAACAGGTAGTAAGACGCGGTGATAAAAAAAGCATTGTCATAAACATTACCATATAAATGGTTTTTGTATTTTTTAGGCTGTCACTAAAGTACGAGAAAATTTACAAAACGAGGCACGTATATAGGGCGATAACATTGAGGTATGATCCTTGAGAACTATGAAGGAATATTTCATATAGGACATCGCTAACTGCATTGGGGTCGCAAGAATAAATTACAAACATTAGCATATGTCAACACCCTGGGTGCCTCGGCGCAAACAGATGCTTACAGTATTATGAATAATTTTATCTCCAATACATCGATTATGGGTGCGCAATATGTAAACACATAAAAAAATAGTGTGTTGGTACGCTGTGGCTATGTCCATAAAATTGATGAGTTTTCTAAACTATTTATTTTCAATGCAAGTATAGTAGAATTACGGTTGGAAGTATCGTATCTGACACTTTCTAAAGTCATTAGAACTGGGCCTACTTCAATATTTTCTTACATTAAGGCAGGCGTGTCGAGATCGTTTGATCATAATAATGGTCACATTGAACATTAAAAACACGGAGGAGGCCGAGTTAAAAAATAATCGTATTGTCACCATTTTAATAAAAAGAATTACAAATTGGTAGGGACCTTATTATTACAAAAATAAAATAATAAGCCTGACATTTAATACAATACATAAATAGATCCATATGTAATCACGCCGTTCCGTTACGGGGTAGGCAAGAAACTGTGCATATAGCTCATAAAACTACTTCCGTACTTAATCCACCCTCACTAACTTTCTCCACACCTCCCTATCCTTGCATACTCCATTCTCTTCAACAACATCCATACACCGAGTCATACGTGCTCTTTTATTTTTAGAACTATTAATGTTTCTCTCTTTCACATATTCGTCTACAAAATTTAACCACGTCTTACATGGCATACCCATTCCTTTTGATCCACACACTCTACCTCCATATATTTGCTTCGTCCCTTAATCAACAATCATCCTCTCAAGTGTAACATTATCAATACCAGCTAATTCTACATATTTTGTTCTACCCGCCCAAATAATACATTACATATATACATCCTGCAATAGTAACACTAGCAAGACTAGCTAGTTTACTTGAATACTACCCACTCCGAATAATGCTGATAATCATAGACATACTGCAATATCTAAGATTATAAAACTTACTATGTTATATATATATGTGCTTTACTCACACATTGTGTATCTTCTGGCTTAGCACAAGTCTATGACCAACCTGTTCACACCAAATTCTAAAATGAAGAGAAGTCCTAAAAAGCTATGAATTATGTTTAACTGCCGACTCTCCAGATGTCCGGTGTACGTGACTTGGTGTCGAGCCAAGTTTGGCAACTGCTTACAAAAGAGTGCAGTTTGCACGTCTAGCCGTGTGGCGTTGTAATTTTAATATGAAAACTACCACCTCTTTACCCATCAAATAGACCTATATAACGAGGGAACTAAGCAAATATGGTTGACTACTACATCCGACACTACCATGAGAAATACTGTTATGGACTTGGAAATAATCAGCTAGCATAGTGGACTATTATATCCGACAAGAGGTTCTTGTCTGGACTTGACGTAATCACTCCAGGATGGCAATATATAAACTTTATATATTTTAATGATTATTTAAAATTTAAATGACCTTTAATGTGTTTCAGTATTTTGAACACTTAGATTAGTTATGTAATTAAAATCTTTCAGTGTAGGCATCTGTAATTTCTCACTAGTAGATTTATTTTTGAAAGTAAATTTGTTTATGAAACACTTAATGAGTTCTTTTGCCGCTTGGGTGCTAGTCTCTATTTTTAGAGATGATAATAGGTAGCCACTTTTAATTCTTTTACTAGCTTAGAATATTTAGTTTAAATATAATTTTTATTGCTCTTGTGGTTACCAATAATTGTTTGAACTTTAAAATTTGATAATGTTTCTATTATAGGTAATATTTTGTAGATGTATTTTCTTTGAAGAAAATATTAAAGTAATTCATTTTTGTTAATTTATAAGTTTTAACTTACATTTACCGATTCGTTTGGTGAGAAATTACAATTATTCTAATGTAATATTACTTTGTTTTCTATATAATGTTAAATGTTAACATGTCGGAATCTTCTCGATTACTTCAAAGGTGGTGGAAGTAATAGTCCCACAAAAGTTTGCGTTATGTCGGATGTCAAACCTTTGTGTATTTTACAAATATCAGAATTGATATTTAAATTTAAATTTAATCTAAAAATTTAAATTTGTTTATTCTTAATTCACAATGGTGATTCAAGTGCTTTGGTAACTGTTTAAAAGAGGCTCGTTTAGCTCTTTATTACTATACTATCGATTTGTTTTATTTTATTGGGTCTCTTCCAGACTAATTCTTATAAATGAATAATTTACCTTGAGATTGTGGAATATGTCCTCAAATTTACTGCGCAAGCGCAGTCTCTGCCATATTTATTGTTTTTCAACACTCTTCAGCTTGCCTTGTGTGGCCATGCATTTTTTATTTACCACCGTTGTTTTTCCTTGAATAAATAATTAAAATGTTTCTTTAACTTGTAAATGTTCATATTTTGTAATATTAAATTCCCTTTAGTTTCCGTACACCCTCTGTTAGGCTATTGTGGCCGTAGCTAAGAACAACATATACAAACCAATAGTACTACTAACCATATATTTTTACCAACAAATTGAAATCTTTTATTTGCGACGATGATGTTAACGTCAGGCTTTTAAATCATATGCTTATATGTTATTTTTATCTGCCGGGTGTTTGGTTTATTTTCATGTGAGGACACAGCTGTTAGCGTACGTATGTGCTGCAAAAAATGAACATATTGGTTGTGGGATTTCAACCATTTTTGGGGATTAATCCATGTTGAAGAAAGGGTACGGATTTGACATACCAACCTCAAATGACAGAATTCTCCAAATTATGCAAAATCCCCAAATTCTAAAGTGTTGGATTTTTTACGTTTATAGAATGAAGAATCAGGTCTCACTGTGTGTTGGCTCATCGTAAAGCCCGCGGGCCAAACGAAACCATGAACAGGACTGCATGGGGCCCACGCCTGTGATATTCAAATGTCCCTTTAGATATATATTATCAATACACCTATAATATGACACTCATAATAAAGTAAAATATTACCATTGTCAACCGCAAAAAAATAGTTTTGCAATTTATATGAAGTACCTCTTAGAACAATCCTACTATAGCTCGATTTCTGATCTTCCACCGAGAACGGGTTGCTGGAAAACCAAATATAAGACCAGGAGATTTAAAAATAGAATGTAATATTTGTCTATGAAGCTGTCAAGACGTTGTGTATTTACGGTAACTTTGAGCTTCTCTGCTGATGGATGAAAATATACCTACTAAAAACAGATTATTGTGAATGTTTTTTGGTCACTTTGACACGTAGACTCTAATGTAAATTTACTTCCCTTGTGACAAAATGTATTTGTGAAGTGGATGAAAACGACACACTTTTTAAATAATTTGTCAACAGACACAAAAGTTCAAAGTTTCCGTGAATTGACTGTATCCTTATAGTAGGGCCTACAGGACAATGTTTATCAAACTCCGGTACACGTACCCCAAGGGGTACCACTTATCAGAAGAATCTCAGGGGGTACGCAGTACACCACTGGATTTCATTAATTATTGAATAGTTCTTAATAAACATATCAACGTATATTTTTACGTGATGTTATAGACTTTTACAAATATTTTTTCTCCTCTGTCTTGGCTTTATTTAGCTTAGCTCAAAAATTTAATATAAAATTTGAAACGATTATTTAATCACAAAATAATTCTATTAAAATATGGAAATACCGTTTAGAATACCTTTTACAATAGTAGCTTTTTTAAATTTCTTTTTTTACGAAGAAAAAAAGGGGTAGACCTACCAATAATAGCAAATAAATAAAATAAATAAACATAAAATGTATAGAATACCTCGATGGTTGGTGAAAGTTGAAACGTTAGGTGGTAATTTTTGCGAAATATTGACAATTTCCAAATATGTTCACAAGATTCGTTGTTAAAAATAGCAACATTGAAAGACAAACACAGTACAAATCAAACAACAGTTACATTTGAATGTAAAAATATTATCTCTAATCTTCCAGAAAAAGATCCGAGGCCTATATTATTGTTTTAAAAAGAATCTAACAACACTTTTCATTGTTATTTAATAAAAATAGTTTGGTTACTGCCATCTAGTGGTCGGTACTATAAATCCGTTTTATCTAATTTCGTGGGCGAAGCAAGTTTGACAATGAAACTCGGTTGATATTTTAACGACCATTTAGGTGCCAACATTCTACTGTATTTTAACTATCTCTTAAAATACATAGATGATAGCTTCGGCTATCTGATTCATTAATATATGCAATCCCGTACAATTATAATATATAATTGTCAATTGGCTGCATAATGCCAACTACCGAGTCGCAGGTGGCTGCGTTGTCTGATGGCTGTGATCTTATGTAATCACGTGTTTATAAGCTGACGACATCTGCACGTCCATCATAGACTCTGCCTTAAAATATGAGTGAAGAATGACCATGGGCACGGGACGAATCCTGGATAGCTCAGTGGTAAGAGCAGTGGCGTACTAAGCCGAAGGTCCCGGGTTCGATTCCCGTGTCCAGGTGTCATTTTTCAATTTTCAGGATATGATATCTAAGAGGTGTTATCCTCACCAAAATGCATAGATGATAGCTTCGGCTATCTGATTCATTCTTAAAATCTTTTTGTTACATTATTGTAAAATAACCCAAAACCGAGAAGTGGCTTGGACAATGATATCAATAAAACAAATACAACAATCAGGCAGCGAATAAAACAATTCAATTTGAAGAGAATACCTTATCTCGGAAAATACTCATCATTATAACGTCAGTTATTAAACAGTAATATTTTCAAATAGTTTCAAATTTGAGAACGAAGCTTAGTTGAGACAGCACACGCCAGGTACAAACTAATCAAATGATCCCTCTCACCTATTAGTGCTGTAAGTCGAATTGAGGTGATGATTGTTCGGCGGGGAAAGTTTACAATCGTCTGTCGGCAGCTACCGGCTCCAACAAACACCAACAAAACATCCTACGAGCGTTTTTCTTTTCTTTTACCAGAACTCCTGCAATTGTTGTCCTCGCTGTGTTACGTTGTATCACCACTCGAGACGCGTAATGCTACTGGGTGACTAGGCTCGCTAGCGCTCACTGGCGGCAAGAAGCAGCCCTCCTCCACCCTCTCTGTTCAACCCCTTCTGTCGCCCCCTACCATCCTAGTAACATCCCCCTCTAGACACGAGTGCATGCGCTGTCCTGATGAATATCGCGCACAAGTGGAGCGTGGCTGATCGAAACGAAATTGGAATTAGTAAACATCAAATATAATACGAATCGGTGATTGGAAAAAAAAAAGGGGGATGACATCCAGTTTCCCTAGTTTTCTGTAAAACGAAAAAAACAGTGTTCTGACGAAACTACAATCGTAGTCCTAGGCAAAAAATATTCAGTCCCAAAATATCAAAGTGAAATTCTCATTAGTTTATTAATTATTAATGATAATTAAAGTTGTTGGAATGTTATCCTTTTTCCACTCAATGATTTGATAGTAGATAAAATAAACAACTATTTTCAGTTTTATGACAAAAAAATATGTAATAGTTGGTAAAAAATAAAAATATATTATTTTTTAAATATATATATATATATATAATCATATATTAGATATCTAAGGTTCACCTTATAAACCGACGAATTAAAAACTTAAATCTATTTACCAGATTAAACACCCATCTCATCCCCCCCCCCTACCCCCCATCCATCCATCTTCGCATATACGTTAAATCTGTCATCACCGTGAATTACACATTTTCCAGCTATCCTGGGAATCAAATCCGGGACCCTTAGATAAGTAGGCAGAAACGCTACCAACTAAATTAAGCTGTTGAACTAAAAAATAATATTTTTTTCCCCGCGTCTTACTATTCGTTCGGGCTATCTACATTTAGTTAAGTTGATGGTGTTGTGGAAATGTAAACACATTTGCGTGCAGGTAAAGTGGGAATCCGTTTATGAATAATTACCCTCAGTACACCCGGCTTTGATTAGTAACCGGCAAGCCAGACTAGACAAGCAGAGCATTTAACCGGCAAGCCCACAGATAAGGATGGTGGAAAACCGTGTTCTATTATTATATCAACATAGGAAACTCCTTACAATACTTACTTTGGAGTCAATTTTATAGTAATGTGTTTTAACCTAATACAGTTTAATTCACTCGTTTATTGTGATAGTTTGAATAAGCAGAATAACTTTAAAACTGCTATTATAAATAAGACGTAGTAGCTACCGCAATCCTATAATGGCCTGAGCAGAATTATAATATGTAATTCAAATGTCCCGCCCCATCATCTTCGAGCAGTTTAACTTTTATACACTAGAGTCCTGTCGCTTCAATTGTCACATTTATTTAAAGATAATTTACTGAATTACTGATTTTTGAAAATTTGAATTTTTCGGATAGGCTATGGCTAAAACGATTTTGTTAAAAATAAGTAGGATCTGAAGAGTGTTTGGATAATATATAAGAGTACCTATACGTTTGTAATTAATCTAGAATCTACATCTAATTTTCGATTTTTTTTATTAGCCTTAGTAAATATATAAAAAGAAATAATATTGTTTTGTATGAGTAACAAAAGAATATGCTAACCACATTCTCCCAGAACATGAGTGAACATTGGCTCTACGCCTTAACAAACAATATAAATACGATTATTAATAAATATTTCATTGTGTACACTCATACAAGTGTCTTGTACTAAATTTTAGCCCCAGTAATTACCTACTTTACTTTAACAATGATACAAAAATAAAAGCATAAAATATCAAAATCAATATTTATAGCTCGTGATTTGTAATTATTTGAAATCATTGAATCACTATTTATAGCTTATAAATTATTTAATAAATATACTTGTTAAAATTGTGAAATAAAATGTTGATGGTCGAATGACCTTAAAATTGGCAAGTCAACTGTATCACTTTTGAGAATGCTAAATGTTTAAATACTAATTAATCGAAATCTCTAGGATAACAAGGTAATATGCAGAAAATATATGTGAAATTTTATTAGTATTAACTATTGACATCCAATAAAAAATCTTTCTTTTACATAATTGTTTTTTTAAGAATTCTCTATCTTTAAATTATTTATTGAATTTCTATTATTTACTTGGATCAACCTTTAATGTCTTTAAAGGAATAAGTGTTTGTGCTTTTTTATAAATAATATGCTAAGTTATAAAATATCTTTCAATCTTATATACTAAACTAATTGGCGGGCTTTGTTACATTGTCGTTATTATCTTTCGTTACTCACATCCCTGGGCCTTTCTTAAAACGTGCCTTTTATTTAGTGTTGATTAAAGTGCCATCTAAGGGTAGATTAATAACTAATCTAATGGCTAGATCCTGGTTTGAAAGTTTTATGTTGTCATCCTGAGAATTACTGTTTTCCACTAGAATAATGTTGTGAGTGCTTCCTGTTTGGTTTATGTATTTGAATAGCGGGGTGTGGAAGACTTCAAAGTTCAAATTTCTAACCAAAGTTCACTCTCCTCTAGGAATTTTTTTTGAACAAGTATAGTCATATTCTTTAAACTATTGAATGTGCAAACTTATGTGTAAGTATTATTAGTGTTTCTGAAGTTTATAGTAAAATAGAGGTTATCTGTGACTGTCTTAACTCAAAATAATTCAAATAGTTTCAATAGAATGTTTATATTTTTAGCACTGTGACTTTGACACATCAAATTAAGAAACTAGTTAAATTTCAAATTATATTAAAGTGAAATTGTTAACCCGTCTTTTTTTCCTTCTTCTATTTTATTTCTACGGATCTTTATATTAAAATATTAAGTATTTTATATTAATATATATAAATATATAAATATATATAGATATATATAAAAAGAGGTAAACAATTACATTTTAATAGTTACCAAATGGGATAACTAAGACATAATTATTTTAATACTGAGCCCAATCCTTTCCAACCGAAAACTAGGCATAGACTAGAAGAAAGGGAAACTTTTTTTTAATTGTTGTATTAGGTACCAGTTGAAAATATGTAAATAGGTACATTATTTGTTCTTACTGATATATAGCTACCGGATTTAATTTATTCACGGATATAATAGATAACATACCAAAATAAGGTTGGGGTAGGTACCACTTGAACTATACCGAGGAAAAACTCGGCATTGCTAAAGGTTTATAAGAGACATTTATCAATTAAAAAATCATCGAGAGTTTGGGAATCTATATGGTCCCTTATACAACCGCTGCAATGGAAAACACACTGGTCGACCTAGGTCCTCTGTGGTTTTTGGGTCAAGTGCTCACCTCAGGAACCTATATACCTGAGATCAAACCTAACCGAGGTTGACAAACTTTTCTTGAGTGATAAAAATTTTTTTTTAGCACTAGGGGGCCTACTTCCTTAGGAAGGAAGCAAAGTCGTCGGTCCCAAATCGATTGTGGCTTTTAAAAGAAGCCTGGAAGGTTTGTGAAAATACCTTTCCCGTATAATTATATAAACTTTTCTATCGTTGTGTCTTACTACCCGTCCAGGTACGTACTAATTACGCTAACAGTTTTAAGGATTAGGAAGGTTCTATTTAGGGGAAGTGTACCTAAATTTGTGTGGAGTGAGAGTGGAGTAAAAACCACCTTCAGTAGCCTACACCTGACCAAGATTCGAACCTCAATCTCCCGGCAGTCTAGTCTACCCCCACCCGTCCACCCTGTGGTCACCGAAGCGGGTCTGAGTCAATAAAATCACCTTGTTCTCTGAGGTGTGCAGTCTTGAACCGGCCTGCGAGATGAAGGACTTCACTTGCGTTGTGTTGGTCGTCCTGTGTGGCCTTGTGGAGGGATGGAAGATATTTCACCATGGCAGGCACAAGGGAGGTATGCTGGGGGCCCCATACACTGACCAACAGATTGCGCTTCCTCCCGCTGAATGGTTTCGAACAGAAACTGGATCATTTCAACCCTACGGACACCACCACTTGGAGACAGGTACTGAGGCATTGATCGTTTTAAAACTTGTCTAGTCACCGATAATGGACACATTTTCTTGCCCTATTTTTTATATCCTAGATTTCAACAATGTACCACCGGTAAATAGAGTCGGCCAAGATAGGAATTCACTCACGCCATTTTGTGCGGGGGGGGGTTGAATAAAATAACTTATAAAGTTCAAGTTTAAATTAGAAATGTTCATTTTTTCAAAATTTGAGGTGGCCCAATGGCTAAATAATTATATAATAATTGAAAAATATGAAAATAAAGAAAAAGGCAAAATAAACTAACAAGTTTAAATTCATGAAGAAAGCCCGCCTAGGTAAAATGGGGGAAGACTTCAATGATATTTCTTTTTTTATATAGCACCGTGTCCTACTACCTGTTCGGGTGTATGCATATTTACTAGTTTCACTATGGGTTAGGGATTAGGTAAGCTTAATTGAGAGGAAATGCAACCACATTTGTGTGGAGGGAGAGCAGAAAACCACCCTCACTGCACCCAACCAGGATCAAACCCCAATCTCCCCGTCTTAGGCAGTCTAGTCTAACACAAAAGTAGCGCATTAGACCAGGCAGCCATCGAAGCAGGTTTGAGATGGTATTTCAGTAATCCACAGTCTGCTGAGTCAATTTTCTGCCCTCTGTTGGTATTTCTGAATGTCATAGATTGACGGCACAATTTAAGTGATAATAAGGTAAAGGAAAGTAGAGAGCCGAACCAAATCAAGGAGTATTGCTTGAGCTTCTCCTTTCCCCCAATTCTCCCCTTATCTCTTCTCTCTTTATCAACATCTTTGTCAACACACAAAGGAAGCACACTTGTCTATAGTAGTGTTCTTGTGGAGGCTCTAAAAGGCATCAGGTAGATCCAAGGAGGGCTTCTTGTTACCATGGTAACAGACGTCAGAGAAACAAGAGACTGATTACTGTTATTTTAATTGGATATTTTAATAGAGTAGATCGTTTATAATTCAGACATCAAAATCTGGATCGTCGATAATCTGGATTGCCAAGAAAAAATATTATTTATAAAAATATCCACAGTAATATCAATATTTGAGATTCCAATAAGAGCGGGAAACAAATCCCAGTGTCTGGGATGCGTCACCCCCGTATAAAGATGTGATGTGTAAGTTTGTTGTTTAAAAAAGGGAAAATGTTTCCACCTTAACACTGAGTCTTAGTATGTATCCCGTTATACTTGTCGTTATTTTTGGTATAGGAAGCTTATTATATTTTTGAAAATCAGGAAAAATAAAAAATCTGAACTGGGTTGATCTCCAATTAGTCCTGGGGGATTATCAACACTCTTCTGTACTTGTGAAATGGTGGTTTTACCGCTCGAGCTAAGAAAAATACAGTTACATGTTGTTTGGTCACATAAAGATGCTCTCTCTGTATTCTCAATTGAATTTTAAAATATTAAACAAGATAATGTACTTGAAGAGGAATGGAAAAACCACGCTCGTTACATCCAGCCGGGACTCAAACTCAAACCTCCTTATCAGTGGCAAATCTTACTAGACAAGCTTGAGCTTTTGACTATCGGGTCAGGTAACAAAGATAATTAGGCAAAGTACCGTAATTGAATATTTGATTTTTTAAATAATCAATTCTATGAAAATAGGTTACCAGGCTTGACTTAGCATTTTTACGCGCATTGCTAAGAAATAGCCTTTTTTTTTTTCAGAAATATTTTACAAACTCAGCATTTTACAAGCCAGGTAACCCTGTGTTTTTGATGATTGGAGGAGAAGGGGCAGCTAATGCCACTTGGATGGTTAAAGGCACGTGGATCGACTACGCTTCTCAACTTGGCGCCCTTTGTTTTAATTTGGAGCATCGATTTTATGGAGACAGTCATCCCACTAAGTAAGACTAATTAAAGGATCATTAGTGATTTAATTTTAAGGGTTAGCAGAGTAATAGTAATAAGGTGTTAGTTTAAAAAATTGTTGGCAGTAAAACCAGTGGTAATTTTCTTAGCACCGTGTTTACTACCCATTCGAGTTCTATGCCTATGTACTAATTACACTAATGGCTTAGGGATTAGGAAGGGTTCAATCGGGAGAAAGTGCACTCAAATTTGCGAGACGGCATAGTGGAAAACCATTTAGGAAAAAAAAAAGCTCGGTGCACCCAAACAGGAATGAACCCCGATCTTCCGTCTTCAGAGTCTAGTTCAACACGAGATTAGCGCGCTAAACCACGCTGCCACGGAAACAGGTCGGTAATTAAACACTATCGTTGAACAAATTTGGGCTACATTTTTATGTCCTCTTAAATATAATTTACTCAAGTATTAAAATATGTTAAAGCATTTATATTAAAAATAATACAGATACTGAACTCTTTAAAATGAATAACTTGATTAAATTCCACTAAATTAATTTAAAATTGCTTATTTATGTTTTTAGTAACAGGAAATTAATGACGCCTCTGAAACTTTATAAAAATACTTTATTTCATACTATTGTTATGTTGATTCCAAGAATTTTTATTAGCACCACATTTTAATGCTAAAATAGATTGTTGGGCATTGTATAAAAGTCGACTGAAAACTCAAAAGATAATTTTATGTTAATTAATATTCATAATAAACAATGTTGAAGTTCTATTGGGATTAAACTATTTGTTTTCAGTAGTGTCCAACCAAACTTTATTCAGGTAAATGTTTCAAATTAAATCTTGTATCTAATGTTTGTTCAATGAACATTCATCATCATCATCATCATCATCATCATCATCCTGTTTCCGAGTCAATTTAGTAAAACGCCTCCATCTTCCTTTTTCCTTCAATAGCTTTTCATTCTTCTCTCACTTGCACACTTTCTGTTATCTGCTCCTTCTGTCTTTTTCTTAGTTTCGCTTGATAAATGAATGCGTAGCAATATTTTCCCCAGTTATATCATTCCTCCACATTGAAAGCAAATTTAACAACTCTGTTGCTATAGACATATTTTGGTAGGAAGAGACTTTTAGAAAATACAAACATGTTTTTACCATCGACATTGATAACATTTTACTATAATATTACCTAGTATTATTCTGAGGTGTAGTAGAGGAAAGAGGAGAAAGCAAGAGAGAAATTGGGGAGGGGAGAGAGAGGAAAACGGAGGCCTTTCACAAAAACGTCACAAGTCTAGTCTAGCGTAGAGATGTACAAAGGATAAGAGAAGGAGACAGAGAGAGAGAAGGAAGGAGGAACCTCGGCAGGATAGGATTCCAAATGGAGGTGACGGACAGGAACAGGTAGTTGAAAGAGTGGGGCGAGGAGGAGAGGACAGAAGTAGGTGGAGAGGCTTATGTTTGAGAGAGACAGACCCTGCCAATGGCCGGAAACTGCATGATGATGATTATTATTATTATTATTATTACTATCAGTATTCTCTTTGTATCGGTTCTATCCATTGAAAGCGACGGCTGCAAATCACATGACTTGACAGAGTTTGTCGGATAAGACTCCTCCTACCTTATTCTCCGACTTTGTTTAATCTCTTGTCAGGGACATGAGTGTTAAGAGTCTGAGGTACTTGAGCAGCGAGCAAGCATTGGCTGACCTCGCTGAATTCATCGAGGCCATGAACAATAAGTATAAGTTGACGTCTGCCACCAAGTGGATAGTTTTCGGGGGGTCCTATCCGGGTTCACTGGCGGCCTGGTTGAGGTTCAAGTACCCGCACTTGATCCACGGGGCTGTGTCGACCAGTGGCCCTCTGCTTGCCAAGGCTGACTTTCAAGGTGAGGAAATAGTTCGCATATCTTTACATTCAAATAGTTATTATATATATTAACTATTCATATTTGAAATTCAATTTCATATAAAATTATTGAGTAAATATATTTATTCATTTTCATCACATCTTAGTATTCATTTGGGTAAACATGAATTACGTTAATATATTGCTTAGATTAGCAGATTAAATGTACCCACATTTGCATGGAGGTAATGTGGTAAGCCATAGAGAGAGAAAACCTGGTACAAACCAAACAAATAAAAGCTTCTTTTAGTGCAAGCGATTATTATGTTTTTATTTAACACTAAACAGTGAAGATTAAGGCGACAACCAGCCGAACAGTAAGTACACTTGTAACGAGTGTAATAATGTACTCAGGGTAACAGGCCAGACGGGGAAGTAAATTTCACTCGGTAGGTTAGGAGGTCATGGCTTCAAGGTAATGTCACAGTTCAAACAAACCAGGGTCCATTCTTAAGAGCAATAAATATTGCTGTATAGGGGCTACACGAGGCGACCATATGTCAGAAAGTGAGATCCGCAATTATATAGTTTAGGTTTTTACTTTTTTATATAAGGAATATGGAGTACATTGACCTTGGACATGTCATTCTAGAGGTTTAAAAATACAATATTCCTAATTATGAGTGTGTCATAATTAAGAACAACTATTGCCTCAGTTGACCTTTCTCCGATAACAGGGTGAATCCTCCACTTCTTGCACCCTCAACGGCAGCGAAACGTTAATTGGTTTATATGGTTTTGTTGGTTTGTATGCTCACACATGTATAATGTCGCACCTGGTGTTTTATTTGTTCAGTGACGTGGTCCTTATTTTTCAGAATACTATGGTGTGGTCCAACAGAGCCTTTCAACGACAGGAAATGACTGTGTTAGAGCCATTAAAAATGCCACTTCGCAAATAGACATATTATTGAAACACGAAATAGGGCTGCTGAAACTGAAAGAACTATTTAGGTAAATAAAAACTGTTCCTATTCTTAATAAATTGGGAGTCAAATTGGTATTTATTATTTCAAAAACTAAATTATATCTTTTTTTCCCCAAGAAAATAATGTGAATAAGATTTAAGACAGGCAAACAGACTTGAAATCATTATAATTATTTTTCAAGAATTGTTTTATTTATGTAGGTCAGTGATTTATTTATTTCCCTAATTAATAAATTAAACCCAATAAACATAAGTGTAGGTAACATATAGACCCTCCCACATCCAAGCTCAGATATCCATCTCCTCGGTATATCCGACCTCAGATATCCATCTCCTCGGTATATCCGACCTCAGATATCCATCTCCTCGGTATATCCGACCTCAGATATCCATCTCCTCGGTATATCCGACCTCAGATATCCATCTCCTCGGTATATCGCACCTCAGATATCCATCTCCTCGGTATATCCGACCTCAGATATCCATCTCCTCGGTATATCCGACCTCAGATATCCATCTCCTCGGTATATTCGAGCTCAGATATCCATCTCGGTATATCCGACCTCAGATATCCATCTCCTCTGTATATCCGACCTCAGATATCCATCTCCTCGGTATATCCGACCTCAGATATCCATCTCCTCGGTATATTCGAGCTCAGATATCCATCTCGGTATATCCGACCTCAGATATCCATCTCCTCGGTATATCCAACCTCAGATATCCATCTCCTCGGTATATCGCACCTCAGATATCCATCTCCTCTGTATATCCGACCTCAGATATCCATCTCCTCTGTATATCCGACCTCAGATATCCATCTCCTCGGTATATCCGACCTCAGATATCCATCTCCTCTGTATATCCGACCTCAGATATCCATCTTCTCGGTATATCCGACCGTCCCTCCCTCTCCGGTGCTTGCCAGCGAGTTACTGTTGTTTCATATTTTTCGTGTCATAACAGACTGTCTGTCGGTGGCTGACATTTGTCTTGTGCAGTTCACTTTTTCTAACCTGTCTGTGTTTTCTAAGAATGTACACATGGCTGCATTAAGGTCATTCGACCACCAACATTCTATTGCATTATATTAAGTGTGTAAATATAAGCTATAAATATTGATTCATTTATTTCAAATCATTACAGTTCTCGAGTTATAAGTAGTCAAACTTACTATTTTATCCATTTTACGTACTCATTTTAATGTAAAGTAGTCACTGCATGGGGATTAAATTTATTCTAGCTAGACTTGCATATGAAGTATTTACAATATTTCAAATAAAAATAGTTTTTGATTTATAAGCTACTTAATAGCTGTAAAATTACATAATTTTTGATCTTATACAAGTACTTTTCGTTTTATACCCTGATATTTTGATTTTATATCATTTTGTAGTACATAATGTAATTATTTACAATTTATTTGGTTTATTAGCCTTAACTCTTAGTCTTTTATTTTATTATGAACACCAAATTGATCAATTCAAATGTAAGTTTGTTATGTCTATTTCCTGAAACATCTTGCTTTGACTGTACCTACCAATAACTCAAACAGGCCGACCAAGGAAGGATCGGGCTAACCCGACTAATGACTCACCTTTAAGTGCTTTTTTTTTTGCACCGCGTCTTACTACCTGAGTGACGAGTTGTGACATTTATTTTGTCCGTTTTTCCTTCCCTTAGTAATTTGGCACTTGGATAATATTTTACTGTGTTAGTTTTGTTCTGTCAAAGGAACTCATCTCTCGGTACATCAAAACACATCTTGATTTTAAACCTATTATTTTATCTGAGTATTTCAACTAACCTCATGAATGTATATAAAAAACTTTTAAGTGTAAAAAATATATATCTAATGTCTCATGAGTACTGCATTTCTTTTGGTATTTTCTAAAAAAATATCCTAATTTTGTGTATTTATTGAACATGGCTAAGTTCAACCCTAAAAAGCAAGTGCATCAAGACCAAGAAAACTGAACAAAAAGGCAGACTCGAACAAGAATCGATAGAAAGTTTCGATCTACGATGTTTCCAGGTACTTAATAAACTCATAACAAATGTAGGAGGTGTCGTATATACAGTAGAACTCCACTTATCTGAACTCCAATCATCGAGATCGCCAAATATCTGGATCGCTATCAAGGGGGGGAAAAAGGAAAATTCTGTACTTTGGAGTACTGAAATCTGTAACGCTGCGAATGGCGATGGTATTCTCCGGCCACTCCAAGGCCATTCCCCAATCCCCGATTCAAATTTATTCTATTCTAGTTTACAGTATCAATAAGTTTAAAATTACTGTATTTTTTTACAAAGTACTATAATGGGATTCCACTATGTTGTGTAATTGCAAAAAACTATTAAAAAAAGTGATTTTAAAGTAAATTTTGTGTTTTATTTTGAAACGTCACCTTGACTCCATGTATTCTCGTGACATTTGTTGCAGGCCTTGTGATGCCATCGATCCAACAAATGAAGCCGATGTTGCCACTCTCTACGAAACATTGGCTGGCAATTTTGCTGGCGTAGTCCAATACAATAAAGACAACCGGGCTTTTGAAGGTAGCCGAGGCACTAACATCACTATCAACGTGGTTTGTGAGTTGATGAGTGACGAGACTATTGGTCCTGCGGTTACTCGCTACGCCGCTGTCAACAGTTTGCTGCTTGACACGTACAACCAGACTTGTACAGACTTCAGCTATGATAACATGATCAGATCTCTGCGGAATACTTCGTGGAACAGTTCTGCAAGTGAAGGAGGTTAGTTCTTTGTTTTTAACTATCGAGATTGTTTTGCCCTTCTTTACAGATATTGGTTCGTGAAGTTGCTTACAAAACCCAACATTAATGTACTTATTTTTAGAAAAGCGCTGATAAACAAGAGCGAGTTTTTTTAAGGAGCAAAATACTTTCATATTAGTATATCTTCTTTTTTAGCACCACGTTTTACAACCCATTTGGGTTAAACACTTATGTACTAATTACGCTGATGGTTCTAGGGATTAGGAAGGTTATATTAAAGGAATTGTACCCGCATTTGCGTGGAGAGTGTGAAAAACCATTTTGGAAGAAAATAAACCTGTACACCTGAGCGAGATTCTAACCTCGGCAATCTCCCTGTCATCAACAGTTTGCGAGATTAACGCCTTAGAACATGCGACCACCGTAGCGGGTATGTCCCTATTCTGATTGGGAACATTATTATGCAAATCATAACACTGAAGAGCAGACAAGTCAAACTTGCGGGCTTCAAATGGCTCGGACCATTTAGTGGTAATGTTGTCAAACTTTCCTCAAAGGATGTAGAATGTCTCATGTCGTGGTACCATATCTATTGAAACCCCCTCGTATATTGTGTTAATTCCAGGACGCCAGTGGACTTACCAACCTGTACAGAATTTGGGTTCTACCAAACATCAAGTCTATCGCCTCATTTGTTTGGAGATGATTTTCCATTGGACTATTTTACTCGCCAGTGCGAAGACATCTTCGGGCCTAGGTAAGAATAGGAAAGACAAGACTTTTAGCGGATACCTTATTATTCTGCTTTAGTGTGTATAATTAAGTACTTAAGTTAATTACACAATGCATACACATTAAAACAAACAGATATATAAAAAGTTCAAAGTAACACTCAATCACACCAATAAAAACAAAAGTATAAAAACTAGACGGGATTTAAAATATACAAGCTTATTTAAAAAATCTCTTTATGACATGTTTAAGGGACAAAACCATGGTAATATATTTAATAACAAAATTATATGTGTTATAAATATTTGTACTAGACTCCAAAATGATTGCCAAAAACTACTTTTATGTCTTCTCTGCACATTTGGCGAGTACTTACCTGGGCGAGCCCAAGGGCAAGTTTGTACTCATCTTTCCTCAGAGCCTCTCACTGATGCTCGTCTTTGTGTCGGATTTTTGGCCCGAACACGAGCGCACCTCACATGTGGGATTTGTGTCAAGAACGCCGCTTGTATTGAAAATATTGAAATGTATTGCTTATTATTGTCTGGAACTAACATTGGAATTCCTGGAAGCTTATCATCCAACACGACGATTGCACAAGGACTGTGATATATTGAAACATAACTATTTTATGCACTTAATAAACAAAGAAATGACGCATCTGCGGCTTCCACATCAACCACTATCAAACTGAACTGAGCTCGATGAAGTCGAACGTGTGGATAGCTAGCACTCGACACGCCGGCACTCAAGCTGGACACTCAGAGAGACTTTTGGAGCGAATATGTAAAGAAGGCATCACATTATTTTAGCTCAATATTTTTAGTAACATTATCTCTGTGTGTTTCCTAATTATTTAGAAACACACACAAATATAAAATAAAATCTATTGAATTTTAAATTTGAAAAACTGTTAAAATTAACAATTCTGTATGCCTTTATGAAACATTATTTGAGTTGAAGCCACGCATTTGTAGCTCTTGAATTATATTCTCATGTATTTATTGTTGTCACTTTTTTATTTTTTTAAATGTAAATAATTTAATTTTGATGTCATGAGTATCTCTTGTGATTATAACATCTAGGTTTAATGACACCTTGCTGGAGCAAGGGATAAACCGGACCAATATGTTTTATGGAGCCTACAATCTCCAAGTGACTAACATAGTCTTTGTGCATGGCACCATAGACCCTTGGCACGCTTTGGGCATCACCAAGAGTATCTCGGACAGTGAACCCGCCATTTTTATTGAAGGTAAGCGTTAGGGGTGTGTGAAGTCCACTTTTTTAATTCGAAGCGAATCGAATATATGAAATATTCTCGAAGCCAAATCGAAGTATGAATATTTTATTTTACTTATTTATGTTTGAAAAAATGTTATATTGTGGTTATTTAAATTATTTGATGTTATTCACTAATATAATATTGTATGAACCAATTGTAGGAACAGCACATTGTGCGAACATGTACCCGAGTTCCCCGGATGATCCCCCGGGACTAGTGGAGGCACGTCTACAGATCTTTGAACTCGTAAAGCGCTGGCTGCAATAGGACTAACCTGTCCAAATGATGCTCATATGTTGGGTTAAGTGCCAGAGTCTCGCATGGTCTTTATAACTTGTGACTACCAGTGGCGTATTCTCCGGGTATGCTAGTCCTGCGCAGCATACCCATAATGATATGGACTAGCTGTTTGTGCTAACTGTGTAAATACTAATGTTTAAATTGTTAATAAATATACATGTAATGAATTATTAGTTTTAAAACTAATATTGATTCATATTCCAAGAATACTGAGTTTTAAGTAATTCTTCTTCCAAAAGGTTCTACTTGGCACAATAGGAAACCCAGGGCTTGCTGCTTGAACACTGCAAGGCCAGCTAGGGAGGCTCTAATGACCTTGCCCAATGTCTAGGGGGTTGCAACACATTCCTTTCCACTCGCCCGTAAGTAACTGGCCAATGAGCTCATTTTTTACACCCCAGGTCATGCTGTTCCTGTGAAGCAAGCTAAGCATTGTACCAACAATTGAAAAAAATATTCAAGATCACATTGTTTATTTATCAAGCTAATTTAGTATAGTTTAAGTAGAAATACATAAAATAAATATATAATTAATTGTAAAATAATAGTAAACATAACAAGCTTTAAATTATACACTAATTAAATACATTGAGTTATGTTTAGGTATTCTAGTCACATGTATTATCATGTAATAAACACGTTTAACCACTTTTTCAAATTTAGGCATTTCAGCACGGATAGAGTGGTGAAAAGGGGAGGGGATGGGTGACAAGGCTACTTTAACCGTAGTTGACGGTAATTCTTGTTCTTCTTTAGTAGAAAGGATTGTGGAGTTTTAATAGTGTTCTTTTAGTTTTGTTTTACATTAACGACTTATTAGTCATTGTGATTTTATATAATTATACATCAAAGAAATAATGCAAATGGTATCGAAGCTATTATTATTATTTTTTTTAATTGTTAAGGGGAGGGGGGTCAAATTCAAATACCCTGTTTGCCCCTCTCCCCCTTGGGTGCACCACCGCTTACAGCTAAAGATATGTGTAAATATCTTAGCAATAAACCAATGACGTAGCGATAGAGTATTAATAACCTCCCCTATGTTAGTTTACACATCTAAATAGCTTCTGGAGCATAAATTCTCAAGTTGGAAGACTCGTTTGTTTCCAAGCAGCATTGTGTGAGTTAAGTTAGACTTTATGAAATAGTTTTAATTGCAACGTGAGTTGGACAATCCACCTGACTCCCTCTCACCAAGATCTGATGGACGATTGATCGATGTATCATTTCATTTTACTCTTATTATGATTGTTTGAGTATTGCTAACTGTATGCTTTTAATTACACTGGGCTAATTGAATAGGATCTGTCTCTCTTATGCATTCAGAAATGTGCCCATACCACTCTTAGCCCCGACATTAATAGTTACTTAAATTTCTAACCATGTAGATATCATTACAATTTGAGGACCGCCTATGTGGTCTAGTGGTAAGAGGTTCTGGCTACGGACCCAGAGGTCCTGGGTTTGATTCCCGGCGCGTCCAGATTATCTGGGAAGCAGTGGGTCTGGAACTAGTTAGATTCAGCCGAGGGTGGATAAATAAGGAGCTACTAGAATAAAGTAGTACTGGCGCCGGTATATAAAGCCGAGCTTAATGTCTGGAGTCCTCGTAGTGCTGACCACATGACACCCTCTATCTACAAGAGTTGGCATTAATTCACCAAACAGTTTGGTAGCCACTCGGTAGGTATAGCCCAGGGGTTTCCAACTGGCGGCCCGCGGGCCGCATGCGGCCCGTGAGACCAATTTTGCGGCCCGCAAATCATTTTAAGAAATTTTTTTTAATCTCAAGAAAAGTTACGAAAAATATTTCATAGCTCTTCAAAAAATGTATTAATATTCATAAGGCAAAAATGAGCAAATGAAGTTGATAAAGAAATAATATTCAGCCGTTCTACAAGTTACGCACTGCATCGCACAATGCAGGACCCAGCAAAAGTAGTTGGGCCCTTCTACTGACCTCTCTCCCCTTCACTCCCGTAACAATTGACTCGCCCGGTAAGGCTTGCTGGCTACTCCTCTCGTCTCCACTCTGGCTCAGTCGCGTTTGCTTGACGTGTAGTGAAGTTTCACAAGTTACTTTACATTTTGAAGGCTTTGTTTTGTGTTGAGTGTAAAGTGTACCGTTGCTTGTGTTTTTTACGTGAATAAAAATGAGCGGAAACTCAAAGAAACGCAAAATTGAAAATGAAAACAGAATTTACAAGGAAAGCTGGGAGAGTGACTATTTAATTACTAACAACAGTGGGAAGCTTCAGTGTTTGGTATGCATGCAAATTGTGTCTGTACCAAAAGAGTACAATGTTAAACGACACTACTCAACAATGCATGAGGACAAGTATGCTACATATAAGGAAGAAGCTCGACACGCACTAGTTGCAGACTTCAAAAAGAAATTAAGACAGCAAACAGGTATGTTTATTAAAGTCTTACAAAATCAGTCATCTTCTCTGTACGCCTCCTACGCGGTGTCGCTTGAACTTGCAAAGGCGAAAAAAACCCTTCACTGAAGGCAGTCTGGTTAAAAAGTGTGCTATGGAAATGGCAAAAGCTTTTGGAGATGCTAAAATGGCTGAGAAATTTGAATCAGTGCCACTTTCCAACCAAACTGTACAGAGAAGGGTAATTGATATGGGAGAACAAGTAGAAAAATCGCTGATTAGATTGGTTAAAGAAAGCATGCATTTCTCGCTATGCCTTGATGAAAGCACTGACCAGTCAGATGTCAGTCAGCTATTAATATTTATACGCACCACCTTCGAAGATTTTAGCAGTAAAGAGGAGCTATTTGATGTCTGTTCTCTTCAAGGAACAACAAAAGGGAGGGACATTTATGATGCTTTAAAAAAAACTGTCGAAAGAGTTGGAGGCTTCAATAAATGTTCAACCATTGTGACAGATGGAGCGCCAGCAATGACAGGGGAGAAGACAGGTCTGACGGGATTGCTAAAAGAAAATGGCGTAACGTGTCCTATGATCCACTGTCTTATTCACCAGGGAGCGTTATGTGGGAAATCAATTAAGAAAACGGAAGTTTTTAAATTTGTGGTTAAAATTATTAATATGTTAAGAGGTGGAAATCGAGCCCTTTTGCATAGACAACTAAAGCAGTTTTTGCTGGAAATTGAGGCAGAATATGGAGACTTGCTGCTGTACAACCATGTAAGGTGGCTGAGTGCAGGAAAGTGCCTTGAACGGTTTTTTGCTATTCGCAAGGAAATCCCTGAATTCCTTAATAAGTTTGTCTCGTCTGATACCACAGAACTAGAAGAAGAAATTCAAAGCCCAGAATTTTTAAAGCAGTTAGCTTTCCTAACAGACATGACAAATCACCTTAACACCTTAAACCTGAGTCTTCAAGGAAGAAACCAGGTCGTATCAGATATGGTGGGAATTGTAAATGGATTTCGAAATAAGTTAAATATTTTCAAACGTTCTTTGGAAAACAATGAGTTGACACATTTCCCTTGCTGTCTACAATTAGTGGCGTCAAAAGATCAGGAAAATGTAGATTTTTCAGATCTCAGTTTACACATTCAAGAGATCATTGAAGAATTCAACACACGATTCAAGGAAACTGAAACACTGAAAAGCAGTGTACAGCTTTACACGAATCCTCTTGGTGTTACAATCGAGGAACAAGAACCACACCTACAACTTGAACTGTGCGATCTACAAGCCGATACGTTGCTACAGACCAGACAAGAAAAGGGATCACATTTTTTTAAACTGCTATCCAGCGAAAGATATCCAAACTTAAGACAATTTGGACTAAAAATGACTTCAATGTTTGGGAGCACGTACATATGTGAAAGTGTTTTTTCTTCTATGAAATTCATTAAAAATCAGTACAGAAGTCGACTTGCAGATTCTTCCTTGCTGCATCTTTTGAGATTAGCAACAACAGAGCTCGAGGTGGACATTCGTTCATTGGTAGAGGCAGCTGATCGATCACAATACTCCCACTAAATTGTCCTTTTTTAAGTTTTATTTTGAATATATTATTAATTTCAGTTTGACTTTGGATTAGTTTTTTTTGGGTGCCATTTGTCAAATATTAAGTCAAATAAACTGACATTGTTGCTCTTCTTCGAAATTCAATTGCTTTTGGTATAATAATTTTTGTTTATTTTTAATTTCACTCTTTTATGCAATTGTAAAATAGTGTTTTAAGCAAATAAAATGATTAAGCCTTTGTTTCAATAAAACAATACATATTATTTCATACTAGTACCTCTGTTCTATTTGCAGAGTTATACGAAAATTGGCCTATTATTAAAGTGCGGCCCGCAATCATGCCTAAGGCTTCCACTGTGGCCCTCGAGCCCTTACAAGTTGGAAACCCCTGGTATAGCCTGAATGCGGGCTGACACCACGGAGTTACTTTTATTACATTTTGAGTGGATGGTAATCATCGTTATGGATAAATAAAAGAAGAGAGAATATGGGAGTGGATAGGAGGGGGTGGGGGGGCTCAAAATGTTCTAGGATAGTATACAGTTGAAGGGAAATAATAAATGTTCGAGAACCACTGTTCTATATGGACACATCTTCAAATATATCCCTTGGAATAATCCCTCGACGTTCTTGGACAACAGTGGTTGAGGGTCCTTGGGTAGAGTACAGCATAACTATTAATTTTTCTCAGAATACGCCACTGGTGAATGTATATACAATCCTAATAACATGCTTACACTATCATATATAAAGTTTACAGATGAAAACTATCAATAGTACCCATCACTACTCTAAACTGACCGAATTACCAGCATAAAATGGCAGTCAAAGTTATTCACTGCGCGCATAATGCTGAAAAACATCAAAATAACGGAACAAGTGAGCATATATATAAAATTGAAAACAGCTGAATTAGTGGAATTTCGTGAGATGCGGCCTATATAGATACATTTTGTTTACCTTGGAAATATCTTAACTTGACCAATCACAATATGGCCCTATTTTATAAGTTACATCATAGTGTAACCCGTCAAGGTAAGTTTACCGTCTTACAGAGTAAATACACTATTGATCTCTGGGAAATGTCATGGCTGTGTTTTAATTTAGATTTGTATACAGTTTTATAGTGAAAATGTTTTAATCCATGTAATATCTTCTTGAAGGCAACACAATGACGCAATGCTTGTTGCCCATGTGGCCGTGTTTGATTTGATTGTGCCCAAAATACAGACTCGTACAGTATTTTATTTATGTAAAGAAATAATAAGTCTTCAGACAACAGTCTTCTGATCATTTCTTGCCATGGCCATTTTTTTTATATATATATATAAAATACCAAATAATATACTATACCAAACCCTTCCTTCACCTCTGACAAGACGTGTATTAATCACAACTTGTGAATGTGGGGAATGCCAGGCCTCCACTGTGGTTCGGATCCCACGTTAAACTGTAGGCCCTCCATTTCATCTCACAATCACCCTACCATTACACATTAGCATAAGTGCGTATAACCCGAACGGGTAGTAAGACGTGGTGCTAATAATAATAATAATGGATACCCCTTTAAAGTTATTTGCAGTGTCCTTTAAGTGAAAATTTGAAAATTTAATGCTTCTTAGCTATTTTAATTATAAGTATTTTTCCTCCAGAAATTTTCTGATATTTAAATGCCCTTAGAACCTATTTATTTATCTCTACCCGGATACTTTTAGATAATTGCTAGGCACATGTTATAGAAGTATTATTGGAAGCTGTTTAGAGTGAACCTCACCATTTTTAAAATAGGTACTTCTTTTATAATGAGACTCCTTATAGCTAAGAGATACGTATGTAAAGGATTTTTTTCTGTCACTGCGACTTACAGGGCTGCCACACACCTGTAAAACTGGAATAAACACAGAGCTTGGTACATCTGAAAAAACAACAGAGAAACGCAGGGAATTTCACAACATATTTTAAAAATATTGAAATGTTTGGGAATTTGGGACATTCCACTGCAAGCTATATATAGCTGGCTCTCTTATCTCGGTTACACCCCCCAACCCTGCATCTTCTCCCCCTTGAAACATAGCAACAGCTTTGATTTCCACATCAAGGTCAGGTTGTCCTGTTCCTGTTCTAAACACTATCGACAAAACCTCACAACAGTCACTTTTATGGAAAGTGTCTGGGAAAATAAAGCAACCTTGGTCTTAGTAACAGTTTGGGTTATATGGAAACATTAATTACAATATTTAGATAGGGATAAGGAGGGCAGAATTTGGAAGAAAATGTACCCACATTTGTGGTGAATAAAAGTAGGAAACCCAACAACAAATGAGGCGATACTTGAACAAAGAGGTAGCTGCTCCGGTCTAGAGAAATGAGATTAACGTCTGGATGATTTATTGTGTTAACCGCATGACACCCGCTATCCACAGCTATTTGCACTATCTTCTCCAACAGATGGCGGCAACTCGGTCGATACAGCTTTCCTGCGGGCTTACACCCTGGAGTTTTATACATACATTTATTTGAAGTAAAACTTGTAAATGTGGGGTTATTAATTTGCGTCATGGAAGTAAGTTTGTACATTTTTTATTGGTTTTAATTATAATATTACATTTTATTAGACAAGTTTTACATTATTCTGTACATTGTGTCGTTTTCTTTTCAAATGAAATAATTATCTAAATATTATAATACAATTGTGTTCAATTCATCTATTTCAGAAAATAATTGTATATTTCACTCTGTAAATATTTGTGAAACAAATCAATATTTGTATTTAATAAATATATTGTGCCTGACTGAACTATGTTTAGGCATTTCAAGAAGTTAAATCAATTCACCACACACTTACTCCACTAAAGAAAAATATTAAAAATAAATTTATGTGCACAGTAATAACATCTCACAGTTCCAAAATTAACAAACAATGAAAACACTGTAAAACATAGTAAAATTATTTCTTTCTGTGAACAGGTTGACAATTTCTGTTGATGATCATTTTCTTGTTTGGACATCAATTAAATATTTATCAAACAAAATGCAAATGGTCTTAAGTATTATAAGATCATCTATCTTTATTTGGTATTTATTTTTTTATACTTTTTTAAATCCTTTTTTAAGCACATTAAAAAATATATCTGTAAAATGAGGTTTTTTTATAAGTAATAAAAAAAATTCTTCCGATGTTATTTGGGTAGTATTATATATTCTACAGTCTCTTTATAACCAGGAAAGTACAGTTGCCACTATACCTTCACTTATTTTATTTTTTTCATAAACTTGTGAATATTAAATTATAATAAATACCGGTCACCTCACTGTTGGGCCATTGGTTCTATAGAATGCAAAAATATCCTCCGGAATTTGCAATAGAAAGTATGCACATTATGTTTTTTTACAATCTACGTGAATTGCATCAGCCTAACTTTGATCAAATTTTACAAGAATAAAATCAACTCTACCTGCCATTTGTATAATTTAAAAATATATTTTTATTCCCTACAAAGTAAGGCCAAGGAATTCAACTACGTAGTTTTACTAACCAAACCGTGCACCTTTACATATCTCCGAGAATTACAGGTGTCCAAACTAACTTAATTTACACTGCAATGTATCAAATAACAGCAATTTTCAAGGGTTTTAACTGATCTTAATGGTTACAGGCACCAGAAACTAAAAATAGCATAATATATTGGAATAATTTACTCATAAGAATGCACACTTATTTATATTTCACTTCTTAAATATTAATAAAATTGTATATATATTCTTTGATTTAAAATTTATATCGACATACACACACATCCAGGGAAAATATAACTACCTACACCCTAATTTTCTTATGAATGTACAAATCTGACAGAAAAAACTAACACATTACATCATGTGGCTTATGCTGTCAGTTTTGATAGATTTTATTGACACCTACATAATAACATTGATGATATTTTAATAATATCAATGTTGACAGTTGAAAAAAGTTACTATTTTCTATAAAGGTACTCCAAATGTCCATTTATAAGAAAATCAGGGCACTTGCAATATTTAAATGACATTTAATTGACTCACAACTTCTTCACAACAAACAAATATACTTAGTTAAATTACAACTTTAAATGTTTTCAACCTCATTAAAATAAAATATAATTGGTCGATATGTTTGGTCTAAAACACAATAAGAACTTAATCTATCGTTAAAAGAAATGGATGTTAATGTATTCACCTGCTTAGCGAAGAACTTTCAGAAGACACAAAACACATACGCTATTATAATGCTATATTTCTGTCAACAGATACCACCCACACCATCATATGTAATAACAGGGCTTGATTATACTAGAATTGATGTTTGTTTGTGTAATTTGTGTTTTAAGAGCTTCTTAGCTTAGTCATAAGCGCATTTTCTACCGAACTAGAGGTTTCGGGTTTAAATCTTCAACATGACCTAAAAGTTATTATTGGTACCACCCCCTTAACAGTACTTAATATACAACTGGGGATTGGGTGTCGTGTTTGTTTGAAAATCGAGTTAGGTTTTTAAGTCTTGTGCTGATTAAAATCAATTGGTTCATAAAGGGCATGTAAAATACCCTAAATTAAAATAAAAAATTCCTAACAGAAAATGTTGCTAGAATGATTCTCTTTCCTACTTTATATGAATTAGCGTCATTAATTTTCTAGAATATATATTTTTGGCATTTTTCTATTGAACATACCAAATTAAAACTAAACACTTAATTAAACATCATAAACTTAATTTTTTGGTGACTGTTTATTTTGGTCACAAGATTTAATTAATTAAAACGAAAATATATTTTTGTTCTATAATTAATTTTACCTTCTTTGTGGTATTTAATTATGTGATATAATTCTTTGTAACCAGATTAAAAAAAACTTATCTATATTTGAAAAAGATATATAGTGATGAATAATAATTCAAAATATTAAATCAAACAAGACAACTATGCTAAATACACTACTCAAAGTAAAGAAACATTTTGAAATTTCAATAAAACCCGTGTATTAAAAACACATGAATGATGTTAGTAGCACCATTTAAAATATATTTGGATGTAAATACTTTTTACCATTTTTTTCTCAACAAATTAAAATTTACTTTAATATAATTATATTTTTAAGAAATAATTAATACATAATATATACAGTCTCAAGTTTAAATTCTAACTTCTTAATTCAATGGCATAGGCCTTACATACTAAAATGCATAAAAATTAAATTGTTCTGTTCTATTACCTAGTTAGCCTTTCATAAAATTTACTGATTTTTTTTCAAATATCAGTTAATTTATTACACCCCCATCAAACAAAAACAAAAATCAAATCTGACCACAATAATTTGTCAAGAAGAGGTGGACTAAACAGAAATAAATACATCACCCCGACTTACAAGTAAAAAAGGTCATATTTGAGCAGTCTTCAATTAAACTATGTCATAAAGTTTTATTTATCCAGCCCTAACTATCTTGTGTTAAGGAAAACTATTAGCTTAATTAAACATAAATTTAATCAATTTCTCATTTTAGTATATCTCAAATTAAATAAAAATATGATCGTTTGAAAATTGTTATATCAAAAAGTGGACCGAGATAAAACCGCAATTCCCATACATAAATAGCAATGTTTGAGCAATATATCTCTAAAATAAACTTATAAAGGATCTTCCCTAAAATTAAATGTAACTATGGTTACTCGCAAATATATGTTAACTTACATATTATATTCCATCATTTTATTTACTATCAATTGTTTTCGCTCAATGTACTTTATTTCATAAATATTATTCTCTTGTTGCTACTAATTGGCTTATTTTTTAATATTTCTCATATTGATCATGTTTTAAAATATTAGCTTAGCCATCGGGCCTAATTCATTACATAGTATATTAATGAATGTTTCATTATCACTGTTTGAATATATATTATTAATCTACCCAATGAAAAGGGTAAGTTATAAATATATTTGTTAACATAGAGCTATCATTTATTTCAAGGAAAATCCCTTAAAATAATTGTCAAGGTTTAAAACTGGCCAGACCCATCTTGACAAAAGTATCTCAGTATCTGTTCTTGTGTTGGGCGCGGGCGTGTTGCTGCTGCTGTCGCCAATCCACCTGCGTCTCTCTTGCACCGCCGGCCCCTCCGTGGTGGTGATGGTGATGGTGGTGTCGCTTCTTCTCGGCGGCAGCAATGGCCGACGGTTTGGGTGGAATCACGTCACTGACTACCAACTCGCTGGCGTCTCTCAAGACCTCGGCACCGATCATCCTCGTCCCCGGGACGTTGCGATAACCCGCCGGCTCGTCGAGAGTCTCTTTGCGACGAAGCGGGGCGTGGTTTAGGGGGGCCGACTTGTTCCCGGCGGATTGGTGGAGGTTCTCCCACGCCTGGCGGTAGTAGCGATTTAGTCCGCCACGACTTTCAGAGCTGGACGAGTCGAAAGATGCCACAGTATTGCAATCAGGCGAAGCTCGGTGGCGGTAATGTTTGGCACTTTGGTTCCTTGTGAATACAAATAGAGAATTATTACCAACATTGTGAATAATATTACAGAGGTACAAGAAAGAGTGAGAACATATTAGAGACAAGAGCAGGCTTTACTTTACATCCATGCTGTTTCCAGCCTGTGGTTAGTTTTCTATTCAAGCCATATATTTCCCACTATCGGCCTTCTAGCCTGTCGTAGCTTCATATGTCTTATAATATAGCTAAAGACTAACACAGGCACAACATCCAGTCCCCAGCCGTTAATTTATCACTGTGAAAGGGTAAACCCACATTTCACCAATGATACATTTTCGACCATGCCAGGAATCGAACCCGGGACTCTTAGCTCAGTAGGCAGACACGCTACCGGATACTATAAAAGTCTAGCGTTCACGTTAAAAAGAGTAGCAAAGCTTACACTTTACAGTGCTGCTACTGGACTAGGAAGTAAGGCAGGTTCTTAAGGGGGCCACCCAAATGAGTCCTGAGACATGTTGCAGACGTTATGAAACGCTCAGCTATATTAGCAGTGGTTTATTAAGAAATATAGTTAACAACTAAATGGAGGCATAGGGTCCCAATAGGGTTAGAAACCTTAGGTAACTTTTGGGTTTTATCATTTTTAAAATATTCATGAAAAGGGGGAATTAGTTCATTTTCAACAGTTTAAGGAAAATGTTGTATTCCTGAGATCAAAAATGTGTAGAAATATTGATCTAGCCTTCCTCAAACAAATGGATTTATATTTCAATAAAATCCCGATAGAAAATTTTGAGATAATTTATAATTGTTTCATTGGTTTCGAAGCTTCGGAACAACCATTCTGATAACTAATACCGAAGTGTTTGGATATGTCCCTTAAAGTAGACGGTGCCCTTAAAAAAATAGTTTCCACCTGAGCCGTCAAACAAGATTTTGTACTATCATCTTGAAGAGTTCCTATTTAAATTATGGGGTACAGTTTTCTTCTATTTATTTGATCATCTCATGGTACCCTCTTCAGTGGCCGAATAGTCTAAGGCGTCACTCCCATGTTAAACTGGCCTGCTAATGATGGGAAGATCGGGGTTCGAATCTTATCTCTCTCTCCATGCAAATGTGAATACACTTAATACAAATTATACCTATCTTATCCAAAGTCCTTAAGTATAATTACTAATCCATACAGGTATAAAAACACTGAGAAAAAATAACTGTATACATTTACACTCCGTCTATCCTGAACAGGTGGCAAGCTTACCTTGCTTTGTTTCACTATGACGGAGTGTACGGTACTTTCTAATGTGTGTGTATTTTCTTCAATGAACACACAGGAATAAACATTTTCTTTCCAACTTTACATATTCCAATATTCAAACAAAATTACACATTATTTGCAATAAAATAAAGGTAAACCGAAAGAGTTGATTAGAAAAATAAGATTTTGAATCAGAAAAAACAAAGTTTTTTTTTTCCAATGCATAAATCAATCAAATTCCTTCAACCCTTCAAATTGGACAGAAGTCGAAGAATGTGTCAAAAGTTTTGTGATGGTGACAGTTTCCCAAAGATGGCCCCATGCTCTGCTAAGACTAACATAACTAAGTGCATCATAGCATAGCAATAGAGCAACAAGAAATCACACAAACCGGTTAATATTAAGCTGAACTAAACCAATATAATATTAATATTGCGTGTCTGGGCTGCATCACTCGTAGCTCGGTGGTGGATAGAATAGCCGGTACTAATGTACCGTTGTCCGGTGAACGCCCAATATATTAATGGTACATTTTTTCTGTGGGGCTCTTTACATGTCTCAACAAGATAATGAATATGAGAGTGTGGAACCAGTGGAAACACTCGAACCTATCTTTAGCCTAACTAACCAGACCCTGGTGACTGTTGGGGTAATTCCCCTCTCAGGAAAAATACCCAGGTTACCAGCTGGGAATTGAACCCGAGATCCATAGGGTCTAAGTCAGGTGCACTGAACACGAGGCCAATAACTAAACCAATATTAATAAATAACATTTGTTATTATTCATGTCATTCAGAAAACATCACTTTCAAAAACTCGATACTTTATTTGCGCTACATTTCATACATCTAATGAAAATGGTTAAAAAGTCAAAATCTGCCTAATTGGTTTATCAAACTTTTTTGTTTGTTAGTAAAACCCATTGATGTGTTGTGTACACCTTTAAATATTTTGCGAACCTCTTGGGATACATTAACAAAGTTTGGTAAACATTGTTTTACAAAATCCAAAGACTTGAAGGACCCATCCTTAAGACAAATATATATCTGAAACTAAGCGAGTAAAAATATAGCCGTATAATTTTGTTTCAGGTGTAAGGAAAAGTAGGGATAGTAAGGTAAGAGAGTGCATTGCTAGATGTCTGTTAACCCCCTCTTCCCCTAAACTGGTGCATTATGCATGCATCAGTACAATACCTTGGTGTGTAAGCTAGGATTAACGTCACTTAGATTGGATTCGAGAAATAACCAGCACGGTTTCGATAGTTGCGAGAGAATTCTCGTCGGCCGACTTGTTGATCAGGGAAGGGCAGAGCCAAGAGCGTGTACCAGCGAGGTGGCATGGTTCGAGCGGGAGGGAGTTTACGTTTCTTGCCACTAGAACAGGGTATAGGGACAAGCTCTGGTTAGTAGGGGCAAGGGTTCAAACCTTAGTAAGAGGTTGTTGGTTAGAAAGAAGCAGGATTTTTACTGGCGTGAAAGTTATAGTAACGGTACCTAGTGACCAATATTGGTAAATAATCAATAAGGGCTTTATTAGGTCTATTATTTGAGGGGAGGTGGAAGAGAATGCAAGTTAAGGTCAGCATTTTAACAGTTTTTATGACAATAAACTCTTGTTCTAAATAAATAAAATACTGTTCAGTTGATACATTTAGTTTAATTTTTTACACATGGTAATTTAAACAGTCCTTGAATATTTGTCATGGACATCACAGAATTTTAACAGGAATTTTCATCATAATTTAAAAACAATTCTGTTTAAATATCATTAGCTCATGACAAATATTTAAAAACTGTTGATATTATTATTGTAGACAATTGAACTAAACATATCTGCCAAATCAATATTTTATATTTTTGTCCGAAAAAGTGTAAAAATACTGACCTTAACTCATGTTCCCTAACACCACACCTAATGATAACACACAAATTGGACCTTATAACACATTTGGTAATTTCTTGAAACGTTTGTTATCAAAAAGTTATTTTTCAGTCACAGTTATAATAAACTCCTTAACAGTCCACGACGATTAAATCTTAACCCTCGAGATATTAAAACCAAAACCTTTTAAAAGTGGTTTGTCTGAAGCTCAATGCTTAATACTCTTGATCATGGCTGAGGCCATTTGGGCTAGCAAAATCAGAGAGAGGTAAACAGAACCAGTAGCGGCCTTGACCAGCCTCGTGGAATGAGTACGAGAAGGTGGTTTTTACACATTGTGGTTTTCCATGTTCTTTCCAGGCATTTACTGTTGCATTTTCTCTTAATTATCTGTCCTATCCTCATACATTAGATTAAAGGAACAGTATGATAATATTTGATGTTAAACATATTAGTAAAAAAATATAAATTGGACCAACAATGGTTTAATTACTACAGCCATTAGGAAGGGTTGGAAAACAAAGACACGTGTAAATGCACTGCGTCAAAATATAAGCACAATAATCGGGCTTGATGTCACATTTCCGGAAGTAAATTGAAAAATGGGGAGTTATGCTCAAAACAGACTCTTAGGAAACTAATATTCTGAAAAATATTAACCTTTTTGGTCAGAATTTGTAAATGTAGGATTCTTTTGGCAATGTATATTTTATCATCTTTAAATTTTCAATGTTAAAGCCTCCTGCATTTAGGTATTTACCCAAAATCTTGTTGAATCATTTAAAATAAACATGCAACAACTCACAGTAATGACATGTATTACCTGCCAGAGACATGTCGAGCTAAAGAGCACAATGACACCACAAACCCTTGGCTTGGAGGTTCGTTGAGGGTATAAGAGCATCAGATTACTGGATTATGGGGCTTGTATTGTATGTGATTGAAAGAGAGTCTATTGAAGAAATGGTGTTCCCTTAAACCTTTTAAGTTACAGGCAATCTGTAATTTTACTTAAATGTTTAATTTATGTATTCAAAAGGCATTTTAAATGTCCCACATAGATAGTAAAAATGTGTTACGGCTTCATGCAGTTGAATTACTACAGATAACTAGGGTCGGTTTTAGGTCAGTGAATTGGTAGAGTTGAGTCGGTAGAGAACTGTACAAATAACAGGTATTCAATACAACCAAATTATGATTACACTATAATACACTAAACAATCAAAAATACTTGAATAAAGTGGTAATGTAATATTTGAGGGTTGCACAGTAATTAATAATACACTAAATAAAACCACTGAATATTTTATTACGATGTTCTTCTAACAATATTATGGTTAGAGATATCAAAAACTAGAAATGTGTGTTCTGTACAGATAAAAACCTGGGTCGTTCAGTCAATAGAACACCAGCCCGCTAAGCTAATTGTCCCATGTGTGGTTTTAAAATTCTTCAGTGCCGTCACACAAGTATATTTCTGTAAATAAATGTCTCCCATATGCACTTATGTAGCATAATAAATATTCTTACAGTAAATAGTTATAAAACGTTGAATTATTATTTTAATAGGTTGCTTCAATCAACATCAAAACTGGTTGTCTTAATAGTCATTTTCATGTGATCACGTATAAAAAAACTTTAACTTTGTTAAAACTCGATCTTTGAGTCTTCTAAAGTCACAAATGTATCAAGAAATTTCAAATAATATTTGAGTGTGACCAAAATTATATTGATCGGCCATTATCAGTAATGTAACTAATTTTATAAGAAAATAAATTAGTTTAATATGAAACTATACATTTTATTAATTTTATTCTATATATTTTCTTCTAGAAAGGACACAAGCGCTTGAGGAAATATTTAAATTAAGTATTATATAAGAATCGAATGAAGAAATGATGGGAGGTCACGGGAACTTAGACAAATTTATAATATAAGTCAATCGGGCCCAAAAAGATTGCCAACCCTTGGTTTAAACTACAGTCAACTCTGATAACTCAAACCTCGATATCTCGGACTTCGGATAATTTGGACAAAATCTTCTGGAATAAAATTGTAAGTAGTAACACACCAGCAGCATGTTGACAGAATAGAAATAATAATATATTATTATCATTATTATTATTATTATTATTATTATTATTAGCACCGCGTCTTACTACCCGTTCGGGTTATATGCACTTACACTAATGTGTAATGGTAGGGTGTGAGATGAAATGGAGGACCTACAGTTTAACGTGGGATCCGAACCACGGTGGAGGCCTGGCATTCCCCACATTCACAAGTTGTGATTAATACACTCTTGTCAGAGGTGAAGGAAGGGTTTGGAAATCAGATAAATCTGTGCCGGTACCGAGGATTGAACCCTGGACCCCCAGCACAGAAGTCCAACACCTTACTCCTAGACCACCAGGTCACCCTAGAAATGTTATAGAAGTAGAATAATGCAGCACTAATTACTACCCCTCCCACCTCACCCCCGCACATACAGTACAGTATATAGATAATTTACAAGCACTATAGGTGTATTGTAATCTCAACCTTTCCCAATCCAGTACCTGTGTTGTTTGTATATATATTATTTATCTCGTCACAATAAAGTATAATATTACTTTAGATAAAGTATCAGTTCTCATTCCTTAGGCACAACTTTATTTCCCCTCGATAAGACAAACTTTTCATAACTCTTGACAGACCCCGAACCCATAAGTATGAGTTATCGAGAGTTGATTGTATGTTTAAATTATTTAAAAAAATCTAGCATTTTACAGTAAATTTTGTTCGCAGCAAAAGGGAGATATGGTTCGTAAATTTGGACATCCAATGCAACTGTAGCTTACCTTAGTAATGGATATTCATGAACTCCGCCATTTTTAATTGAACCTTTGTTGCGTATTATCTGATATAGCTAAATATTAAGTTCCCAAACCAGGGGTAGAAGAACTCACTTGAGAAAAAAATTACCCCCTTTAGTGGCCAAATAGTTTAAGGTGTCACTCTCGTGTTAAGCTGGCCTACTGATGACGAGGAGATTGGCTTCTATTCCCAGCCGGCTCTACTTAGGTTGATTTTTTCCCACATAGTTTCCCATTCTCCTTCCCTGAAAATGCAGGTATATTACCTCTAAAATCCTTCCTTCCCCATCCATACAACATTAAAGTAGTTATCATACATGTGTATAACCTGAACAGGTCGTAAGACGTGTTGATTAAAAAAAAATGAAAAATTCATCACAAAGTGCTAAAATATTTATTCATTCTATTTAAAGAATATTCAGTTTACTTTTAAATTTAATCATTATCATAATTATTATTATTTACTAAGTAAATTCTCTTGGATATTTCTCTAAATAATTGTTAATTACAACACTAGTGAATATTACTTAACTAGTTATAAAGAGTTGGTTGAACAGCAGCTGTATGGATGCATTTTAACTCATTTCAAAGTTTATATAATACTTTATTTAAATTTACCTTTTGTCCATAAACATTATCAATATTTTTAAATTCTAGACAGCCTAAGTGTAATATTGTAGGACTATAATATGTAATACCTAATCAAGTATTTACAAGTCGCAAATTCAGTGGTTTTCAATAGTTTTATATAAAATATTACTTTTCATGTCATAGCATTTATGAACTTAATTTCTATCCACTTTTTGTTTGAAAAGGTTTTCATATAAATATAATATTCTTACCTCCTGATTAAGATGACAATAGTTGTAATGACAGCCGCCAAGAAGACGAAACCACCAAACACTCCAAGAGCTATGATAGCACCTAAACAAAACATACAAAGAATCACTACATTTGTAATAAGTATATTATATGCATCAGTGGGTATTCAGACTATATCTTGTCTGGTTTGCCATAACGGAGAGGTCAGGGTTTCAATCCTGGCTCGGGGAACTGAGGGTAATCTTTCCAAGATAGTATGGTCATGTAACGAGGATGGAAAACACCAAAGATAATGTTGGAGATGAAGTATGTAGGGAAAAAGACCAAGAAAGATATGGGAGGAGCTGATAACAGAAAGTGTGCAAGTGAGAGGAGAAGAATGGAGGAAGATGGAGGCATTTTACTAAACTGACCCGGCCACAGGCAAAAAACAGTTGATGACTAATTTGAAGTATTCCCCTCTCTCATCAATGAATTTGGGTACAGTTCCTCTAAATCCTACCTCTCTCATCCTATGTGGATAGCCCAGATAGGTAGTAAAGCGAAAAGACCGCCATGACCATAATGCAGTGCGAGTCTAACGCATCAGACAGCTTCACACCAACAGTGAGCTGAGCTATTAAAACAACATTTGACCAAAGTAACTCTAGTTAATAATAAGGAAGGTGTAAGGTTGCGGCCCTCACCGAGGTTGAGTCTAGCACCGACGGCTTCTTTCCTCTCCTCTTCGACAGGTGTGCCACGTTAGCTATGTGACCTAGGTCAGTCCTTCTGTTGACACTGTCCGGATCTCGTTCTCTTGTGGGTGTGACGGCGCTACCAGACTGGGCACATGAGCTGATTCCTCGATCACGTTGTCCTCCTCCTTGGGAGGTCTCTGCAGTGGTTTTCTTGGGTCCTGAGGTTGCTCTAGTGGGGAGTGGAGTCGTTGGTCTGGTGGGGCCCCTGCTAGGTTTGGTCACCGGTGCAGTGGCCAGTCCTCCCCGCACATCCTCTGAAAGAGTTAACACAAATAAAAACAGTTCACATCTTTTACCACAAGTTATTGAAGCTCTGTGTAGAGAATTAATCCTACTCGATATTTATATATAACTATATATAGTTTTGCAACAAATGTAGGAGCATTGTTAACTAAGACATTAGGGCCTTAACATAATATGAATACATAATAAAATTCCATAGGAGATTAATATTATTCACCTGTCTCTATAAAAAGGTGAAAAAACAATATAAAAATAATAGGTCTCAATATGAGAAATAATAGTTTATGAAATTTTACAATATTTTTTTATTTGGGATGGGTGCTGGCTGCTATCAGAGAGCTTTGATGCTACATTGTTTGATTCAAAAAAGTTTAAATCTTAACCTAATTTTGTGGTCCTCAATTCATATAATTAAAGTGTTCCCGACAATATTTTTTATGTTCTTAATAAGTGTGAACACTTATATGATGAATCGTAATCAATTTTGTTGGACAACAAGACACTAGAAAATGTAAATACTAATAAACATTATGTTTTGTCAAGGTGTGTTTATAATAATGTCTCCCTTGTTGATAATTATTTTTAATCATATGAACTTATATGAACATAACTTGTACATACTGTAATGTAATCCACATTCACTAAAGTTATGTATTAGAAGGCATGGATTGACTAGGAAAGGTGTTTCTAAACACAATCTACTACACAACAATAAAGAATGTTTCTATATTTAGAAGTTTATCAAATTTTTTTGGACTTTGATAAATGAAGATCCCACTGTATATAATTTTATTTTATTTACATTATTTGTAATTGAATAAAACTTATAGCTCAATAGCGTGTTCAAAAAAGAATCAAATGGATTAATAGAAACAACAATGCAATGTGCATGATAATATATATAAAATATTTCATAAAGATTTTGTTAGTTCAGTCTGCAACCACTAAGCGCTAGTTGTGCAAAGAGAAGAGAAACCTATCCACTTCTTATTTATCAAGTTATTCACCTTCTTTTCAACATGAAGATTTTATAAATTCCTTTTACTAATTGGTTCTAAAATAAATGAAATAATGTATTTAAACAAAACTGATTGGATTATTAAAGGTTTGATTGAATACAAAATATAGTAAGCCTCTACTATTTTTTTAAATCTCATTTAAAACTGTAAAAATAGTTGTATTCAATTGTTTAACAATGAATTATAATACTTTTGTTTTATGTACTATTGAGGTGTGAAGTTTTGTGTACCAGTAACCAAGCAATGGTATCATTAAACTTTTCTGTTAGAAAATACTATTAAATTGTATAACTACATTTTGGCAAAGCAGAAAGACATACAAAAACTAAACATTGTTTAAATTAATTTAATAAATTACATCAAGATAGTTACAAGATGGAGGAAGCAAATTTACTATCAACAATAACAGAAGAATACACCATATCAGCAAGAGAGTTGTCTGATGTTGAGCAACCAAAGACTACTGAAGACCAGATGATAGTAAAGGCCAGTGGCGATGAGGTAACCAAATCAAGTCCTCAGCCGAATTCAACCATCACTTCGATAAGGAAAGTTTTTCAACACGGCTTCTTATCAAGCAGATCCAATGATCCTTCCTGTAGCTCTACAGATAGACAAGAAGATCTGACGGCCAAGCCTTGTGTAGATACCACAAGAAAGAAGTCATCATCTTTAGGAAAGATGTTCCGGAAAGGAATGTTTCATGTCAATGAAATGGCACAATACGGAGATGAGCTGGATCTGAAGTATTTGTCCATTGCCCAATCAAAACGGAAGTCTCAGAAAGAAGATAAGCCTTCCGAGGACGAAACCGTTGATTCCAGTTCACAGCCAGCCTCTGTTGAGTCTTTTCACAGAAAAAAATATGGATCACTTGGTAAAATTTTCCGAAAGAAACATGACCTTAATGAAAAAACAGAGACCAGTGAGGGTCATAGTAATGATGAAGATGTCCCTGGGAAGCCCTTGCCCTCGCATCGCAGTAAGTTTTTCAACGTATTTAACTCCAAGAAAGGTCACTCAGGGCCGAGTTCAAGTCATAAACCGATGAATGCAGAGGACAAAGGTCACATAAACATACAAGTGTTGGCCAAGAACGGAGAAATACTCTTCAAAGAATTTTCAACATTCATAATATTGAAGAAAATGTTCCGGAAAACTTTCAAAATATGAAGAATGAAGAAGACTCTTTGAAGCCTGGCGAACATAATCTTTCTCTGAAGGAGTTGGGTATAGAATAATTGTTCAAGGTGGACTCTTTGCTTATTAAATCTATAGTTTGTAGACGTTAGTGTTTCATTATATAGCTAAATTAAAGATTTAAAAATATTGATAGTTCTAATTTTAATAGTGTGTTTAGATATAATTAATATGGTAGGCCTAATTTAGTTGACTAAAATTATGCTTTACCCTATAAATAATACTATTCGTTTTTATAAATTGAGTTGTCAATTGTCAAATATACATACTATCTATATTTTAACTATTGAAACTTGTCTTGGATACCAAAGTAAAAGAACATAAAATTATTCATGTAGGCCTAATTATATTATCATTTAAATGGTATGGTGTTTTAATATTGCAACTAACTGTATACGTGTTGAACCCTAAACCTCTGAATCGATGGGTCTAATTTGGTACATCTAAGATACGATGAACTTTTGGCCGTTTTCTCTAACCTACATTTATGTTAAAAGGTTTTCATGGCTGTCTTACTATACAACCTGTGTACAATACCTTTGCATATTGGAGGTTTTTTGTCAAACAATCCACTTGGCAGACAAACAATTTGTTTCGGACCAACAAGCTTGTATCCTCGGGTACTGCACAAGTACTCGATGATAGTCCCGGCTATTGTCACATTGTTGCTCGCTACAAATCGACCATTGGAGATGGAAGGAGGGGCTTCACATTCAACGGCTGTGTAAGAATAAAATATGTCAGCATTCTTTAGTTGAGATTACATGAATTTGTACAGGTAATCGGTGGTGGACCAAGGTATATTTGAGCGTTACATCTGTATATTGTGTATCGTGCAATGATGTCAACAAATTTTGATCCACCTTCTTCAGAAATAATGTTTAGATAACCTTTTAGCTTCAAGTAAAGCCCAAATATCAAGTGTTTTTTTTTAAATATTGGACATGCAAATCTATTACCAAGCATTGAGATATATTTCAACAAATAAATTATCATATAAAATGAGATTTTCAGTTTGAATTTACCAAATTTTGGTAGAAAGAACTTTGGCCAGTTGATAATAATGAAGCTTCTCACCCAAACAAATTTGAAACGTTTTCTTGAGTTAAATGTTGAGAACTTTTATATTTTTTTATCACCATGTCTTATTACCTGTTTTGGTTATACATATATGTACTAATTATGCTAATGAGTTAAGGCTAAAGACGGTTGAATATAGAGAAAGTGTACCCGCATTTTCATGGAGGGAGAGTAGAAAAATATTTGGGGAAATATCTGAACACCTGACCGGTATTTGAACCCCAATGCGGCCACTGAAGCAGGTTTTAACCAATACACGTACCTAGGCACCTCGGCGGGGGTCCGTTCCACCTCTCGTCAATGTCGCACAAGAGTTGAGCTCTTCCAGCCATCTCGTAGCCCTCCTCGCAGGAGTACACAACCTTGCTCAGATAGCTGACGGTTCCGTTGACCAGTTGGTAGAAGCCGTTGGCAATCTCAGCGGGGAACCCACATTCAATACCTACCAATCCAAAACAACACTTACTCACAGCCAATCATGTCCATTTACCTTTAGTAGCCCTCCCGATAAGGACATTAATAATCTCGGTGTTAATAGGGGAGGGCGGGAAGGGGGGTATGGAAGTGCAAGCTGGTCATTATTCTTGCAGTTTTTATAACAAACCCTTGTTATTTTTGTTCCTACTAAATGAAACATTTCTCTAGTGGATATGTTTGATTTAATTTGTCATGGATATAGCAGAACCAAGTATATTATTTTATTTTCTAATTTTTTTCTCTTAAAACGCCACTAGGCCACAGGCAATCACACACCAGACCCACATTCTCTGGGTTTAAATCCCGGGAGAGCCTGAGTCCTTCAACACGAGGATCGCTACGTTTAGTCTCAAGTGACAACTTCGCTATCAAACAGCCATTTTAAAAAACAGTTTACTCTAAAGACAGTTATAATAGAGACCAGCCCAAATCTTGATTCTAGTGTCAATAAACCAACTTTCACAAAGCTAGGTTCAGGTATCACTAGAGCCCCGTAAAAATGGCTTTATTTTAGTTAAATTTCGTTTTTTAAATCTCACTTTTCGGTGTTATTTCTTTTTTATTCAAAATTACATGTTATCTGAGGTGTTATTATTTATATATTGAGACAGTGTTTACAAAATTAAAATGTATTATTGAAACCTTATATTTTTTCTTTACAATTCTTTGTCAATCAAATTACAGCATGGTCAAAATTTCTGCTCAATTTCTTCTTAATTTCTTGTTTATTTTTTTAAAAAATTGTAAAAGCGGTATTATCTCGTTTTATAGGAGTATTTCTTGTAACAAACAATTTCGTTTTATTTCGCTTTTCTAAAACATTGTAAACCATATCTAAAAACTATCAAAGGAAAAAGTACTTGATTCTATCTTTGTATGTCACTTTTTGCCTTATCGCGTTTCACCATTTTTATGGGGCTCTAGGTATCAGGTATTTTGAAAGCAAGTTGTTTCACTTGTAAGGGGTGTTATCAGGAGGACAGCAACTAGGACTCAACCTGGTTCATAGAAAGCCGTGAAACTTCCCTCGCATTAGGCCTATACCAAACACGTCGACTGAAGCAATGTGTGATTTATTTGGACAGAAAGTTTTTTTGTTATATAAACTACAGCGAGGATACTGACCTTAACTCGAGCTCTTTTCCATCCTTATATAAACTTACTAATAAAAACCACTTCAGTCCCAAGTTATTTGATACTAACGTTTGCACACAGGGGGGAACTCGTTGTAAAAGCCGGTAGGGAGACAAGTCCGCGCCGCTGGTCCCACCAGGAGATGTCCTTCGTCACAGCTGTACTCTATCGTGGCTCCCACGTTGAAGTTCTTGGCGACCATCGTAGAGTTGGGGGGCTGCTCCGGTCTGCCACATGCCTTTGGCTCTGAGGGACAACACCGCGGGGTTAGCACAGTAATAGAAATAAAATGTTTCTGTCACAGGTTTAACTCTGAGTTTCCCCAGATTAACTAGGTAGCTTTGACACATGACTGAACTTGAACTGTAAGTGGTCTAGTCTTGACCAAGTGTTTGAAAACTATATGTCTCTATAGTCTACAAGCTGTTAGAAATTTGATTTTAATGGTTATTGGAATTCAATGCATTCTTCTCCTACATACAATTAAATAATTATTTCTTACATTTGTGTGTCACAGTGAGTCCAGGATATTCCCAACATATACTACTTAATCAAAGATGGACGTATTAAAACACCTAAAGAGAGTTTATCTGACTAAGACTAAACCCGATGCTCGACGGTTTCCGCTATAAACCAGATATCAGTGTGTGCAGATTTCTTTTATCACTTCCCTCCCAACTGCATCTCACTACCTATTTGGATTATATACTCTACTATGGTAGAGATGAAAGCAGTTGAATTCAGAGGAAGTGTACCCTCATTTGTAGAGAGGAAGACCAGGAGGTTAAGTAATACTACCTTCAGTAAACACAGCCAGAATTTAAACGTCAACCTCCCTGTCACAGGCAAACCAGACTAAATGAGCTTGACATTTAGACTGCGTGTCCACTGGTGCAGATCTGTGTCAGTCAACAGGTGATTGGCTGTTGGTTAACAATCCTATTCTGTCTTCACCCACCTACTTACTATGTCGTTAAAATAAATATTTAATTTTGGACAAAACTTTGGACACTTATTGTTTTTTGACATTTATTTTGTTGCAGCTTCATAACTTTTTATTCACTTTTGTTTTATTCTAATGTGTTAAGAATTAGGAAGGTTGCATTTATAGGAAGTGTGGCTGCATTTGCCTATAGGGAGAGTGGAAACACGTTAGTGGAAAACCATTTATGAAAAAACCACCCTCAGTACACCCGACAGGGGTCAAACCCCGATCTCCCCATCTTTGGCAGTCTAGTCTATTGGGAAAGTGACGCCTTAGACCACGCGGCCACCAAAGCTGGTAGCTTCATAGCTGTTAATAATATTAGAGGGGAGTGAAAAGAATATAAAGTGGGTCGAATTTATTCCAGGGGGGGTGCAAACTCTTTCAGAAGAGGGAGGCGAGGGGTTATGACCACAATAACCAACATCCTTGGTTCCGCCGGCACAGATTGAACCCCAGCCGGAATATGATCATTGAAACGCAGCACTTAAGATGATGTCGCTTTACAATTTAAGAGCCGAGTTCTATTCCTACAATTTTTATCAAATTAGAATCTTTGGTGAATAATAGATGAAGAATAGATTAGCCTATTTAATATGTGACACAAAAGCAGACCAAAATTATTGAGAACAATGCCAGCGATGCCTCATCAGAGGTCACCGTTTGTTTTAAGAAAATAAAATGCTATGTCCTACAGACATGGCCCTCAATAATTATGGTTTAGTTTTGTGTCTACAATTAAACTCGACACTTTTACAAATGTGTGCTTGTTAAAAGCTGTAGAATTTGAAACAAAACACAATATATGGTAGCTTTTTATCAGTGAAAGCTTTGTTGATGAACATCTGTGTAAAGAGTAGATATTATAATACTCCACGTACGGTGTTGACAGATATAGTTGAGGTTACTGTTGCAGTTTGTATCGGACCAGAGCCAGCCCTTGGAGCCGTCGTATCTTGCACAGTTCTCACTGCCCCCTGGAAGGTTCCAGAAGGACACACTCACGTCCTCTCCGTTGATCCACTTCCAATTCTTGCGATCCTGAGCGTCCCTCACTGCCCCCATCCAATATTGACTGCTCGTGTCGCTCCTGAACAAGGTACAATCAGGAGGGTAGTCAAGGGTGGATTAGAGGGTACACCATGGTACCCCCCCACAGATGTCCCCTCGTTCCCTGCCTACCTTCTCTAAGAACAATGAGGGGAGTTATTTTATGACTATCCATTTCATCGTTTTTCAAACTGTGCTCCGCGGAGCCCTTGGGTTGCGATATATTTATCTCGGGTGTCTTGAGAGAATTTTAGAATATTCTTTGTTTTTCACAATATAAAATAGCATCATTAATTAGGGTTGCCAATTGTTTTCAAATCTGAATAGAAACTATTTTGTCAGGGGTGCAGACAAAACATGTGACTGTGTGATGTTTTTTGTCTGTTTTATACGTTTATACTTACAAAATTTAACAGTTGTTATTGAAAATGTTCATAATATTGGTGTGAAAAAAATTATGGGGCCTCTATCATGTGTTTTTTGAGGGACAAGGGCTACTTTGCTTAAAAAAGTTTTGGAACCCCTGAGCTATCTTAACCTTATAGCTCTTGTTTATTTAAAAAAAAAAAAAAAAAGTTGACTATAACATAATCCGCTCCTATACATAAATTTAAGTCATCAATGGATTCGTGGATTTCAGGGACAGCGATGCTTGTCTTGGTTTATTGTTCCCTGTGGGTCGAAGGTGAGTCTTAGGTGACAAATGTTGATGGCTTTACTGAATCTCTACAAGTAAAAATCTCACTAATACAGTTCTATAATAATGAGTTTTTTAGGAGACATTCTCTTTACCGCAGTAGAACAAACCACGTAATACTGTATAATAAGATTCTGATAGAAAAAACTTAAAAATCATACAAACACATATTTGAGATGTCATTGATAAAAATTAGTTTTATTGTTTATTATTCTTTCATAAGTATTAATATCTATCAAAATGGAGGGAGATGCATTTCACATGACTTGACATATAAATATATTAAAATGTTTTCAGAGACTTTTGAATAAATAAGTAGTGGCTCCAGTCTAGAAAACTGAGGTTAACGACCCTAGGGTTCTTTTTGCTTATAACATGACATTTTCTACCCACAAATGTTGACACTATATTCACCAACAAGCGGCGGTTGGCCTAGATCTCTTGAAGATTGATCCCATGCAGGTTCCTTCTTATGTAAACCTTACTGTAGCTACTGTGCAAGGAATTATTTCTTAGCATATAAATAACAATAAAAAATGCTTACATAGTAGCTGCACTAAGATTTCAATTTATACATTAAATTGTAAGTATTACAGACTGGCTCAGACGGTTGGGGTTCAAATTTCAGACGAGGGATAGCCCTTCTCAACCCTGTATAGGTGTGACGAGCTCGTAGTAACTAACTTACCTGTGTCTCCTCCACAGCTCCCAGCTAATGAAGCCTTGCAAAGCAGGGTTGCTCTCGTCCACCAAGGTCCCTCCGCGGCTCTTGCAGAAAGACAATGCATCCTTGAAGTTGAGGGGCTGGCGGTTGTAGAAGATGTAGCACTTGCCGTTGTATGTTGCAGTGCTGCCTGGTGGTTGGTCTCTAAACTGTGGGCAGCGCTCGATGGGCAGGGCCTGGGACATTAACATTTCATTTTCAACATTTTGCACGTCCAGGGGAATCCCTAGGAGCGGTGAATGCACTTAGTTAAACAGTATTTTTAGATTGTGGGGAGGCCATTCCCATGATTAGTATAGGTAATTCTGGTGGAAGAAGATTATATAAAATACACACATGGTTCTTGATCTCAATGATTATATTATTTTACTTTACTATTATTATTTCATAGGTATTGATATATTTATATGAAAATAGAGTCAGTAATGAATGGGGTGCTGAAGGTGTGTCAAGGGAGGTGTGCTGAAGGTGTGTTTGAAAGGGAATCCAATAAGTCTGTGTGAAGGAATCATCTCACGTTTCGGTGTATGGATGTTATTGAAGAGAAGAGAGAATGAAAAGATAGTGAAGTGTGGAGAAAGTTAGTGAGGATGGATTAAGTACGGATATGTGTTTTTTTTAGAGATATGTCCAGTTTCTTGCCTACCCTGTAAGGAAATGGTGTGATCAGGTATATATGAAAATAGTTATATTACATTTTTTAGTTCTGTAAAAAAAAGTATCTTGTTACCTAAATCCGACTAAGCAGACTCAATAACATATATTTGATTTCTAAAGTGGGGAATTTAAACTAAATGTAGTATTAGATGAAATAATGGTTTGGAGGGGGGGAGGGAGGTCCAAGCTCAACCTATTTTAGCTTTGTGCTTTATATGGATACATGTGTTCAACTACAAGGCAATGGGAACCATTATAAAATGTAGTAAACATACAAGCATAGCTAAGCTAAGTTTCTCTAGCATCGTTCGGGTTATACACTTATGTACTGATCACGTAGCGGCTTTAGGGATGAGAAAGGTACCCGCATTTGCGTAAAAAAAACCCATTTTGGAAAAATCATCCTCAGTACACTCAACAGAGATTCGAACCTTGATCTCCCCTTCATCGTCAGTCTAGTCTACTGGGAGAGTAGCGCGTTAGACCACGTGGCCACCGAAGCGGGTAACCGAGTTGTTAAGTCTATTCATGCACTTTATGTTGTTGATCTCAGTGTACAGTATTGGTAACAAAGTGATGCTATTAAATAACTATCACTATATCACTATTTACCTGGTCAGTGTAGACAAAAGCCTCGCAGATGGAGAGTTGGCTGAGGTCGTGTCCTCTAAGTGAACGCTGACGAAGGCTCCAGGCATGGGGGGGTTGCAGGGCAGGAACAAGGGCTTACCCTCTTCGAGAGGACCACTGAACCTGTTGCAGATGGGGTTCGTGCCCAGGTCAGGCCTGTTGTTACCAACTCGTACCACTATGGTAGCCGGCTGGTTGTTACCTGAACAATAACAAACATAGAGGCTGCATTAGGTTAATATATAGTTTGATCTCTTGAGCTGGCACAAGGTTAACTAATCTGCCCCCCCCTTCTCTCCTAACTAACCACGGAGGAACTAGGCCGCACCAAAATATTACTAAAATAATATTCTAATTATTAATATAGACATTGTATTGACGTGTATTTGTCAACAACAACAAAAGTAGAGTAAGTAATTCTTATTTGCGTTATTAAAATGAACAAAGAACCAATTGGTCAGCATATTTTGTATCATCATAATCATGCACTCCCTGACTAGAAAATACGCTAAAGTGGTGGCATTTCGGGCCTGATAATAAGGAATCCGAGTGTAAATAATTCTCAGAATGGTTTCGCCTCATGTAGTACTCCTGTGCACACCTCTCTGACACAGCTTCTGTTCAGCCATATCAAACAGTGCTGCTATCTACACCTCTCTTGACACAGCTTCTGTTTCCAGCCACATCGAGATATTTAATTACTAGTGGATATATACCGGTTTGTTTATTTTAAAACACGTGTTAACACCGAGAACTGGCCGGATAATACAGAGAGCCGTATAATCGCGACTCTAGTGTATTTCAAATCGTCTCTAAACCACACGTTTTTTGGAGCCATAAGACGTGACTTGACAAGAGTGATATTAGAAGTATGAGGATGATAGTGAGTATGAGGGAGATAGTGAGTATGAAGTTGTGGAACCAGTGGAAACAATTAAACCTAACTAAGTCTTACTAGCCAAACCCTGGTGACTTTTGGGGTAGTTCCCCTTTTGAGGGAAATCCCCTGTTAGCATCCAGGAATCGAGCTCAGGACCTCTAGGTCAGCAGCCAGGTGTTCTGACCACGGTACCACGAGGCCGGTAACTACTGAAGTGATCCCCATTTCTCTGTTGACAAATGAAGAATCTAGAAAACCGCGTGTTCTCTGGTTCGAGCCCAATCTTGTATTTAATTGACGGAATCTCTGCAGGCGGTGTTCCAACTTGTCTGTCCGTCTTATTTATGAAATGTGTCGAGGAAAGTCCTCATATCATAAAGTTGAAGTATTAATAATTATTATTTTATAAACTGTGACGACGCCAACAAACTGGAACTACGAAGATTACAAGTTTTGTGTTCGATAAATAATAAGTTTTTTTAAGAGTGTGGCAATCTTCAGCCATAGAAGAAGTGGTTTACCTTACAAAATGAAGATTTCTCAAGAGGGGGAGGGGCGGGCGGGAAACAAGATTTTGGTAAAGGTTAAAAATCTGTTATAATTTTTTTATTAGAGTGCTACCTCTGAATTAAATCTTATTTGAAAGTTATGGATGAGTTGAATGGAGAAATAAACAACGCCTCACTATATAATATATTAATGTAAGTGGACCAACATTGGTAGTTAGAAACCTACAATATAGTTTGAGGCCAAGTGTACATGGTACAGTCCGATTTTCATAGAAAGGTCCTTTTTTAAAACCTTGGTTTACGATTAACATTTTACTGCATTGTAAGTGCTATCTTGATAATGTCCATCAAACATAACTACAGATCACATGACTTTACTTATGAATAGGTGACCTGGCGGTCTAGGGGTAAGGTGTCAGACATGTGCTGAGGGTCCGGGGTTCAATCCTCGGTCCCGGCACAGATTTATCTGATTACCAAACCCTTCCTTCACCTCTGACAAGACATCTTGTGAATGTGGGGAATGCCAGGCCTCCACCGTGGTTCGGATCCCACGTTAAACTGTAGGTCCTCCATTTCATCTTACAATCACCCTACCATTACAGAAACTATTATATCTGTCTAATATGGCCCTTTCAACGGAAAATGGACCGTATAATGTTGATGAACCAATTATTTAGTACGGTACGCGGTTAATCATTTTAAAGGCATTCCACGTGATTTCATGGATAAAACTGGAACTAATTTTATTAGTCAGGTGTAATTTTGTTAGTGCGGCAATGAACTTTAGAGTTTCTAATATCATGTAGTGAGTAATTAAGTGAGGGGAAAAATCGCGTAAGTCAACTTTGTTGAGTGTCCAAATCAGAAGGTCCTTAAGTTGTGCGAGAACATATTTGTATTCTTCGACCACTTTCTTCATAGAAGGAAAGGTTGAGGGAAAGAGGAGCTTAGGAAGGAGGGGACAGAGGACAGGGGTGGTCTAGGTTCACTGACAAAAGGAATGGACCTGTCGTAAGAAAGAACACCTGATAATTAATTATACATTCACCGATTGATGTTTTATAATAACTTTCAAATCCTCAAGTTTTTTCTCAACCGTCGCTTCTTAATGGGCTGTGCGTCTGACCGATAATTACTCTAACGTGCTAGGATGAAGAAGGTGGAATTTAGAAGTGATGGTAGGAGTGGAAGTGTACCTGCATTTGCTACCGGGTTCGAACCCCGATCCTCGTAATCAGCAGTCTATTCTATTGCAAGAACGATTCTTAAACAATGTGACCATTAACTCGTGTAGTTTTATAATCAGCTAACACCGCTGTGATTTGTGTGCATAGCGTTAATGGGGAAAATAGTTTAATATAATGCACTATTTAAAAATAAGCATTACTAATGAATACGTTTGATTGTTGAGACAGCTGATAATAAAACACCTGAGTCCACCTCTTGTTGAGACAGCTGATAATAAAACACCTGAGTCCACCTCTTGTTGAGACAGCTGATAATAAAACACCTGAGTTCCACCTCTTGTTGAGACAGCTGATAATAAAACACCTGAGTCCACCTCTTGTTGAGACAGCTGATAATAAAACACCTAGTCCACCTCTTGTTGAGACAGCTGATAATAAAACACCTGAGTCCACCTCTTGTTGAGACAGCTGATAATAAAACACCTGAGTCCACCTCTTGTTGAGACAGCTGATAATAAAACACCTGAGTCCACCTCTTGTTGAGACAGCTGATAATAAAACACCTGAGTCCACCTCTTGTTGAGACAGCTGATAATAAAACACCTGAGTCCACCTCTTGTTGAGACAGCTGATAATAAACACCTAGTCCACCTCGTTTGGACAGCTTAAATAAACTGGGTCACTCTAAAGGTATCTGAGTCCACTTCTTTTGAGACAGACTGAAATAAACACTGAGTCCACCTCTTGTGAGAACAGCTGAAAAAACACCTAGTCCACCGTCTAGACACAGCTTAATATGTGTGGTCTATCAGTATTTGAGTTCAATTCTCGTTTAAAATGACATGAAGATCGATGTTCCGTGAATCACACGCTCGCCGATAAACTAACGCAGAACAGAAACATCGTCACGTGACGCGCTCTAAACCAATCACAAGATTTCCACCTCACCGGCGCGAACTGTTCTGCTGAGTTGGGGGTAACAGGGTTCAATTCCTGTCATGACTAAGGAATGTATCATTAGTGAAATGTGATGAATGGTTGGGGGCTGGATGGTGTGTCTGTTCTATTTTTAAGTTAGTTTATAAGTCGTGTGCTGATATAATCTGTCGTTTCATAAAGTACACGCAAATATACCTTGAATAGATTAAAAATGCGATGAATGACAGTAGATCTATTAACTTTTCTGACTGTTCGATAAGTTTCGTGGGAAAATTAGACTGTGTCGGATTGAATGGAGCAGTTTGTGAAACCAAGCGAATGCACGCATGTAGAACATTACTTACTGTTGTTCACAAGCTCACATTTAACTGGACTACTTCGCCGGTCGGAACAACCTGGCGGTTATTAACTTTCTCTGAATCCTTTCGCTTTACTCGATGATTTGGAAATGGAAGTCGGTAGTAATTGATGACATTTGGAGCAAGTTCCAGAAGACTATCTTCATTTTCACATTTAATTTTACCAACAAGAATCACACAGACCGATTAGTACGTGGACAAAGTAGACAGTCTCACCTTGTCTGGTTTCTCGACAGCAAGGAGTTCGAAACCTGGTCAGTTATACCCCAAGTTTTTTCCTCGTAAATGTCTCTCTCCATTCCCGCGAATGCCAGGGCACTTCCTCCAACTCCTACCTTCCTGATAGTTTTTGAATAGGCCGGATGGTTAGTAAGACGCATGGAAAAATAATAATAATAGTATTAGTTTGAGGTGATTATAAAAACTGACAGTGCACATTAAGATAATGTTACTCTCTTGAATAGATGAGGTCAAAATATATTACTTGAGTCAGGAAATAATACATACATATATCCCACCCCCCCGAAAACGTGTTTTACGGAATTTTCTTTAAATTTGTCAACTTTAGATTTATAGTCCATGACAGTGCTAGTGAACCCTTTTGGAAGCTATGGCCCATTATGTCGACAAATTTCTGGGAATTTTCTTTTCGCCCTTGTTTCCCAATGAGGATCAGCGTCTAATGGACCGTGTTGATCAAGACAGCTCAGAGTTCTACTGTCCCTTTGTTGGTAAAGATATAATAGACCGTGTTGATCAAGACAGCTCAGAGTTCTACTGTCCCTCTGTGGATAAGGATGTAATAGATCTTGTTGATCGCAGCTCAAGAGTTCTACTGTCCCTTTGTTGATAAAGATATAATAGACCGTGTTGATCAAGACAGCTCAGAGTTCTACTGTCCCTCTGTGGATAAGGATGTAATAGATCTTGTTGATCGCAGCTCAAGAGTTCTACTGTCCCTTTGTTGATAAAGATATAATAGACCGTGTTGATCAAGACAGCTCAGAGTTCTACTGTCCCTCTGTGGATAAGGATGTAATAGATCTTGTTGATCGCAGCTCAAGAGTTCTACTGTCCCTTTGTTGATAAAGATATAATAGACCGTGTTGATCAAGACGGTTCAAGAGCTCCACTGTTCCTTTGAGGATAAGGATGTAATAGACCTTGTTGATCAAGGCATCTCAGAGTTATACTGTCCTGTTGATACCCGTGTGGTCAGGATACCACTTGACGTACCATCGCCGATCCAGAGTCACAACTTTCTACGCGCCAGGGGAAGGGGGAAGGACGAAGCTCGCCAACCCGGGACGCGGTTGTTGACCAAATACCAACACATTTCATTACTGCGGATACAATCACGCGGATAAACCACAGTTCCTGAGGGAAACCTTCACAAGGCCCGTTTCCTACTCGGGGATGTTACCAAGAGCTATTAAACATCCGCCATCACATTTAAACGACAATTAGAAAGAGAGGGGAGAAAATGAACAGTTCACCGTGCGTGGACTCTTGTATATGTGCTGATAACATTCCCCCTCTTCCTCTGACGAGCTTACACACTTTAATATTTGAGCCTTGAAGACATTGACTTGCTTTTCTAAACTACAGTTACCTTGTTTCCTATTCTAGATAAACATACGCTTCTACGAACTTTTTTAAATCTAGATCCTGACAGGAATATTGCTAGAGGACATTTTCGGGAATATTCCAGATATTACCAAAAAAAAAAACTTCTTTAAGGTAAAAACAATGTGAGACTATTTTAGAACTATTTGTGATGTTATTTTAATGTTATATTTTTAAAACCCGCCAAATAAAACGTAAATATATTAACATGGGGCATCCAATCTTGACCTGCCACAACGTCACAGAGGTTGTCGTTAAGCTGGGAGTGTAGGGGACGTGAGAAAAGGGCAGGTTTTTGGGGTTTTTTCAGTTTACATAGCGAACAATTTTTCAGTCAAGATTAATAAAATATTGGTTCTATACAAACATAGTTTAGTTTTCTCCACTTGGTGTTATCAACAGTTGTTGAATATCTGTGAGGAGTGTCCTGGAATTTAATGACAACTTTTTATCTTCATTTAAAAAGTTTGTCATCTAATGCCGTCATGCTCATGACAGATATTCAACAACTGTTGATAACACCAGGTTTGTATGAAAATTTCATTTTATTTATTTTGCAAAATTTTGTTTTTTACATTAAAAACGCCAAAATACTGCCCTTAACTCGCAGTCCCTACCATCCAACCCTAACACTCGTGGTGTCTCCTCATGCTAGGTGAGTCAATAGACCAATAGACGGTCACCTTAGAGCATACTAATAACTTTTTGATGTTGATGTAAAGATTCTTCTGTTATGTCCTAGAAGGTGTACGTTTCATTGGTGGTTAGTTTTTATACTGATTATACACTCATAATATGAATTATATTTAAAGATAGAAGTTATTTGACATCCCTAGCTATTAACATTTGGTGGACCAGAGGGTGGGGTAGGGGTGGGGGGTGAAAGATGGAGTTAAAATGCAAAAATAAAAATAAATTTTTTGCGTTGCTTAAAACGTGGCTTTCCATTTTTCTGAATAAAACACGTTATAGTTTCTTTGACCGTGTTAAATGTGTGCCCCCCCCCCCCCCCAGCTAAATCTTTTTGGGGGAAAGGGGGCATGGTAACTCCTGTGGCACCAGTGGGCACGCCGATAAAGGCGTCAGCCTCGTATTTTCTGCTTAATCTCTGATCATGGCTGGATATCACTCTACGAAAATGTGGTCACACTTTATTTAAATTCTACATTCCTCCTCCCTATTCAATTATTGGAGCCATTTTAAAAAAAAATGTGAATTGTCAATATTTTTTAGCACCACGTCTAATCACGCTAGTGAATTTAGGGATTAGGAAAGTTATATTTATAAGTTCACCCGAATTCGTATGGAGGGAAAGTGTAAAACAAGTTTGAGGAAAAAAACTATTCTCAGTAAACTCGACCTAGATTCGAACCTTGATCTCCCCGTCATCGGCAGTCTAGTCCACTGTGAGAGTAGCGCCTTAGACCATGCGGCCACCGGAGTGGGTTAATTCTCAATATTAGTGTGATCAGTCAACTACCCTTAATTCTAGGATTGGAGTATAAGTAACTATTTAACCTCGAGCCATGACCTTACAACATAATGCGAATACCGAGTTTACACTAAATCTATCAAATTGTTTTAGCTGTAGCCGCCGGCACAGACAGACAGACAGACAGATGGAAATGTAAGCACCTTTCTATGAGTTCAGGGGAACATAAAACGTATAAATATTCACCACAATTTCAGGTAAAAATATTTCACAATTACAATACTTTCTCGCGTTCCGAAAATACTACCCACCTTAAGAGATTTAATAACCAGAACAAAATTCCCAAATAAACATCAATTTTTAAAGGACAATTTTTCTCATCCTAAATGTTCAAAGAAATATATAATGTATAATTAGGAGTGTTTGTAATTCACTTTATAAACTGATTGCTTCACTATACGACTTACAAAATAACTTTTAATCTAGAACAGACACAACACCCGGCCCCTCGACCATCCATTCAATACTATCAATTTCCGCTGTTTTGACCAAGATGGGAATGGAACCCATAGTTGAAAAGTAAAACCTAAAATAAATATTTAAAAAAAGTAGTACCTGTATTTGAAAAAAAAAAATACCTTGTGGATATTAATCACAAACTAAACATTTACGATCTCATTTTTTGTTCTCGCTCATCTGATATTTTACCCAAACATAATGGTAGGTCTTCACAGCGCATGCGCACGTCAACAGATCGGTAGCCGTGCGCGCGCACCGTAAAGATGGGCGACCGCAAGGAGGAATTATTGGAGCTTCAAACGACACAATGCAAAGAGATCATGACTCCCCATCCCCACTGCTCCACTGCCTGACATACGGAAATCCCGCAACCATTTCAAGGAAAAACATTCGTTGTAATGAGTGAAGTAGGCCATTTCGTGCGAATTGTCATTCTCTGAGCTTTTGAACCAGGCGAGCACCGAGTTGTGAACCCAGGCCCAGAGCTTTGATGATTGTTACCACGTCCGACAACAATATAGCTTACACAAACACCTGATCCTAATGAATGTGAGTAGCCTATAAATGATTTACAGAATAAAATCACTCCTTTGGGAAAATTTAAGCTTTTCAAATGTTACTTGCATAATTTGACAGTTTGACAATGTGTTAAGGTGGTCGTCTAGTTCAGCTCTAACGTGATTCTAAGATGGGTTATTTAAAAATATGGTTCACGCCAATATAAAGTCAAAAGATTCCAACAACCTTAATTTTATTTAAATAAAAGATTTTTAAAAATGTAAATTTTTCAACGACTTTTTAATCATATTTGCGAAGCTATAAGACCAGGTTTGATGAAAAAGGTCTCTAGATTTAGCCTTCCTCTAAAAGATACAGTAATTTTTTGATTGGCTCACAACAGAAATTGTTAAGCAGTTTGGGAACTAGCGGAAAGCTTTCCTCTTTACCTTGAGATAAAGAGTTTTGTAATTTCTTTCCCCTCTTTCTTATTTACTGATATGACAAAGGATGTTTGTATGTGAAGTGTGAAAGCGAGTAAACTCCATAAAACGTAACAGGACACTGTTTTTTTTAATGCCGTGTGGTCTGACAGGGGAGCAGGCAAAGTGATAGACAACAAAGTGGTCGACACGAGAGGACAAAGTGGTAGACAGCAAACTGCTAGACACGAAGAAACGACACGGACCAAGTGATCGACACGAGCTGGACCATGTGATAGACAACCAACCGGTAGACAAAATGAAAACAATTATTTGGAAGGCTGGGTGGGTCAAGTGGCCGACACGACTTGGACCAACTGCTAGACAAGCTCATGTATAGGAGTACAAAGTGATAGACAACCAAGCGATCGACACGAGAGGACCAACTGCTCGACAAACTTTGATATCATCCAGTTAAGAGTGGGCTAAGTGACAGAACAGTTAATTCAATACACGCTTGTCCTTGATTTCAAGTTATTTTCACCTACATTCTTACTTTAGCAAACCCTACAAATATATGTCAAGTAGTGTAAGTATGGTTTAACCTCCTAAATAACACTGTATGCAAGGTGTAAGTATTGTTTGACCTCCTAAATAATACTGTGCTAGGTGTAAGGATATTTGACCTCCTAAATAACACTTTATGCTAGGGTAAAGTATTGTTTGACCTCCTAAATAACACTATGCTAGGTGTAAAGTATTGTTTGACCTCCTAAATAACACTGTTTGCTAGGTGTAAGTATAGTTTGACCTCCTAAATAACACTTTATGCTAGGTGTAAGTATTGTTTGACCTCCTAAATAACACTTTATGCTAGGTGTAAGAATTGTTTAACCTCTTAAATAACACTGTATGCTAGGTGTAAGTATTGTTTGACCTCCTAAATAACACTGTGCTAGGTGTAAGTATTGTTGGACTCCAAAACACTGTTTGCTAGTCTAAGATTGTTTGACCTCCAAAAACACTGTTGCTAGTCTAAGTATGTTGACCTCCTAAATAACACTGTTTGCTAGGTCTAAGTATTGTCTGACCTCATAAATAACACTGTTTGCTAGGTCTAAGTATTGTCTGACCTCCTAAATAACGCTGTTTGTCATACGGTCTTATAATGTTTTAGAGTAGCTTGAATAAGAGTAAATGGGTGACCTAGCGGTCTAGGGGTAAGGTGTCAGACTTCTGAGCTGGCGGCCGGGGTTCAATCCTCGGTCCCGGCCCAGATTTATCTGATTACCAAACCCTTCCTTCACCTCTGACAAGACATCTTGTGAATGTGGGGAATGCCAGGCCTCCACCGTGGTTCGGATTCCACGTAAAACTGTAGGTCCTTCATTTCATCTCACAATCACCCTACCATTACACATTAGCGTAAGTGCGTATAACCCGAACGGGTAGTAAGACGCGGTGCTAATAATAATAATAAGAGTAATCATTCCGACTGAGTGGATTGGGCTGATAGTTACCACCCTTGTGATTTTTACATCTAACTTTTACACTAATGTGGGATTATTTCATCTTAGCTTAGCTCCTTATTCTAACCCATTAATAAACCTGGTGCTAACACAACATCAACAAAATATTCTTAGCTTCGATGGTTGATGGTCTAAAGTGTCATTCTCAAAATAGACTGGACTGTCAATGACGGGAATATCAGGCTTCAAATCCATCTGGGTGTATGGAAGGTGATATTTCATTAATGGTTTACATTCTCCCTACATGCAAATGAGAGTACATATCTTATAATAACAACATTTCTTCTTTAATCCATTAGTGCAATTAGAATTTTTTTTTGTAGCACTGTGTCTTACCACCTGTTTGGGTTATACGCTTATTTACTAATTACGTTAATGTGTTGAGAATGAGGAAGATTAAATTTATATATAGTGCAACTGAATTTGCGTGGTGGCAGGGTGGAAAACCTTTTTTAAGAAAAATCACCCTCACGGTACCTGGCAGAATCGAACCATGATCATAAGCTACCAGCTTAGTTTCTGGCAGTTGCTCTTTTATATAAAATTTTATTTCATCTTGTTAGTTCTTAAAGTATGATTTTACCATTTATAACAAAACGTTTGTCTACGTTCCTCAGATCCGATAATTAGTTTCATTCAGAGAAACATTCATTATTTTCAGATACCAGATTGTTTGTATCAAAACCTATTATTTATTTGAAATTATAACTAAACTAGTGTTAGAAAATATGTTTTGAAGAGTGCAATGTTAAGTAAATTATTAAGATTATAAACACGATGGTTTAAGTTTATACACATATAAGGGGACCTCACCCTTTTTGGGGCTAGTTAAATCTAGGGTGTCGGGAGGGCAGCAATTTCTAGGAGGATCCAGACCATCCTTATACCCAACTTTCTATGCCCATGTTTATCATTTTGTTAGTTTTGAAATAACTTGTCTGTCACTTGAGCCACTCTTAACTGGATTCATCTGATGTTTGTCGAGCAGTTGGTCCTCTCGTGTCGACCGCTTGGTTGTCTATCACTTTGTCCTCTTATATGGGAGCTTGTCTATCACATGGTCCAGCTCGTGTCGATCACTTGGTCCATGTCGTTTCTGCGTGTCTAGCAGTTGGTCTTTTTACATATTTGTTCTCTCGTGTCGATCGCTTGGTTGTCTATCACTTTGTACTCCTATACATGAGCTTGTCTAGCAGTTGGTCCAAGTCGTGTCGGCCACTTGACCCACCCAGCCCTCCAAATATTTTTTTATAGCTTGTCGAGCAGTTTGTTGTCTAGCAGTTTGTATGGTGCCGTCTGACAGTGGTTGATACTTTCTCGCTGACCAAGGTGGCCGCCTTAAGTACTAGAGTCTCTGTTCGTATTTACATACAGAATAATAGTGTTAAATTCAAATACAAATTATATTAAATGGAAAAAATAACTTGTCAAAACACTTTTTTCAGGTTTAAATCTATCTCTTACATTATCATTACCTATTCTCGTGGTATGGAGAAACCTGGTCCGTTGCCGGGCTGATGTCGATTATATATATATATACCATTTTTGCTAACGGGCCAGCCTGCCAAAGAATTTATATTATATATATATATATATATATATATATATATATCTGCTAGACTGAGTGTGTAGCAGCAGGGTGGTTACAAAACTTTTATTATAAATTTTCCTGACTTTTCTAGACATTAAAAAAAAATCCAGAACTTGTCTTTTTATATTTGTTCTTGGTGGATGGAAATATTTTTGTTTATTACATTGATCACATATTTTAAAAAAAAATCTAGGTATGGGACTATAAAATCTTCGAATACTTAAGAATATTCGAGAAAATTTCGGATTCGAGACTCAAATCTTAAAAAAAAAAAGTTTTGCAATTTTACGAGTGAAACATGTTTTCTAGCGCTAACACTGCTTATTGGGGGCTCAGAACTAATTATAGTTAAAGGATGAGCTCAACAACCAGCTCCCAGACCAGTAATTTAACACTTAACTGAATGAATGAATGTTATAATGAATGGAGTATAAGAAAGAATGATAACATTTAGTTACTATTTCTATTTTATATTATTCTGTTATATTTATATTATGTTCATCTTTTTTCAAAGATTAGGATTCAAGATTCCGGACTAAACGCTTTCTTCAAAAGAATTAAGGATAATCAAGGTAAAATCTAGATAAAACGTAATCGTACTCGCGTGGAGGGAGAGTGGAAAACATGTTTTGAAAGGAACCTCTATACACTCGAACCCCGATCTCCCGGTCATGTGCAGTCTAGTCCACTGCGAGATTAGCGCCTTAGACCACGTGATCATCGTAGCGGGTATTGTGTGCTGTTGAATACAAAGTGATGATAGCTTGGTTCTCAAAATACAACACGTTTCAAACTATACTTTAATGGAAAATATGTAATTTTTTCCCGCCTGAAGGGGTTAATTTCAATGTTTTTACTTTAAGTTAACGACACTCATAATGTCTAGGACTCATTGATAACTTGATACATTTTATTATTATTAGCACCGCGTCTTACTACCCGTTCGGGTTATACGCACTTACGCTAATGTGTAATGGTAGGTTGATTGTGAGATGAAATGGAGAACCTACAGTTTAACGTGGGATCCGAACCACGGTGGAGGCCTGGCATTCCCCACATTCACAAGATGTCTTGTCAGAGGTGAAGGAAGGATTTGGTAATTAGATAAATCTGTGCCGGGACCGAGGATTGAACCCCGGACCCCAGTACAGAAGTCCGACATCTTACCTCTAGATCGTCAGGTCACCTAATACATTTTACTATCTTAAATTCTAGTCATTAGTAAAATAGTAACAATTTTATATGAAACGTTAATTATATTTGATAATATTCAACAAGTTTTGATTTCTAAATACTCATTAAAGAAGTAGATAAGAGATCGGGAAAATGTCACTCTTGTAGGGGACTGTCCGGCTGGAGACGGGGACTCTTGTAGGCGACTGTCCAGCTGGAGACGGGGAGATTGAGCTTCGAAACCCGGTTGAATCCACTGAGGGTAGTTTTTACTAAAATGGTTTCCCACTCTCCTTCCATGCAAATGCTAGTAAGCTTCCTTCCTCATCCCTACCCCTTTAGACTAATTACTAAATAAGAGTGTACAACCTGAACAGGTAGTGAGACGCGGTGATAGAAAAAACCCACTCACCAGTGTGATTATAAAGTTATTAATAGTATCAATCAAAAGCGATATGACCTGGCCTATGAATATATGAATGTACAGTAACCCCGCGGCTTCTTTGGTGCTGCCTGACAGCTGCTAAGCACATGTTTTTGCAGCTCATATGGTTCGGCGTAGGGATACAAAATTTGGTCTGTTAACTTTTCAAAGCCGTCAGCTGTGAGCTGTCAGTCAGCACCAAAGAAGTCATTAGGCTACTGTAGATCTAGTAATTTTTCAAGTTTTCTTATATGTCAGATAAGGTTTTCCCCACGAAAGTTCTACTGTATATGTAGTGAACTAATATGCGTTTAGAAAGTGTACGCTAAATACCCAAATTAAAATAAAAGTTATTTAAATCTGACTGAAGCATTTCTATCGTTCCAAGCAAATTCAATTCGATAGAACACATCAACTCCACAGCTGCCGTTACAAACAAGATTGTGGAAATTTCTCACGTCACTTATTTTTCTCTCGCCCTAAATAACTAATTGTTCGCAACTCTCCATTCTGTCTTGACGAAGGGCTTTATGGGAAATAATCCTCCTTACTCTTCTTTTAGCAATCGGCTTTCCCTTTGTCGCGTTGTTTGTCAAACATACAAGTCGTGTTGTGTGGGAAAGAAAATACGGCCGGTTTTGAGGGTCATTGGTTCATTCTCTTTTTATTTGAGTTCGTTTATTGTTATTTACCATCGTGACGCTCCAAGCTTAATCTCTTTAACATACTTTACCTGTTCCGATAAAGGAATTGCGACCTCGATTTGTTTATTATTTGCGTTTCTGCACAATTATATTGTATAACTAATGGTGTGAAAATATATTTTAACCTGTCACGGTGGTTAGTTTATATTCAAATAAATACAACAACAGAAAGAGTAAATTTCGAAATAATACGAACGTCTTGTTCTGATTAAAATGTGGATTATTCACGTTTTAATTTTATTTTATTTTTAATTTAAAACGGATGCACGCAAAGCCTCACTCAGGAATGGAATGTGATCTGTATTTTATGAATCGATATTAGGACTGTATACTTTTTAAGTCTGGAGAGCTTTGAGTTTTAAATTAATTTTAGAAAGTGTCACTTTGTTTTCCTGTCATGTCACGCAGTGCCACACCAACAGTGTCTGACCAGTGGCGTAACAACACCATGAAGAACGGGAGTATAGATACTGTCGTCTATCTTAAATATTAGCTCATTATATCTATCGCAGATGTGTGTGCATATTAGAGATTCTATGATGGTCTCTCAATAAGATATAATCAGTGCTTCTCCAAAGAGTCCCGTGGTGGTACGGTCAGTGCATCTGGCAACGAGCATAGGGTTCGATTCCCAGCTGGAACCTTGGGTATTTTTCGCGAAAGAAGAATTACCCCAATGGTCACCAGGGTTTGGTTAGTTAGGCCTAAGTTTGGTTTAAGAGTTTCCACTGGTTCCAAACCATCATACTCACTATCACCATCATACTCACTAATTCTGCTAATCTCGTTAAAGATGTTCTTTGCAACAAAAAAAACTGCTACATTTATTAAAGTTATAATAATTTATTAGTAGAACTTCTAAACACTTCAATAAATACGATCAAGTTGTTTTTTATGGCGGTGAAAATGTTACGCTCCCAATCAATGTGTATTTTAGAACAAAACTTGTTAGTAAATATTGTGAAAATGGTTTCACAACAATAAATATAATGTTATAAACTGATTAGGACTCGCTCGAACACCTTCAACAGTAATCACAGTTGAGCAGCTCCGTGTGTAAAACATGTCACAACCAGTCACTGACCAGTTGGTGACTTCAATCACTGACCAGTACAATCACAGTTGAGCAGCTCCGTGTGTAAAACATAAGTAACAACCAGTCACTGACCAGTTGGTGACTTCAATCACTAACCAGTCCAATCACAGTTGAGCAGCTCCGTGTGTAAAACATAAGTAACAACCAGTCACTGACCAGTTGGTGACTTCAATCACTAACCAGTCCAATCACAGTTGAGTAGCTCCGTGTGTAAAACATAAGTCACAACCAGTCACTGACCAGTTGGTGACTTCAATCACTGACCAGTACAATCACAGTTGAGTAGCTCCGTGTGTAAAACATAAGTAACAACCAGTCACTGACCAGTTGGTGACTTCAATCACTGACCAGTACAATCACAGTTGAGTAGCTCCGTGTGTAAAACATAAGTAACAACCAGTCACTGACCAGTTGGTGACTTCAATCACTGACCAGTACAATCACAGTTGAGTAGCTCCGTGTGTAAAACATAAGTAACAACCAGTCACTGACCAGTTGGTGACTTCAATCACTGACCAGTACAATCACAGTTGAGTAGCTCCGTGTGTAAAACATAAGTAACAACCAGTCACTGACCAGTTGGTGACTTCAATCACTGACCAGTACAATCACAGTTGAGCAGCTCCGTGTGTAAAACATAAGTAACAACCAGTCACGGACCAGTTGGTGACTTCAATCACTAACCAGTCCAATCACAGTTGAGTAGCTCCGTGTGTAAAACATAAGTAACAACCAGTCACTGACCAGTTGGTGACTTCAATCACTAACCAGTCCAATCACAGTTGAGTAGCTCCGTGTGTAAAACATAAGTCACAACCAGTCACTGACCAGTTGGTGACTTCAATCACTGACCAGTACAATCACAGTTGAGTAGCTCCGTGTGTAAAACATAAGTCACAACCAGTCACTGACCAGTTGGTGACTTCAATCACTAACCAGTACAATCACAGTTGAGTAGCTCCGTGTGTAAAACATAAGTCACAACCAGTCACTGACCAGTTGGTGACTTCAATCACTAACCAGTACAATCACAGTTGAGTAGCGCGAAAGGCCCAAATGTCGTCACTCACCACAACAGGCCTTGCCGAAGTCCAGCCGCACCAACTGCACCATGTAGGGCTCCAGAAGGTTGACGTACCACCACGGCACCCTCTCTGGTTTGGTCAGGGTGCACGTATCCACGTTGAAGAACGAGCTGGCGCTGCCATCTATCGCTTTCTGGGGGATCCCTCCTTGGTCCGTGCTGATCTGCATGGGGGCCTTGCCCGCCGCCACGTTCAAAACTGAAACAGGACGGAAAGGGGAGGGGGTGTTATTAGACCCGCGGTGAGCAGAACTCTCAGGGGAGAAGGGGGTGTTATGATCTGTACTTGCTTCATATAAACATGTCCGTTTAGTACTTAAGGTGGGTTGTGGGGAACGCGGGAAAAGGATGGTGTTTTTTCAGGTTAGGTTTTATAGCAAAACTTCATTTGGACAAAAATAATCAAATATTGCTCCAGTAGGAACATCAAGTTTAACTTTCTTCACGTGTTTATATCAACATTTGTTGAATATCTGTCATGAACGTAGCGGCATTAGATGACAAACTTCTTAATGAAGAGAAAAAGTTGTCATTAAATTCCAGGACATCCTCAACAAATATTCAACAACTGTTGATATCACCAGGGGAAGAAAATTAAACCATGTGTTTGTAGAGGACCGGTATTTTATTTATTTGCGCCAATAAAATGTTTTTTCTATAAAAACTACAAAAACAATTACCTTTTCTTGCGCCCCCTTTCACTCCAACTTAAGGGCAAATAACGAGTTTATGGTGTTCCAAAACAAAGTGCTTACAAAGATATTTGGTCCAAAGAGTGATGAGGTTACTGTGGAGTGTAGTAGGTTGCATAATGATGAGTTACATATCCTGTACTCATCATAAGACATTGTTAGGATAGTCAAGTCTCGTAGATACATGCAGTGTGGATGGGAGACTCTAGAACTGTGTTCAGGTACTGACTGGTAAGCCCAGTGGGAAGAGACCAGTGGGAAGACCTAGACACAGGTGGGAGGATAACATTAGAATGGACCTGAAAGAGATAGGGTGTAATGAGGTGATTGTACGTACCCAAGTTATTTAAAATTGTTGCACAGATTTGGCGGTTATCCCAGAACAAATATCCAGACAGACGAAACTCCAAATGGTCGAGTTAAAAACAGAACAAACCAAACGTGGTTAATAAGTTTCATATCGCATTGATTTATTTAACCAATTGGGGACAAAACCAGGCGGGGACGAGGTGTCGGGTTACTTTAACCCCCTGGATGAGAAGTGAAGCCAGTTTGAAGTCCAAGTGACAAACGCTGCGCCACAGAAGTCGTGCGTGCAGACAGTATAGTCTGTGTCATGCCATAGAGACCTACTTGGTCAACCGGCCGTGTCGGTGGACCGACATCACTTTACTTCTCAAAGAGTTCATCTGGCACAGAGGTAGCCAAGCTTCGCGCGTCTGTCTTCCGACAATATGGGCCTGGGTTGAAGTTCTGGCAAGGTTCAAACTTCTTTGTAGACCTTCACATCAAAGGTTCCTTTGGCATAGATTTGGGCTGATATATGTTTTTAGTCGTTCCTTCTTCCTCCAAGCGTATTGGGTTTACAACATTAGTTTCACGCGACTCCCCAGACCTACCCCCTCCCCTCCTTCCCTAAAAATTATATGTTTTCAGAATAGTAACTTATATTTTGCAAACGATAAAAGTAAATCATATATTTTTATTAATTTAGTAGAGGTTATTTAAATATTTCGCTTAGCATAAGGATCAATAGCGTGAATTAAAGGTTGATGAAACATTGGGCCAACATTTCCTTTAAACATAATTAATACGTTGGTTTTTAATTAGCTTGAGTTTTATTTAATTTTCGATATATATATATTTATTATATATTTATATTATATATTCCGTCTGAGCTACATCATTTGTAGACCAGTTAGTGGAAAGATTAGCCAGTACTAATGTACCCTTGTACTAATCATAGGCCTACATCTTTTCCGTGGAGGCTCTTTCCATGTCCTGATGAGATGAGAGGATGATGACCGTGAATATGATGGTGTGGAACCAGTGGAAATTTTAAAATCAAAATTAGGTCTAATTAACCAGACCCTGGTGACCGTTGGGGTAACTCCCCTCTTAGGATAAATACCCAAGGTACCAGGTAGGAATTGAGCCCGGGATCCCTACTCTCGTAGCCAGATGCACTGACCACTACACTACGAGACCGGTTATTTACGATACTAACTTTTGTTACAATACTTTTTTTAATTACGGTCAATAACTTAAGTTGTCAATAAATTTATGATAGAAATACTCGAAATAAAATGCAAAGTTTTCTGTGACAAACTTTTTAAAATCTTAGCGCTACTAAGTAGATACCAAAAACTAAATCCAACTTCTTGTCCATTTATTTATTTATTTTTAAATTGTAAAACGAATGAAATTGTTCAAAACTAAGAACTTAACACACATTTGATGAGTTTCAGACAACGGCTATGTTTCAGACAACTAAGAAACTCTGAATAAATCACGAGAAAATAAAACTACAGTTTGTTGTAAATCTGTTATCGTTAACTCAAAACGAAAGTTCTTCTCTCCTGGACTGAATCAGATTATTACCGGACATTTTAAGGGCTACGAAAGTAACCATGAACACAATCAGTTTCCTGGAACAGAAAACTTTCTTGAGCCCGCGAAATTGAAGATGCGTGACAAAATATAAATCGTACTCAACACTTTTACTGTGAGTGATCTCAGACAGCGTCAGTGTCCGATGCTAAAGAGGTTCTCTCGAACATGCGAGACGAGATATCAATCCTATTCGCTTTTGTTACAACTGAAGACAGACATGACGGACCGTCGGACATGTTTCGTTTTGATACTGATCCTCACTGCTCAATTACTAAGGTAGACTGAAAGAAAGGGAACTGAAGTTAAACACTTTTTTTAGACTATAAACTATTGCTTCGATAGATACGTTCATGTTAATGTTCTACACCGGGTGGAGTGAACAGCTTTTTAGCACAGTGATATCCAAACAGATACTTTTCAAAGGAATAGAAACACTCTTGGCCCGGTTTTCTGGTGTCGATGATAAGTTTTAAGAACTGTTAAAGCTATTCAACGCAGATGTGAAGCTGTTTTACTAGCACCGCGTCTTACTACCCGTTCGGGTTATACGCACTTACGCTAACGTGTAATGGTAGGGTGATTGTGAGATGAAATGGAGGACCTACAGTTTAAAACGTGGGATCCGAACCACGGTGGAGGCCTGGCATTCCCCACATTCACAAGATGTCTTGTCAGAGGTGAAGGAAGGGTTTGGTAATCAGATAAATCTGTGCCGGGACCGAGGATTGAACCCCGGACCTCCAGCACAGAAGTCTTGACACCTTACCCCTAGACCACCAGGTCACCTATTTGCGTAAAAAGAAGAGTGAAAAACCATTTAGGAAAAACCACCCTCAGTATACCCGACTGGAATTCGAACCCTGATCTGCCCGTCATCAGAAGGTGAATACAACACAAGAGTGACGCCTTAGACCATTCGGCCACTGAAGCGGATGATGTTTTCTTTTACTACTTCTATATTTATTGGAAGTGAAAATGGTTTGAGCTGAATTACAGCTGAAAGCTCGTGTCAGACAAGTTGGCTTGGAAGAGAATGTCGGATAAGGTCAGTATTTTTACACTCTTTATAAAACAAACAAATAAAATACTGCCACAATAGATACATTTTGTTAGATTCTCGTCTACCTCGGGGTCTTGGGGTAAAGTGCTCACTTCAGGGCCCAATGTTTGTGGGTTCAAACACAACCGGGGGTCAACGGATTGTTCGAGAGTGGTAAAAATCCGTAGCACAATTTCCTTCAGAGGGAAAGTAAAGCCGTCGGTCCAACGTCGATTGTGGCTTGTAAAAAAAAAGGTAAGTATGTGAAAATACCTCTCCTGGCAAAACTAGTAGGCTCTTTCGCTATCGCTCATATAAATTCTTATGTGCTGATATAATCAGTCGGTTCAGAAAGTGAACGTTAAATATCTCAAATAAATAAAATAAAGTTTAATTTTTTACACATAATAACGTGAGTAATATTCCTGGACAGAAACTTTTTAAATGACGGGAAAAGTTCTGGTTAAATTCCGAGATGCCAAATAACTGTCGAGATCAATTTGTGAAGAAAACAAAACAAAACTTTATCTATTGAAGCAATATTCCATTTATTTTCGCCAAAAATATGTTTTTGTTATAAGAACTGTAAGAATACATAGTTTGAGATGTTGGACTGATGTTTTAGAGGAATGTTTCACTGGCACGTGTGGTTGGACCAAAGGTGACTTCGTAACGTTTTAAGCGCTTATTAACACTTCACGCAAACTAGCAATAAAAAAGGAAAGTAAAAAAAACTTTTTTTTTATATATCCACGTTCATTTACACGCGACAAAACCATTCATCTTCATATGTATGTTTTTGTTTCTTTCCAGAACATAGATGATGATGAGTTTGGAATGACGACTGACAGAATAATCAGACAGTAATACTACCCCCACCCCTTTCCTCGAGAACTGTTTTGCTCTGTGTCAAGCTTATGTCATGTGTGTTCTCTAATCACACTCGTTATCTTGGGTCAATTGTTGAGTGGATCTCCAACATTAAGTGCATTTCGTTGTTCTGTCCCGTGACTCCATTCCAAGTGAGGTCAGGTCGTCCGTTGCGTGCAAGACTCGTCAGACACAGAGAACATTGGAACATTGGAGAGAGGAGTGGAGGAATACATAGAACATTGGAGAGAGGAGAGGAGGAATACATAGAACAGTGGAACATTGGAGAGAGGAGTGGAGGAATACATAGAACAGTGGAACATTGGAGAGGAGTATGAGAATACATAGAACATGGAACATTGGAAGTAGTAGTGGAGATACATAGAACATTGGAGAGAGTGAGGATACTCAACATTGGACATTGGAGGGAGTGAGTACATAGAACTTGGAGAAGGACTGTGAGGAATACATAGAACATTGGAGAGAGGAGTGGAGGAATACATAGAACATTGGAACATTGGAGGGAGGAGTGGAGGAATACATAGAACATCTGGAACATTGGAGAGGGAGGAGGAATACATAGAACATTGGAGAGAGGAGTGGAGGAATACATAGAACATTGGAACATTGGAGGGAGGAGTACATAGAACATTGGAGAGAGGAGTGGAGGAATACATAGAACACTGGAACATTGGAGAGAGGAGTGGAGGAATACATAGAACACTGGAACATTGGAGAGAGGAGTGGAGGAATACATAGAATGAACATTGGAGAGAGGAGTGGAGGAATACATAGAACATGGAACATTGGAGAGAGGAGTGGAGGAATACATAGAACATTGGAAGAGAGAGGAGTGGAGGAATACATAGAACATTGGAATGAGAGGAGTGGAGGAATACATAGAAACTGAAATTGGAGAGAGGAGTGGAGGAATACATAGAACATTGGAGAGAGGAGTGGAGGAATACATAGAACATTGGAACATTGGAGAGAGGAGTGGAGGAATACATAGAACATGGAACATTGGAGAGAGGAGTGGAGGAATACATAGAACATTGGAACATTGGAGAGAGGAGGGAGGAATACCGGGGTGAAGTGAGATAAATGCCAATCATGGGGAAATATAATCCATATGTTAAAATAGTCAATAACCAGCTTCGGTGGCCATATGGTCTAAGGCGCTAGTATCGCAATAAACTAGACTGTCGATGATGGGGAGATTGAGATTTGAATATAAGTCGGGTGTAATGAGGGTAGTTTTTATTTAAGGGTTTTCCACTCTCTCTCCAAGCGAATGTGGGTTAACTTCCTCTAAATACAACCTTACTCGTCCCTAACACATTATCATATGTGTGTGTATAAACTGAATGGGTAGTGAAGTAAGGTGCTAAAAAGATAGAACCCCGGATCCATGTTTCAAATGAATACCATGCAGCGGTAGGTCTACTTTATTAATGAAGACGTTTCATAATTAAGAACATCTATTGTATTATTTGGTAGTTTTGACATGTCTTGAAAAGAAATAACAGTTACGTAAATAGAGAACATCTAAAGGCGGCAATACAGGAGCACTTCCGCCAGATTGGATTGAAATACTTCAAATTGCTTTAAGTTGAACTTTCTTTTCGATTTCTATTGGCCCCCCTTCTGACAACTTACTCCTTAACACTCCCCCCGCCCCCCATCATATTCCTCGATAATCTATTTGCTGTTTGGGGGCGTTATATTATTATTAGCACCGCGTCTTACTACCCGCTCATACTCACTATCACCCTCGTACTCACTGTCACCTCATACTTATTATCATCATCTCATCTCACCAGGACATGAGAAGAATCTCCACAGAAAGGATGTACTATTAGTTACAGTAGTACGACTGGATATTGCTGCGAGTGATGTAACCCAGACGCGCAATATATATAAATACTGGTATGACTCCCTTCCTAATTCAAAGACTGCTCCCCCAGTCGAAATGCCAGTCCCTCAAGAACTCGTGCGGTTCTCAGCTGCCTGGTCTAAAGTATTGTTTCAATGCTACTGTCGATCACTCACTGGTCACGATACTCATAAAACACTCTCTAAAAGAGAGTAAAACAGGCGTACAGAGCGATATTTAAGTGTTTTAAATTGTAAATGAGACGAACAATTTTACTTTCGGAAAAGTTAACATGGATTCCTCGACGGTACTATTATTTACAAATGGACGTGTAAGGCAATCTAATCCATCTCAGCGGGTAAATTTGTACACACACACACACAAAGAGAAGTGAAAGTTGTCCAAGAAACGAGGGCCAAAGATGTTTAATCTGCATACAAAGCGCTGGACATTGCAGGGAAAACAAGACGTTCCTTTCGTCTACAGTTTCCGGTAGATGTGTAGCAATTCACACAACCTCTCGGAAGTTTGTAGTTTGTAGAAAAGGGAGCGTATTCATGTATAACAAATAGGAAAGTCACTAGAATTACTTGTACGTATTCCTAGGTCAGGTTATGTTATCCGCAACTGTCACTTCTGATAGACAGACATCAATAACAGCTATAAAAGAGCCCTAATACCCAGACACTGAGTCTCCAGGTTAAAATGGTTCATAGAGATGTGAGACGGAAAATTTCAATTGTTAATTCCTGTTAATTAATTTCAACTGATTAAATGGATAATAATTAGTGGTAGTAGTAGTAGTAATAGTAGTAGTAGTAGCAAGAAACACCTGTTTTGGTGGCCGCACGGTCCAACGCGCTACTCTTGCAATGGACTAGACTGCCGATGACGGGGAGATCGAGGTTCGAATCTCGGTCGTGTATACTGAGGATGGTTTTTCCCAAAAATGGTTTTCCACTTTCCCTCTACGCAAATTCGGACACACTTCATCTAATATAACCTTATTTATTCCTAAACACCATTAACGTAACTAGTACATAAGTGTATAACCCGAACGGGTAGTAAAACGCGGTGCTAAAAAAAATTAATAAAAAACAAATGAATGTGAGCCTTTGTAGACCCGCTTATGTTCATTTAATCACACTTCAAATTCTTATCGTCAATAATTTAACTAAAATAATGTTAAGGTAGTCTCCCCCTATCCTCCTCCCCCTTCTATAACCCCCTCGTTTCTTAACACACTATAGTTTGAAGTACAATAGGCTCTAGACCCGCCTCGGTGGCGTAGTTGGCTAACGTGCTTGTCGTGTTGAGCTCGACTGCTGAGGACGGGGAGATCGAGGTTCGAATCTCGGTCAGGTGAACTGGGGGTGGTTTTTCCTAAATGGTTTGTCACTGTCCCTCCACGCAAATGCGGGTTCACTTCCTCTAATTCAACCTTCCCAATTCCTAATCCATTACGTAATTAGTACTTAAAAGCGTATAACCCGAACGGGTAGTAAGACGCTGTGCTTAATATTTTTATTATTATTATTATTATTATTATTATTAATTAATAGGCTCTAGGGGGCCACCGCCACCGCAAGCCGCCACTGCGGACAATTTTCATATCTAGTGCTTCACCACTAGGATCGCTGCGGTCAGTCCTATCATCACCCAGCAGTGACACTAGCGAAGCCCAGTGTTGAAAGACTCAAGCTGCCAAAAGGAGCGCAGCAGAAACCCCTGTGAGCTTGAGAGCCTGTTTCTTACTTGTCTGTGATAGAGTATTTGTCTAAGGTATTTAACGTGCACTTTCTAAATCGACTGATTATATCAGCACACGAGAAGTTCTATGAAAGAGCGTGAAAGAGCCTACCAATTTTGCCGGGAAAGGTATTTTCACAAACCGACCAGGGTTATTTTCCACGTCACAATCGACATGGGAATGCAAAAAACTATGCTGGTTGACCCGGTTCGTGTTGGAACCCACGTACATTATGTCCTGGGACAAGCACGTTAGCTTAAGAGCCCCGATGTCGACAGTAACGAAGTAAAATGTTAACAATGTTTACCGCATAAAAGTTTGTGTTTTCTACAAATACCTTCCTATAAAAATTGGAATGAACATTTTTGCATTTTAGATAAGATACAGAAAAAAAAAGAGAAGATGGCCACGTTTAAAAAAATAATTGTGTCACGATTTTAAATACATTCAAACCAAAAGAATGAAAAGAGTTTTTATTAATCTATCATAAAGTTAAGTATGAAGTAAATATATTTAATTGTCATCACGAATTTAATTATTTTACGTGAGTCGCGCGGTATTCTTTGTATCACGACTAAACACTCAGCCCTCAGACCCAACTTGACGCAGATTTCGACAGGGGGGGGGAGGGGGTGGAGCTACCAGACAATTATCCGAGCCGAACCACTCGTGTAGCAACGCATCTGTTGTGACATATTTGTTGCAGTCCTTCATTCGAATGATGAAACTGGCTGTACAGGATGAGTAAGGTGATTAACAAACGACTGTAACTCGCTTCGGTGGTCGCATGGTTTAAGGCACTACTCTCGTGTGTTTTTTTAAACAAGATTTGCAGTCAATTTATCAGAAAACGCATTATTCACTTCACATTTATAAACAATCATAGATAATGTTGATATATTGCCATGTCCATTTAAAGAAACATATCTCCACTTATTTTCCATGCGAAACAACATATTATGTCATCAAACGTGTCAGCCGGCATTATTAGGAATATATTCAGCCAAATATCTCTGTGCGGTCAACATTGATAACATTTTACTATATCATTAGTCTTATTTTATAGGTATTGGTAGTATTGATCATAACTGACAACTTCAAAACACCTTATTACACCTGGTCATGAATCGAACCCCGACCTCTAAGTCAAATTCAAACAGCACCAGACGAGAGTTACACCTTAGTCCGTGCATTCCTAAGTGGGAGAGTGTTCTATACCCTTGCTATTAGGGTAGTGGTGTTTTTTCTATTATCCAGTGTCAGGTGTTGATGTTCAAGGCTAAGTTCACTTGCTAGTCGCGTGCTGATATAAACATCTGTTTAGAAAGTTCGCGTTAGTTATTCAAATAATATAACAATTAGCGAGTGTGACTGGACAGGTTTGCAGTAACCTACTTCAGTTCTCGACTCTATAGGCGACCTTGAAAACAAGTTCAAAGGATGGAAACTCGTCTATCTGAGGATGATACTAAGACACCTCGTCTGTCAGACTTCCGTGTCAAATAGTTCAGACATTTCTTCTGTTAGAGACCTCCGTGTCAGCGATAGTTCAGACACTTCTGTTAGAAACCTCCGTGTCAGCGATAGTTCAGACACCTCGTCTGTCAGACTTCCGTGTCAGCGATAGTTCAGACACCTCGTCTGTCAGACTTCCGTGTCAGCGATAGTTCAGACACTTCTTCTGTTAGAGACCTCCGTGTCAGCGATAGTTCAGACACTTCTTCTGTTAGAGACCTCCGTGTCAGCGATAGTTCAGACACTTCTTCTGTTAGAGACCTCCGTGTCAGCGATAGTTCAGACACTTCTGTTAGAAACCTCCGTGTCAGCGATAGTTCAGACACCTCGTCTGTCAGACTTCCGTGTCAGCGATAGTTCAGACACTTCTTCTGTTAGAGACCTCCGTGTCAGCGATAGTTCAGACACTTCTTCGTTAGAGACCTCCGTGTCAGCGATAGTTCAGGCACTTCTTCTGTTAGAGACCTCCGTGTCAGCGATAGTTCAGACACTTCTTCTGTTAGAGACCTCCGTGTCAGCGATAGTTCAGGCACTTCTTCTGTTAGAGACCTCCGTGTCAGCGATAGTTCAGACACTTCTTCTGTTAGAGACCTCCGTGTCAGCGATAGTTCAGACACTTCTTATGTTAGAGACCTCCGTGTCAGCGATAGTTCAGACACTTCTTCTGTTAGAGACCTCCGTGTCAGCGATAGTTCAGACACTTCTTCTGTTAGAGACTTCCGTGTCAGCGATAGTTCAGACACTTCTTATGTTAGAGACCTCCGTGTCAGCGATAGTTCAGACACTTCTGATGTCAAACTAAAGAGAAATAAAAGGTGGTAAATTTAACATAATGGCCTTAACTATTTAAACTGAAAGGTAGTTAGTTAATAGGAAATACACTCATAGAGAGAGGGAGGGAAAACCAAAATGATAAAGCACTTGTAAAGATCCACCCCATGTGCGTACAGCCGAAACTTGAACCTTGACCCTAGAGTCACCGGTGACCTTGTGTAACACTTTAGACCAGGTTATCACCAGCTGTGCACTACAACTGCACAGCTGGTAAAATGCAGGCAAGGTTCACTGGTATCTAAATCACTGATGCTATATCCCCGTGCAGTCGCCATAAGGGGACCTAAATAATACGATCACGTTCGCAAATTTCTGGCAGAGGAAGCTGAAGGATACCCTGGTTTCCAAGGTCATCCACCTCGGGTCTTCGCCAGACTCACTCTGCCAGAAGGGATCGCCCCTGGCACATTATTATAGCGAATAAATCTTAAGACTGTATCGAAGAAATCGACCGAGTGAAAACTAGTTCCCAGACATTCACTATTTATGTGTGTTAGTTTTTGCATCTTGAACTAGTATTCTGCGAGGTATTTGGCTCAGAGCAATTTTCTTCTTAATCTGCATGCGACCAGTGGAGCTACGGGGCTTCCACAAACTTATCTATACAGGCATATATATATATATATATAATATTTTTATATATTATATATATATTTAATAGTTTTTATAATTAATTTTAATTAATAAAATTACATTTATTTATTTAATGTGAGTTTTAAAGTATAAAAATAAACACCTCTCCGGCTGTGTTTGGAGCCTTGGGGCCCTCACAAATATTAAGATTATTTTAGGGCTGTCCGCAGGTTCTTGGTAAAAGTTGGTCTGCAACTAGAGAAACATTGGACATACGTAGTTGTTCCACGGTACTATCTGAGCTACCCTTGCGAGTATTGGTAAGACTGTCAAGGTAAAGGGAGGGTACACCATGTACTCCCTCCACTCCTTGAACAACTGTTGGAAATGCCGGTGGAGGAAATTGGGGCCATCCTGTGTCTCCGAATCCTCACATTTTAAAACAATAGCTTGGTGTGAAGAACGACAGCCTCTTCCTATGAGAATTAGTTCACTTTTTTTTTTAGCGCCTCAATCTGAATGATCACTCTTTTGTTTTTATGTCAGTATGCTACGAGTCGTGCGAGGTTGTTTTAAAACTACAAGGAAACCTATCAACGCACGTCAAGTTTGGAAATACAAACAGTGTGTGCAACTTGGTTGAATGGAAATAAACACAGTCTGTTAGAATGATTTAATTAGTCAGAGGCATTGGTTTATTTATCATCCATCCGGCTATCCTCATTTTTACACAAAAGCACCTCAGGACCAGATGTTCGTGGGTTCAAACCCAGTAGGGGCCAAGCGATATAAAATCCGTAGCGCAACTTTCTTTGGATGGGTGAGTAAGACCATTGGTCCAATGTAGATTGTTGAGTGTGAAATAACCCTGAAAGGTATGTGAGAATACTTATCCAGGCAAAATGGGTAGGCCCTTTCGCTCTCGCTCATAGAAATTCTCATGTGCTGATATAATCAGCTATGTGGGGAATGCCAGGCCTCCACCGTGGTTCGGATTCCACGTTAAACTGTAGGTCCTCCATTTTATCTCACAATCACCCTACCATTACACATTAGCGTAAGTGCGTATAACCCGAATGGGTAGTAAGACGCGGTGCTAATAATAATAATAATATAATCAGCTGGTTCAGAAAGGGGACCTTAATACCTCAGATTAAAAAAAATACAAAAGGGGCTGGGATAAGTATGGTAGTATTTTGAAGGAAATATACGTAGGGTCGCCATGTTTGTTGAGGTTTTAGCTTTATATTTAATTGTTCAAGTGATATTACATGATTATAGGAAGGTACGAAATTTAAACAGAAATGTAAGAGATTAAAAATGAGCAAAGCTGTCCAAGATACTGCAAAGATCCTGTTAGCTTTGAAACCCCCCCCCCCCGGACAAGATCTCAGTCGTGTTCATATCTTCACCAGACAAGATCTCAGTCGTGTTCATATCTTCACCAGACAAGATCTCAGTCGTGTTCATATCTTCACCAGACAAGATCTCAGTCGTGTTCATATCTTCACCTGACAAGATCTCAGTCTTGTTCATATCTTCACCAGACAAGATCTCAGTCTAGTTCATATCTTCACCAGACAAGATCTCAGTCTTGTAAATATCTTCACCTGACAAGATCTCAGTCGTGTTTATATCTTCATCAGACAAGATCTCAGTCGTGTTTATATCTTCATCAGACAAGATCTCAGTCGTGTTCATATCTTCACCTGACAATATCTCAGTCTAGTTCATATCTTCACCAGACAAGATCTCAGTCTAGTTCATATCTTCACCAGACAAGATCTCAGTTCATATCTTTACCAGACAAGATCTCAGTCATGTTCATATCTTCACCAGACAAGATCTCAGTCGTGTTCATATCTTCACCTGACAATATCTCAGTCTAGTTCATATCTTCACCAGACAAGCTATTTATAATAATTCAAGCAAACAATAGGGACACGCGGGTTGAAAGTCACGTTCGTTTGGTTTGGTTTGTCAGTGATGGAGAAGTCAGGATTTGAACTCTGGCCAAGTTTACTGAGGCTAATTTCTCCCTCTCTCCCTCCATCTAAACAAGCGTACATTTTCTCACATTCCTACCTGCGTGGTAAAATGTGGAGGGCCCGGGACTGGTAGTAAGACGCAGTGAGAAAAAAATAATTTAAAAACTAGGATTTGAACGCGTGTAAACTATCAAGGAGTAGTTTGGTCTCTGAGAGCAAAATTAGGGTCAAACACGGCACAAGGTTGGAAACCCTTGCAGGGACTGAAACCCTGACCTCCAAGTTACCGTTAAACCTGATTAGATGAGACTTTCATCTCAGCGATACCGATAGTTCATTAGTTGTAATTAATTAAGTGCAGACTTTGTAAACCAGGTGTTTTTAATTATGTTTTTCTTTGTATTTAAACCTTGTTTGAATGTGAATCTTCACACATGACTCATGTGTGTACAAATTTAGAGTATGGGTTTTATGCTGCGCGTCTCCCTGTCCACACGGACTTGCGCATCTGATTACTATAACCAAAGAAGTACCAGTGAGTACACTTCATAAGAAGAAATGAAAATTCAAGAAATTCAAAGACTACAGAGCCTTCAGTTTTATATCATAAGTGGAAAAAATACGTTACTAAGTGGTTAGAAAAAAAGAAATGGGAGGTATACCTACCAACTCAGCTTCAGGGAAGGAAAATGAGCCAGAAAGCCCAGTGGAATGTTAAGGATAATATCGAAATGCTAAGGATAGTATCGGAATGCTAAGGATAGTATCGAAATGAGTGCTAAGGTATGTCTTGTTTCATAGACTGTAATCAGCTGATGAAGTTGCCTGAGGAGCTAGAGATAGAAGATTAATTGGAAACTGTCCATGAAGGCGAGAGTAAGAGAGGAGATAGGGAAAGGAAGTTTTGGAAAGGTCTGGAGATTTCAAAATAGGACGACGTGTATAAATATAGTGAAACACACTAATGACTCTGTAGTACTGGAAATAATACAGAAGAGCTTCAAAGTATGTTGAGAAAACTAGTTTAAAACGGAAAGAGAGTATGGAGAAGTCTTAAGGTAATGAAGAAATCACAGAGGGAACCAATGAACATTGCGGGGGGATATCAACGGCTGGCAAATATGGAACATTTTAAAGATTTACCAAATTCAACCGAGACAGACGAGTGTTGTACGTGGGAGGTAAATTTGAAAATATAAATGGCCAAGACTGCTTTCAACAAGAATATTGGGATGCCGGTTTATATAGTTCTTTTGTGATGTCTTTATCACGCTTCGTTAGGGGATTGTTCATTATTGAAATTTGATGTCACTTTTTGGGTGACAATATTATCAGACTAAAATTGAAATCAATTATGTAGTTTTAATGAAGTATTTATTTAACTTCATTACTGCAATGAACAAGGTGATTACGTGATTCAATACCACACGTGCTACCATTTCACTTTATAGGGAATGTGATGACTAAAGTTGGATTGGATCAAAATAGACCCTCTATTGTGCCTGGCGCGGAAAATGGACGGTCCCAATTCAAATTAGGTGATTTTAATGATAAATATGTTTTCTCTTGAAGGACGCAGGCACGGACCACTCGGTGACTTACAAGCTAGTGACGTCACCTGTGGTTTGCTTACGAAAACTTTCTCTGAGTAACGAGACGTCCTTGTCTTCCGAGAAGATTTCACCTGGGTGACCGATAAAGATAGAGATATAAGGATATTGCATCACGTAGATATTTACTGCTAAAGGTAGTGTTAATTAAGTAAATTTTAAATATTATTATACTATTTGATATCTGATTATCTCTATTAATTAATTAAAAAGGATGTGTGAAATATTATCATTACAAGATGCTACTGATTGGCTAACCGGACCGGAAATGAGGAAACAGCTGGAGAACACGTGGATGCCGAGGAAATAGAAGAATACATATTTTGAAAGCTTTGAGATGTGGTAGTGTAGTAGGAGGAGTTAGGAGGGATAAAGTTGACAGTGACATGGTGCTAGAGGAGAGTAGGAGGGATAAAGTTGACAGTGACATGGTGCTAGAGGAGAGTAGGAGGGATAAAGTTGACAGTGACATGGTGCTAGAGGAGAGTAGGAGGGATAAAGTTGACAGTGACATGGTGCTAGAGGAGAGTAGGAGGGGATAAAGTTGACAGTGACATGGTGCTAGAGGAGAGTAGGAGGGATAAAGTTGACAGTGACATGGTGCTAGAGGAGAGTAGGAGGGATAAAGTTGACAGTGACATGGTGCTAGAGGAGAGTAGGAGGGATAAAGTTGACAGTGACATGGTGCTAGAGGAGAGTAGGAGGGATAAAGTTGACAGTGACATGGTGCTAGAGGAGAGTAGGAGGGATAAAGTTGACAGTGACATGGTGCTAGAGGAGAGTAGGAGGGATAAAGTTGACAGTGACATGGTGCTAGAGGAGAGTAGGAGGGATAAAGTTGACAGTGACATGGTGCTAGAGGAGAGTAGGAGGGATAAAGTTGACAGTGACATGGTGCTAGAGGAGAGTAGGAGGGATAAAGTTGACAGTGACATGGTGCTAGAGGAGAGTAGGAGGGATAAAGTTGACAGTGACATGGTGCTAGAGGAGAGTAGGAGGGATAAAGTTGACAGTGACATGGTGCTAGAGGAGAGTAGGAGGGATAAAGTTGACAGTGACATGGTGCTAGAGGAGAGTAGGAGGGATAAAGTTGACAGTGACATGGTGCTAGAGGAGAGTAGGAGGGATAAAGTTGACAGTGACATGGTGCTAGAGGAGAGTAGGAGGGATAAAGTTGACAGTGACATGGTGCTAGAGGAGAGTAGGAGGGATAAAGTTGACAGTGACATGGTGCTAGAGGAGAGTAGGAGGGATAAAGTTGACAGTGACATGGTGCTAGAGGAGAGTAGGAGGGATAAAGTTGACAGTGACATGGTGCTAGAGGAGAGTAGGAGGGATAAAGTTGACAGTGACATGGTGCTAGAGGAGAGTAGGAGGGATAAAGTTGACAGTGACATGGTGCTAGAGGAGAGTAGGAGGATAAAGTTGACAGTGACATGGTGCTAGAGGAGAGTAGGAGGGATAAAGTTGACAGTGACATGGTGCTAGAGGAGAGTAGGAGGGATAAAGTTGACAGTGACATGGTGCTAGAGGAGAGTAGGAGGGATAAAGTTGACAGTGACATGGTGCTAGAGGAGAGTAGGAGGGATAAAGTTGACAGTGACATGGTGCTAGAGGAGAGTAGGAGGGATAAAGTTGACAGTGACATGGTGCTAGAGGAGAGTAGGAGGGATAAAGTTGACAGTGACATGGTGCTAGAGGAGAGTAGGAGGGATAAAGTTGACAGTGACATGGTGCTAGAGGAGAGTAGGAGGGATAAAGTTGACAGTGACATGGTGCTAGAGGAGAGTAGGAGGGATAAAGTTGACAGTGACATGGTGCTAGAGGAGAGTAGGAGGGATAAAGTTGACAGTGACATGGTGCTAGAGGAGAGTAGGAGGGATAAAGTTGACAGTGACATGGTGCTAGAGGAGAGTAGGAGGGATAAAGTTGACAGTGACATGGTGCTAGAGGAGAGTAGGAGGATAAAGTTGACAGTGACATGGTGCTAGAGGAGAGTAGGAGGGATAAAGTTGACAGTGACATGGTGCTAGAGGAGAGTAGGAGGGATAAAGTTGACAGTGACATGGTGCTAGAGGAGAGTAGGAGGGATAAAGTTGACAGTGACATGGTGCTAGAGGAGAGTAGGAGGGATAAAGTTGACAGTGACATGGTGCTAGAGGAGAGTAGGAGGGATAAAGTTGACAGTGACATGGTGCTAGAGGAGAGTAGGAGGGATAAAGTTGACAGTGACATGGTGCTAGAGGAGAGTAGGAGGGATAAGTTGACAGTGACATGGTGCTAGAGGAGAGTAGGAGGGATAAAGTTGACAGTGACATGGTGCTAGAGGAGAGTAGGAGGGATAAAGTTGACAGTGACATGGTGCTAGAGGAGAGTAGGAGGGATAAAGTTGACAGTGACATGGTGCTAGAGGAGAGTAGGAGGGATAAAGTTGACAGTGACATGGTGCTAGAGGAGAGTAGGAGGGATAAAGTTGACAGTGACATGGTGCTAGAGGAGAGTAGGAGGGATAAAGTTGACAGTGACATGGTGCTAGAGGAGAGTAGGAGGGATAAAGTTGACAGTGACATGGTGCTAGAGGAGAGTAGGAGGGATAAAGTTGACAGTGACATGGTGCTAGAGGAGAGTAGGAGGGATAAAGTTGACAGTGACATGGTGCTAGAGGAGAGTAGGAGGGATAAAGTTGACAGTGACATGGTGCTAGAGGAGAGTAGGAGGATAAAGTTGGACAGTGACAAGGTGCTAAGAGAGAGAAGTAGGAGGGATAAAGTTGACAGTGACATGGTGCTAGAGGAGAGTAGGAGGGATAAAGTTGACAGTGACATGGTGCTAGAGGAGAGTAGGAGGGATAAAGTTGACAGTGACATGGTGCTAGAGGAGAGTAGGAGGGATAAAGTTGACAGTGACATGGGCGAAGATCTTTTATAGACCATATCAAGAACCTTATCTGACAGAAAAGCTAATACCTCTACTTTCACATGTCCGTAAGTTAGGTTATGTTAACTACATTTTCGCTTTTGATAGATTGTATCAATACCTATAAGATAGTAAATACTACCAATTCTGGCCTTTAAAAATATGTATTTTCTAAAAGACGCTTCCTATGAAAATTGGACTGTAGCACACATAGAACGCTGAAGGCGCTAATTAATATTTAAAAGAACTACGATCTTGTCGAAACCTCAATTAAAACGTTGATGACTAGCTAATAATTTAGAAGTCGCCAGGCTACAACAAGCCGTTAGTTTTGAGTACACTGTGGAGATAGACTAGGGATTATTATTAAATTAAAGACTTGTATAAAATAAGTTAATTACATATTTTGATAGTCTGATTACTCCAGACTTGATAGATAAGTATTTTCAGTTTTGAAATTCCCTGACTTTTCCATGTTTTCCAAACCAGAAAGTATTCTTTTTGCTCAGTATTTAATTATTAAGCAAAGATGTAAATAAAAATAGCTTTGTTTCCACTGCTTTCGATTAAGATCTTGACACAGGAATTATTAAAGAGAAATAGACTCTATCACTACTCATCGTAAAACCAAATTAATTATAGTTACAACTAATAGTTTGAAACTGGTTATTATCCTCTTCTACTTTGTAATTCGAAAATAGTTGCAAGGGACTATATATCTAGGTTTCTATTTATGTTTGTTTGATAGGGTTTTTATTGTTGTAGCGGTAAGTGGACATTTTACATGCATCGGATGAGCCGCCGGGGACGGTCGGGAAAAAGTTGGGGTACTACACCAGGGGCTACGCCAACACTCACAAACGTAACCCTGGTGTGAAAATAAAATAAACTTCCCCCTGTGGGTGATTTTACCTCACAGGGTGTGAGAGTGATCGATAAAGAAGGACCGGACATGGAACCACCCGACCCCGGTTCGACGACCGGCCAGGTCTGTTTCTCCTTAAGAGTTAAAACGTGGACAGGGCAGGGACCCTCTAATAATAATAAGTATATAGGTAACGGACCAGATATGATGTATCTATGAGTAATAATAGACTCACTTAGATTGCCACCGTCTCAACTTGTTCCAAAGTTCGGTTCATGATTAATCACAAGTTTTAAAAAGAGTGCGTGTGTTATGTCCACGTCTCACGTTAAGTTAATTTCGAACTATCTTGTTCAAACACGAAACTTACAACTTAAAACTTGATAAAGTTAGGTTAGCCGACCATTAATGTCTAGTGGAGTATTCTAGCGGAGAAAAGTTAACTCAAAATGCGTTGACTCGTTTTAAAGCGACTATTGTAACAGTATTGCTAAAATTAATCGCTATTTGTTCTAACTTGATTAAAACACGTTTGCTCATAGATAACACTTCTACATAATCAATTTTACTTTAATATAGATTATGTAAAATAATATTGAACGTGGCGCTACTAAAACGAGCCTTTAATGGTTTTTAGGCCTGTTTTTAAAACTATTTTTGCCGGGAAACCATTTATAAACTTATTAATATTTATATTTAGCACCGCGTCTTACTACCCGTTCGGGTTATACGCTTTAAGTACTAATTACGCTAATGGATTAGGAATTGGGAAGGTTTAATTAGAGGAAGTGAACCCGCATTTGCGGGAGGGAGAGTGGAAAACCATTTAGGAAAAGCCACCCCCAGTTCACCCGACCGAGATTCGAACCTCGATCTCCACGTCCTCAGCAGTCAAGCTCAACACGACAAGCGCGTTAGCCAACTACGCCACCGAGGCGGGTCATTTATAAACTTGCTTTCTAAAATAGCACTTTTCTTATATCTTCCTTACAATAAAAAATACTACATTTCTTGGATGTTTAATGGTTTACTATTAAAAGTTCAATAAACTTGAATAAATACGTTAAAGCCGTGGACTCAGACAAACATATACCAGACCCACAGTCTCCGGGTTGAAATCCCGGGAGAGCCTGAGTCCTTCAACACGGGGATCGCTAGGCGCCGTCCCACGTGACAACATCGCTATCAAACAGGCATTTTTAAAAAAAAAGCTCACTTTAAATATGGTTTTATTAGAAACCAGACCAAAACCATAGAGAAAGGGATAACATAGCTAAATTTCGGGCACAAACGGAGCACTAACGAATGGCATAAGAAAATTTGGATTTCTAAAATGTGGCCACGGGCGTAATTTAATAGCATAAAAGCTGAACTTTGGCACATATGAGCACAAACGTAGCACAAAGGACTATATAAACTTCAATTCGTTTGGAGAAAGTGGCGGGCCAACTTGATGTACGTCAAATAGTCTAGTTGTAAGCAATCCCCAAATACTGTTGACTAGCTATTTGTCTGCAAAAGGTTTGTTTGTTTGTTGATAGGGGGGTGAGCGGGGGAGTTGGGGTGGATTGCTGGTACAAGAACTATTGTGTTCGGACCATAGTCACCCCTTTACCTCGAACAATATGAGAGTGAGTTGCTTACAGTCGTGTATGTGTTATTATCACTGATAACTGAAACTAGCTCTCCCAGTGGCCAATGACTCAACTTGTCTCAAGGAGGAGCGAAACCCCAGTCAGTGTCTACAGAGTGTCTTGTGTCTACAGAGTGTCTGTGGCTAATACAGCTCGAACCAGACGTCACATCGTGACGCACTTTTGTGTGTTCTACTCAAGAAACAGTAGAATTAATACCAGGGAAACAGTTTAACATAATAAAAAAGTTAAGATAAAAAACATTAAACTGAACCCATTTCGCTCTTATCAAAGGGAGAGACAATACATTTTCTGGTTATAGCGTTATTTTGTATCTAATTTCTCGGTTATTCGGTTGTGAAAGGTAGGATCGCGGGGGAAGGAAATTAAGGTCCAGATTTTTTCAGTTTTTATTTCGAAAGAAACATTATTTGGGTCTCCTGATAGTAGTTTTATCCTAAGTGATTTCTCACTCTCCTTCCACGCAAGTGCGGATGTAAGAATGTACCTCTAAAATGCTTCTTTTCTTATTCCCACTCCATTGGAGTAGTTATCATATATACGTATAACCTGAAGGGTGGTAAGACGCCGTGTTATAAAAACTAATTGTTTCTACTGAGGAAAGAATGTTTAGTCAACAAAGTGCAACATTACGGAGTTTAGCGTGTAGCTTTCCATCCCGCCATAAAGAAACAACACCACCGCTTCGGTGGTCATATGGTCTAAGACGCTACTCTCGCAGTAGACTAGACCGACATGACGGAGATATTAAGGTTCGAAATCTGTCAGGTGTACTGAGTGAGGTTTTTCAAAAATTGTTTCCACACTCTCTACACAAATGTGGGTAGAATACTCTCTGAATATAACATTCCCTAACACATGATGTATAACCCGAACTGCTGTGTAATAATAAGTAAACGCCGCACGACTCGTGTGTAGCAACCAAGTAAGGCTTACATCCTAGTGCGATGTTGTACAGCCGGTGTATGGCTTACATCCTAGTGCGATGTTGTACAGCCGGTGTATGGATGTATGTGTGTCGGGACTCGAGCCCAGGTATCGTAACGAACGAATCACTATCACTGGCTAGCTCGTGTTTGTAGGTCGCCTCTTGTTCGGCAAGTGCGCAGGCGCAGAATCACCTGCCGGAACAATCGCCCGACAGCTCGTGGGAACAAACACTCTACCTATTTAGGAGGGATCTTGCTTGCTTTCGTTGGTTGTTTTGGTGCCACGCGCCCATCCGGGCTGTCCACATATTCGCAACAGTTTGTTTGGTTTTAGCACCTCGTCTTACTACCCGTTCGTGGCATGCGCTTATGTACTGATAATTTACGCTATTGGTCTTTAGGGATTAGGAAGGTTATATTTATAGGAAGTGTACCCACATTTGCGTTGAAAACAATTTTATTAAAAGCACCCGACCGAGATTCAAACCTCGATCTCCTCGTCATAGGCAGTCTAGTCCACTGCGAGAGTAGCGCGTTAGACCATGTGGCCACACGTCCTCAACCCATTAGTATAGGTCAGACGGGTAGTAAGACGCGGTGCTGTATAGTAAAAAGTAACTATTATCTTGAAAGAACTAAAGAAAATATATTTGAAAGTGCTCTTTTAAAATCGAAGTACTTTTTTATATAAGTGGAGGCAGGGGTGCACACAGAAATTATTCTCAGGGGGGTCCAAAGTAAAGAAGTTACAAGGGAACAGTCAATCCAAGCCATTACACGTAAACGATTCATACTTTGAACAATTTACCAATTACATTCTGAGGATACATAAGACTTATACAGTTTAACCTAAAGCGTTACATCTAGCTGTAATGATAAATATTAATTTCAATAGATTATATTAATATTCATAACATGAAGGGGGTGACCTGGTGGTCTAGGGGTAAGGTGTCAGACTTCTGTGCTGGTGGCCGGTGTTCAATCCTCGGTCCTGGCACAGATTTATCTGATTACCAAACCCTTCCTTTACCTCTGACAAGACATCTTGTGAATGTGGGGAATGTCAGGCCTCCACCGTGGTTCGGATCCCACGTTAAACTGTAGGTCCTTCATTTCATCTCACAATCACCCTACCATTACACATTAGCGTGTGTATAACTCGAACGGGTAGTAAGATGCGGTGATGATGATAATAATAATAATAGTAATAATAAACATGAAGGGGATTTAACATTGCTAAATCATTGCTTTGTATTATATTGTTATTTACCTTTCAGGTTCACCGGGGGGGGGGGGAGGGGGGCGGACAGGGTGAACCTCCCCCCCCCCCCCCGTGTGTGCGCCCCTGAAGGGAGGCTCTTTCCATGTCTCGACGAGAAGAGGGGATGATAGTGAATATGACGGGGAGGAGCCAATAAAGATATTAACCTAACTTGCGACAGGGGGAATTATTCCCCTTTTGAGAAAAGAAAAACCGGTACTGGGAATAGAACCCGGGAACTCTATGTCAGCAGTCAGGGGCTTTGACCACTGTCCTACCAGGCTGGGTAGTAATCAAACTAACAGAACATTTAAAAAAACAACAAGTTTTTCACAAATTGTATTTCAATCGCGCCAAATATTACCAACGAGAATATAACCAATCAGAGCGAGACGTAAGGTAGATGTTTTGGGCCAACACTAGACGTACCATAGTGGAACTAACCAAGGTACGCTTACTACGTCTCAGAGTAGCACTAGACGTACCATAGTGGAACTAACCAAGGTACGCTTACTACGTCTCAGAGTAACAATCCATAGAGACCACTCTCAGATCTTGAGAGTGAAGAAACAGCCTCTCTCAGGTCTTGAGAGGAAGAGACAGCCACTCTCAGATCTTGAGAGTGAAGAAACAGCCACTCTCAGATCTTGAGAGTGAAGAAACAGCCGCTCTCAGATCTTGAGAGTGAAGAAACAGACACTCTCAGATCTTGAGAGTGAAGAGACAGACACTCTCAGATCTTGAGAGTGAAGAGACAGCCTCTCGGGTCTTGAGAGTGAAGAAACAGACACTCTCAGATCTTGAGAGTGAAGAAACAGCCACTCTCAGATATTGAGAGTGAAGAAACAGCCGCTCTCAGACCTTGAGAGTGAAGAGACAGCCACTCTCAGGTCTTGAGAGTGAAGAGACAGCCACATTCAGATAGAAAGGAACTTTAAGAAACTGACAGGTGTCAGCAATTGCACGTTTTTACACAGTCATGTGATATGAAACTGTAATATACATAAATAACAATACCTATATAGTCTTGTTAACACCGCGTCATACTACCCGTCCAGGCTGTACTCATATGTACTAATACAGATAATGTGTTATACTTTTCATATAGTTTTTTACTAACGTAATTTTTTTTACGTGCACTTTCTAAACCAACTAATAATTATATCAACACAAGAGAATTTCTATGAGCGAGAGTGAAAGGACCTACCAATTTTGCTGGAAAAGGTATTTCGCATACCTACCAGGGTTCTTTTAGACGTCACAATCGACCGGGACCTAATGGTTTTACTTCCCCTCCGAAGGAAGTTGTGCTACAGAATATTATCGCTAAAAAAATAACCATCGATTCCTGTTAGATTTGAACCCACGACCATTGTTTTCTGAGGCAAGCACTTTACCACAAGACCACCGAGATAGACTAATGAGTTAGAGATGAGGAAGGTTATATCTATATGGTTGGAGGGAGAATGGGAAACCATTACGTCAAAACCACCCTAAATACACCCATACGGGATTGTAACCAAGATTTTTCCGTCATTGGCAGTCCAGTATATTGCTAAAATGACGCCCTAGACCGTGCGGCCACTGGAGTGGGAACAAGAATTGGTTTGTTAGAATCTCTGTCCACATTGTAACAATAACTCTTCTCCCAAATAGTGAACGCGGCCAATCCCCAACTTTGACAGCGTCACACACGGACGGATGTCAAAAGAGAAACGAGAAATGGTTCGTCCCGCCCAGGAGAAAACTAAAAGTGTGGGTAACGGTTCGGTGTTGACTGTCTCGATACGTTCTCTATGAATCAGTCGTCGGAATGGTTTCCGGATCTGTGAACTCGGAAACAAGAGGTTTCCGTTCCATTTAGACACTCTCACAACTTCCATTGAAGTTAAGAGTTGTTAATCACCCGTATCGGTGGACACGTGGGTTGAGGAGTCAAACTCATCTAGTATGCCGGTGACAGGGAGGTTTGGGGTTTGACTCATGATTGTTAGTGATGGTATCCCACCCTCCCTCCATCCACGGTCATCTACCGGCCCATATCAATATTCACGTCTTAGTTCGAAGGTCAAAAGTTTAGTCAAACCGTGGCTAAGGTTTACATGACGAAACAAGAGGCTAGGTCTACTCACTATCGGTGACCGAATGGTCTAAGGCGTCACTCTCGTGCAAGACTGGGATTTTATGGACAGAATCCCGGTTGAGTCACTGAGGGTGGTTTTCCATCAATAAGTTTCTTCACTCTTCCTCCACGCAAATGCAGGTAGATTACCTCTAAAATTCTTCCTTCCTCATATCCACCTCATGAGAGTAACGATCATGTGTGTGGAAAACCTGAGCAGGTAGTAAGACAGGCTGATAGGAAGAAGGGACTAGCTGTAATGTCGGGTTTGAGAGTAAGTTCATGTTTGCTGCTAGGAAGGTGGTCAAGGTGCTTCACGCCAGAATCTGTTTGGAGAACATTTGGAGTATCAAGGGGAATGAATGTAGGAGGGCAATTCGAAGAATGACAACAAGAGAAACTGGTTGTACTGTTGGGAATTGGATTCACTTGACCCCGGCTGGAGTACACTGGTCTCTTTGTATCTCCAGGTCTAGAGGCAACATCAGGCTGGGTAGCTCTATGAGGAGTTGACCTGTAGTACACTGGTCTCTTTGTATCTCCGGGTCTAGAGGCAACTTCAGGCTGGGTAGCTCTATGAGGAGTTGACCTGTAGTACACTGGTCTCTTTGTATCTCCAGGTCTAGAGGCAACATCAGGCTGGGTAGCTCTATGAGGAGTTGACCTGTAGTACACTGGTCTCTTTGTATCTCCAGGTCTAGAGGCAACATCAGGCTGGGTAGCTCTATGAGGAGTTGACCTGTAGTACACTGGTCTCTTTGTATCTCCAGGTCTAGAGGCAACATCAGGCTGGGTAGCTCTATGAGGAGTTGACCTGTAGTACACTGGTCTCTTTGTATCTCCGGGTCTAGAGGCAACTTCAGGCTGGGTAGCTCTATGAGGAGTTGACCTGTAGTACACTGGTCTCTTTGTACCTCCGGGTCTAGAGGCAACATCAGGCTGGGTAGCTCTAAGAGGAGTTGACCTGTAGTACACTGGTCTCTTTGTACCTCCGGGTCTAGAGGCAACATCAGGCTGAGTAGCTCTAAGAGGAGTTGACCTGTAGTACACTGGTCTCTTTGTATCTCCGGGTCTAGAGGCAACATCAGGCTGGGTAGCTCTAAGACGAGTTGACCTGGAGTACACTGGTATCTTTGTATCTCCGGGTCTAGAGGCAACATCAGGCTGGGTAGCTCTAAGAGGAGTTGACCTGTAGTACACTGGTCTCTTTGTACCTCCGGGTCTAGAGGCAACTTCAGGCTGGGTAGCTCTAAGAGGAGTTGACCTGTAGTACACTGGTCTCTTTGTATCTCCGGGTCTAGAGGCAACATCAGGCTGGGTAGCTCTAAGAGGAGTTGACCTGTAGTACACTGGTCTCTTTGTACCTCCGGGTCTAGAGGCAACATCAGGCTGAGTAGCTCTAAGAGGAGTTGACCTGTAGTACACTGGTCTCTTTGTATCTCCGGGTCTAGAGGCAACATCAGGCTGGGTAGCTCTAAGAGGAGTTGACCTGTAGTACACTGGTCTCTTTGTATCTCCAGGTCTAGAGGCAACATCAGGCTGAGTAGCTCTATGAGGAGTTGACCTGTAGTACACTGGTCTCTTTGTATCTCCAGGTCTAGAGGCAACATCAGGCTGAGTAGCTCTAAGAGGAGTTGACCTGTAGTACACTGGTCTCTTTGTATCTCCGGGTCTAGAGGCAACTTCAGGCTGGGTAGCTCTAAGAGGAGTTGACCTGTAGTACACTGGTCTCTTTGTACCTCCAGGTCTAGAGGCAACATCAGGCTGGGTAGCTCTAAGAGGAGTTGACCTGTAGTACACTGGTCTCTTTGTACCTCCAGGTCTAGAGGCAACATCAGGCTGAGTAGCTCTATGAGGAGTTGACCTGTAGTACACTGGTCTCTTTGTATCTCCAGGTATAGAGGCAACTTCAGGCTGAGTAGCTCTAAGAGGAGTTGACCTGTAGTACACTGGTCTCTTTGTATCTCCAGGTCTAGAGGCAACATCAGGCTGGGTAGCTCTAAGAGGAGTTGACCTGTAGTACACTGGTCTCTTTGTACCTCCGGGTCTAGAGGCAACTTCAGGCTGGGTAGCTCTAAGAGGAGTTGACCTGTAGTACACTGGTCTCTTTGTACCTCCAGGTCTAGAGGCAACATCAGGCTGAGTAGCTCTATGAGGAGTTGACCTGTAGTACACTGGTCTCTTTGTATCTCCAGGTCTAGAGGCAACATCAGGCTGGGTAGCTATAAGAGGAGTTGACCTGTAGTACACTGGTCTCTTTGTATCTCCGGGTCTAGAGGCAACTTCAGGCTGGGTAGCTCTAAGAGGAGTTGACCTGTAGTACACTGGTCTCTTTGTATCTCCGGGTCTAGAGGCAACATAAGGCTGGGTAGCTCTATGAGGAGTTGACCTGTAGTACACTGGTCTCTTTGTATCTCCGGGTTTAGAGGCAACATCAGGCTGGGTAGCACTAAGAGGAGTTGACCTGTAGTACACTGGTCTCTTTGTATCTCCAGGTCTAGAGGCAACATCAGGCTGGGTAGCTCTATGAGGAGTTGACCTGTAGTACACTGGTCTCTTTGTATCTCCAGGTCTAGAGGCAACTTCAGGCTGAGTAGCTCTAAGAGAAGTTGACCTGTAGTACACTGGTCTCTTTGTATCTCCGGGTTTAGAGGCAACATCAGGCTGAGTAGCTCTATGAGGAGTTGACCTGTAGTACACTGGTCTCTTTGTATCTCCAGGTCTAGAGGCAACTTCAGGCTGGGTAGCACTAAGAGGAGTTGACCTGTAGTACACTGGTCTCTTTGTATCTCCAGGTCTAGAGGCAACTTCAGGCTGGGTAGCTCTATGAGGAGTTGACCTGTAGTACACTGGTCTCTTTGTATCTCTCAGGTCTAGAGGCAACTTCAGGCTGAGTAGCTCTATGAGGAGTTGACCTGTAGTACACTGGTCTCTTTGTATCTCCAGGTCTAGAGGCAACTTCAGGCTGGGTAGCTCTATGAGGAGTTGACCTGTAGTACACTGGTCTCTTTGTATCTCCGGTCTAGAGGCAACTTCAGGCTGGTAGCTCTATGAGGAGTTGACCTGTAGTACACTGGTCTCTTTGTATCTCCAGGTCTAGAGGCAACATCAGGCTGGGTAGCTCTAAGAGGAGTTGACCTGTAGTACACTGGTCTCTTTGTATCTCCGGTCTAGAGGCAACATCAGGCTGGTAGTCTAAGAGGATTGACCTGTAGTACACTGGTCTCTTTGTATCTCCAGGTCTAGAGGCAACATCAGGCTGGGTAGCTCATAAGAGGAGTTGACCTGTAGTACACTGGTCTCTTTGTATCTCCAGGTCTAGAGGCAACTTCAGGCTGGGTAGCTCATAGAGGAGTTGACCTGTAGTACACTGGTCTCTTTGTATCTCCGGGTCTAGAGGCAACTTCAGGCTGGGTAGCTCTAAGAGGAGTTGACCTGTAGTACACTGGTCTCTTTGTATCTCCGGGTCTAGAGGCAACTCAGGCTGGGTAGCTCTATGAGGAGTTGACCTGAAGTACACTGGTCTCTTTGTATCTCCAGGTCTAGAGGCAACATCAGGCTGAGTAGCTCTATGAGGAGTTGACCTGTAGTACACTGGTCTCTTTGTATCTCCAGGTCTAGAGGCAACATCAGGCTGAGTAGCTCTATGAGGAGTTGACCTGTAGTACACTGGTCTCTTTGTATCTCCAGGTCTAGAGGCAACTTCAGGCTGAGTAGCTCTATGAGGAGTTGACCTGTAGTACACTGGTCTCTTTGTATCTCCAGGTCTAGAGGCAACATCAGGCTGAGTAGCTCTATGAGGAGTTGACCTGTAGTACACTGGTCTCTTTGTATCTCCAGGTCTAGAGGCAACATCAGGCTGAGTAGCTCTATGAGGAGTTGACCTGTAGTACACTGGTCTCTTTGTATCTCCAGGTCTAGAGGCAACATCAGGCTGAGTAGCTCTATGAGGAGTTGACCTGTAGTACACTGGTCTCTTTGTATCTCCAGGTCTAGAGGCAACATCAGGCTGAGTAGCTATATGAGGAGTTGACCTGTAGTACACTGGTCTCTTTGTATCTCCAGGTCTAGAGGCAACATCAGGCTGGGTAGCTCTAAGAGGAGTTGACCTGTAGTACACTGGTCTCTTTGTATCTCCGGGTCTAGAGGCAACTTCAGGCTGGGTAGCTCTATGAGGAGTTGACCTGTAGTACACTGGTCTCTTTGTATCTCCGGGTCTAGAGGCAACATCAGGCTGGGTATCTCTAAGAGGAGATGACCTGTAGTACAACGGTCTCTTTGTATCTCCAGGTCTAGAGGCAACATCAGGCTGAGTAGCTCTATGAGGAGTTGACCTGTAGTACACTGGTCTCTTTGTATCTCCGGGTCTAGAGGCAACATCAGGCTGGGTAGCTCAAAGAGGAGTTGACCTGTAGTACACTGGTCTCTTTGTATCTCCGGGTCTAGAGGCAACATCAGGCTGGGTAGCTCTATGAGGAGTTGACCTGTAGTACACTGGTCTCTTTGTATCTCCAGGTCTAGAGGCAACATCAGGCTGAGTAGCTCTATGAGGAGTTGACCTGTAGTACACTGGTCTCTTTGTATCTCCAGGTCTAGAGGCAACATCAGGCTGAGTAGCTCTATGAGGAGTTGACCTGTAGTACACTGGTCTCTTTGTATCTCCGGGTCTAGAGGCAACATCAGGCTGGGTAGCTCAAAGAGGAGTTGACCTGTAGTACACTGGTCTCTTTGTATCTCCGGGTCTAGAGGCAACTTCAGGCTGGGTAGCTCTAAGAGGAGTTGACCTGTAGTACACTGGTCTCTTTGTATCTCCGGGTCTAGAGGCAACATCAGGCTGAGTAGCTCAAAGAGGAGTTGACCTGTAGTACACTGGTCTCTTTGTATCTCCAGGTCTAGAGGCAACATCAGGCTGAGTAGCTCTAAGAGGAGTTGACCTGTAGTACACTGGTCTCTTTGTATCTCCGGGTCTAGAGGCAACATCAGGCTGGTAGCTCAAAGAGGAGTTGACCTGTAGTACACTGGTCTCTTTGTATCTCCAGGTCTAGAGGCAACATCAGGCTGGGTAGCTCAAAGAGGAGTTGACCTGTAGTACACTGGTCTCTTTGTATCTCCGGGTCTAGAGGCAACTTCAGGCTGGGTAGCTCTAAGAGGAGTTGACCTGTAGTACACTGGTCTCTTTGTATCTCCGGGTCTAGAGGCAACTTCAGGCTGAGTAGCTCTATGAGGAGTTGACCTGTAGTACACTGGTCTCTTTGTATCTCCAGGTCTAGAGGCAACTTCAGGCTGAGTAGCTCTATGAGGAGTTGACCTGTAGTACACTGGTCTCTTTGTATCTCCGGGTCTAGAGGCAACATCAGGCTGGGTAGCTCAAAGAGGAGTTGACCTGTAGTACACTGGTTCTTTGTATCTCCGGGTCTAGAGGCAACTTCAGGCTGGGTAGCTCTAAGAGGAGTTGACCTGTAGTACACTGGTCTCTTTGTATCTCCGGGTCTAGAGGCAACATCAGGCTGAGTAGCTCAAAGAGGAGTTGACCTGTAGTACACTGGTCTCTTTGTACCTCCGGGTCTAGAGGCAACTTCAGGCTGGGTAGCTCTATGAGGAGTTGACCTGTAGTACACTGGTCTCTTTGTACCTCCAGGTCTAGAGGCAACATCAGGCTGAGTAGCTCTATGAGGAGTTGACCTGTAGTACACTGGTCTCTTTGTATCTCCGGGTCTAGAGGCAACATCAGGCTGGGTAGCTCAAAGAGGAGTTGACCTGTAGTACACTGGTCTCTTTGTATCTCCGGGTCTAGAGGCAACATCAGGCTGAGTAGCTCAAAGAGGAGTTGACCTGTAGTACACTGGTCTCTTTGTATCTCCGGGTCTAGAGGCAACATCAGGCTGGGTAGCTCAAAGAGGAGTTGACCTGTAGTACACTGGTCTCTTTGTATCTCCGGGTCTAGAGGCAACATCAGGCTGAGTAGCTCAAAGAGGAGTTGACCTGTAGTACACTGGTCTCTTTGTATCTCCGGGTCTAGAGGCAACATCAGGCTGGGTAGCTCAAAGAGGAGTTGACCTGTAGTACACTGGTCTCTTTGTACCTCCAGGTCTAGAGGCAACATCAGGCTGAGTAGCTCAAAGAGGAGTTGACCTGTAGTACACTGGTCTCTTTGTATCTCCGGGTCTAGAGGCAACATCAGGCTGAGTAGCTCAAAGAGGAGTTGACCTGTAGTACACTGGTCTCTTTGTATCTCCGGGTCTAGAGGCAACATCAGGCTGGGTAGCTCAAAGAGGAGTTGACCTGTAGTACACTGGTCTCTTTGTATCTCCAGGTCTAGAGGCAACTTCAGGCTGGGTAGCTCTATGAGGAAGTCGACAGGAAAACTCGTATAGCTAAGGTTTTCATCATTTATCTGAGGTATTTACTGTGAACTCTCTGGACCAACTGATTAGATCGACACACGACTTACAAGTCGAACTAAAATTTAGAACACACACTACATCCGCCCCCCTCGCCTCCGGCCGTCAAATCATCAACATGAAAGGGGAAACCCACATTTAAACTATGATGCATTTTTTGGCCATACTAGGAATTGAAACCAGGGCTCCTAGCTCAGTAGACAAGAATGTTTTCACGCATAACTAATGACCTTTTAGAATATATGTATGTAGTCAACAATATTAACATTGTATAGTTAGTCATCTATCAATGACACGGCAGATCACGTGACTTGACGTATTATAACTGGAAAGTAAATAGATGTCTACAGTTGTTTTTCTTGTTGCCTTTCCGATGGCAATATGACTTCGTGGCAGCAACAACTACACCTTCAGAGCACTGAAGAACATTGTCACGCAAAGCCAAAGGTATCTGGCTGGACTAGATTTCCGTGTCAATGTTGTCATTTTTCACTCAAATGAATGTGATAATATATTGTATCCATCCACATCGGTATAGAATAACTGGGCACTAAAAAAACGCACTTTTTTCTTTAATTTTTTTTTAATTAATCTTTTTTCTTGTATAATGCAATGCACCTATTTAGAATATAAAAAATGTACCATTTTTTCATATATTCTTCAATTAAAATTAAAAAGTGACGAGTAAAAATTAAAAATGAACTTTTTTTAACTTATCATATTTTTCAGTGCAACACCATATATTTTTCGACTACGTAAATATTCATTTTTGGAGCTGTTTTAAAAAAAAAATCTTAGTAGAGGAAACTTAATTAATTCATATTTATAAAGTTAACCTAACCTAACCTAACCTAACCTAGCTATTGCAATGATTAATACAAGGGAAAGAACATTTAAATTAAATATGATGTTGCACTTAATAAAAGAGTGCATTTTTTGCTTTTACTCATCATTTTTTAATTAAAAAGAAAAAAAGTGCACTGCATTATGCTAGAAAAAAGGTGATTTTTTTAAATGAAAAAAGTGGGGTTACTTTTGGCGCCCAGATGTCCTGGCGCCCAGTTGTCCTGGCACCCAGGTGTCCTGGCACCCAGGTGTCCTGGCACCCAGTTGTCCGGATCCACTCTACTTGAAGTCATATGTTTAGAATCTATAACTGCATCACGAGCATTATCTTTACTTTGAAAATACTTGTGAGTCACGAATATGTGGCGGCGTCCCGTTACTGCTTTTCACCGCCAGATGTCAGCAGATGTCCTCCAACACTCCCGGTATGACTAGTTTCCTGTTACGCCTCGCTGGTCTCGGGGGTGCGCGCTTACCTACTGTCACCCGCCGCGTCTTACTACCCGTCCGGGCTATGGATGAGGAACGTTCAATCTAGTTGAAGTGTACCCGCATTTGCGCGGAGAGAAAGAGTGGAAAGCCATTTAGGAAGAACCATTCTCAGTACACACGACCGGGACCCGAACCACGTTCACCCCGTTATCGGCAACCTTCAGCTCGCGAGTCGAACGCGGCTCTTGAACTTTCAAGGAAAAGGCCACATAGTCGTTTCTAATCTAACTTCTTGAAGGGATGAGTACTTAAAAAACCTCCCATCCCCCCTCATCAAAGCTTGAGTTGAGCCGCACCAGCCCTTAGGACTCGCAATATACTAGACCTGGGTTAGGATCCCAGTTGGGTGCACTGAGGGTGGGTTTTCCGCTCTTTCTATCCACGCAAATGCGTGTACACTTCCTCTAAAAGTAACCTTAGTAATCCCCAACACATTAGTGTAACTAGTAGTGACGTGGTGATGAAACAGATATATTGAAAGTGACACTTGACACAACAAAGGGTGCTCGCCAGAGAGGTGGGTGGTTTGATGTTATATTGATGTGATTTGTTGTCAGGCTATAATTGATATCACTTATGTTTTTATTGAAGTCTTTATTCAGCGTTATTTCTGTACTGGACTGGGTGACCATCCGGTCCTATATCACACGCGCTGTTATTTCCCTCCTTAAGGAACTGGGATGTTTGAAATGTGATTGGATCAGTATATATACGGTCTTGTGATTGACGTGGAATAGCTACGGTCCTTACTACGGTCCTGACCAATATTACACGAGTGTTCTCATCTGAGCTTTCCAACAGGGTTGTTGATGAAGACTTGGCTTCTAGAATGTTCTAGTAACGGGATGCAATCGTCCCTCGTCTCTTCCCCTTGTACTTCGAGAAGATTTAGCCCGGGTGGCCGATAGAGAGACAGAGAAAGATGCTGAACAGCGTAGATATTTACTGCGAAATAAAGTGTAAATTAAATAAATTATGAATATTATTATATTATTTCAATTAGTCAAAAGTGATGTGTAAAATATAATCGTTACAGTGGATATCCCCTATATCCATCTAACCGGTATTTGAACCCCAGCCTACCCATCACCGCCACACCAGCCATGACGAGACTAAACAGCTCTGGCCAGATAGTGTGTGTTGTAAAACGAGAGCATGATTGCGCGTCACCCCTGAAAGTAGAGCAGAATAAGGTGGGATATGCCGTTGTCGGGCCAGGCGTGGTCGGTTGTCTCTCTCTCTCTCTCTCCTCCGAGGACGTGTGCTCACACTTGCTAACCTCACGCATATGAAAGTCAAAGTTGTGTTGGTCACTGACCCCGCTACCTACTTCGAGCCCAGGCGGGGTCTTTCAAGTTTCTGGCGCATTCTCGAGACTCCACAGCGTCTCTTACAGCCCAGGCGGGGTTATTCTCGTTCCTGGCACATTCTCGAGACTCCACAGCGTCTCTTACAGCCCAGGTTTCATCGGAACATTTGTCGTCGCCGCGTCTCATTACCCGCTTCTGACGTGTTAAGCACGAGGGAAGTTGAATTCTGTAGAAATGTACCCGCATTTGTGTGGAGAGGAAGAGTGGAAAAACATTTAGGAAAATAAAAACACCCTCAATGCATCTGACTTGGGCTCGAACAATCTGTTGCGAGAATATTAGATCTTTTGAACAAAAAATAGAGTAATTGGAAGAGTTAATAGATCTACTTTCATATATTCATACGTCATGTCATGTTTTATACAGCTGTTGCTTTTGATGAATATTATCAATAACTATAAAATAATACTAATAATACAGTAACATGTTATTTGGCCAAAAATGTCGTGTTTACTCCTCTTATAATCAACAAAAATAGTGACATTTACTGTCGTCTCTTCCCACCTCCCCTTAAAAGATCGTGTGGGCTAAGCCCAAAGGCATGCTTTATTAAAAAAAAGTTAAAATGATCCTTATTTGCATATGAGGTGTTCTCTCGCCAAACCCCCTATACTTGTCTGTCGGGGAGGGAATAACGGTGTGTTACACCTGCCCAATATCTCCCAAGGTGTTTGTTAAGACAGAGAGCCGTATCTCCCCACGTAACGGGAACTGACGAGATAAATTACAGTCTGCTGCTTTTACCTGTCGCGGAGCTTATAATATCCGGTGGGTCAAGGTCGACAGAGGCGCGAAGTGATGAATAGACAGAGGACGAACGATACAAGATGGACATCAAGTGGAAAATATCTCAAGTTAAAAAAAAATGTAACAGAACAGACAAATATTGATGTTTTTAAATAAAAATAAATATAAATTAAATTAAATAACTGTTACGGAAGTGCATTTGTAACAAAATAATCTAAAAGTTGAATAATAATTAAAATTAATACTTTACACACGACATTCAAATTCACACCATAAAAATAATATTTATAAAATAAACAGTGTAATTAATCATTTAAAAAAAATGACACCTGGACATAAGAATAGAACCCGGCACCTCTTGACTTAGTACACCAATGCTCTAGCCACTGAGCTATCCAGGAGTCATCCCGTACCCAGGGTCATTCTTCACTCATGTTTTGAGGCAGAGTCTGTGATAGACGTGTGTAATCTTCAGCCACGTGTGAGTGATCAATTAAGATCATGAGCTATCAGATAACGCAGCCGATAACGTAGCCACGTCCAGATTCCTGGATAGCAAAGTGGCTAGAACATTGGTGTACCGAGCCAAAGGTCTCGGGTTCTATTCCCGTGTCTAGAATGTTTTTCTTTCCTTCAAATAATCCGATATTTGAATCCTCCTCCTTCTTAAGCTCCTCTTTCCCTCAACCTTTCCTCCTATGACGTCGTACAGAAGACAGTTCCTCCTAAGGATGTGTCTGATCCAGTTGCTTTGTACCGAGGAATAACATCCAAAATAGTTCTCTTCTCTCCACTCTGTACTGCGTAGCTAGAAACTTCCACAGATGAACAGGGAAGGTATATAAACCCCTGATATCTGAGAATGGGGGCTCTTCTGCGATAACTGTCATACTGAATGTACACGTGAACCAAGAAATTGTAATATTCTTTTGTTATTATTTAATAAAAGTGTAAGAACATAATTCTTCATCAACAACAACTGATTATTTCTTCGGGTCCAAGGTTCCTATCAAGGATTTGGAGTTGAAATGAGCCTAATAGTTCCATACCTCGAGTTCCCAAACCTGAGGGATACGACATTCTGTCTGTCTGTCTGTCCAACTGATCTTCTCAAGTCTTCTCCAGCTCACATCTCAAAGATCTCCAAGTATTTCTTTTCCATATTCCTGAGAGTCCAAGTTGCTGCTCCATACAGTGTGATGTTCCAAATGTAGCATTTTATTTGTTGATTGTAAAAAAAAGTTATTTCAGAGAGGATTGTAATCCATTCATGTCGTCATAAAGGAAACCGTGGTATACTTTGTCTAAGTTACTGGCCTGTGTAGGTCCGGGTCAGGGGCTATAAATATACCGGATACCTACCCGCCTTGTATTCACCTTTTGTTATTTAAGCTACACAAAAAAATATGTTAATATTTTGAACCTTTCCAGAAATCCTCAGATTTCAAAGCTCTTTCCAAGGACGCCGCCCCATCTCCGATTCTCTCTTTTTTTGTGTGTGTGTTTTTTTCCATATATTTTTTCAAAATCCATGGCGTAACTAACTCTTCATGGAAAAATAAGATCTTGATCGCTCAACATTCATGTTAAGGGTGTTTTTAGTTGACCTCACTTTTGTTGTAAATAGTAGCAGGGGCTTAGGGTCGAATAAAATGTTTATCAAGACAGCAAGAGATTTCGAAAATGGGACGTGTCTTATTGTCCGTTTGGACCTTTATATGCATCTTACATCTATATATATAAGGACATGAAGTGGTTTGTAACAATATGTAACAGCATTCGTCTGTATGAAAGAATTTTAAAACCACTACCCGATGTAACCGGAGGGACTTAGAACAAGGCGGTCATTCGTCCCCGGTTTTGTTAAATAAATCAAGGGGGTTTGAAATTATCATTTTCCCTCGTCATAACAAAATATGAAGAGATACTTGAATAAAAAAAGTAGTGGCTCCGGTCTAGAAAACAGAGTAACGACCGGAGGCTGTGCTGATCACATGGCACCCTTTATACGCAGAAGTTGGCCCTATCTTTGCCAACAGACGATGGTGGCGTTAAATTTAAAAATAAAATATGTACTATATATATAGAAAGAGAGAGAATGATGTGGATGAAGTACGTAGGAAAAATACCACAAGAAAGAAAGAAGGAAGGAAGAGGAGGAGATAACAGAAAGTGTGCAAGGGAGAGAAGAAGTAAGAAGAAGTGATAACGACATGGGCTCTTGTCTGTTCGACTAGCTCTTCATTCCACGAATGTTCCAATGTAGACATATTATAAACTAATTGATAAATAGACCTGATTTTAAAACATCAAACCACATGAGTTTCACATTTAATCTGCATGTTCACCGATACGGGTTGTTTTTATAAAATATAATGGTTTAGAGAGCTCGCTTTAATGATCACAAACAAATAGAGTAAATATGTGAATCGTGTTGTCCAAAGTTGACCTTCCGGGTTAGCATGAAGAGGACACGAGCGATGGGCGACCTTCAACCACGATCTACACCAAGGTCGGAAGAACAAAAGACAATCTGCTGCTTCTTGGAAGTAAAAAGGGGGTCATTAGCACAAATAGGACGACAAAATCCGTCGTCTGGGAATGTTGGCCGATAATCTACTTGTGTGAGTTGAAAGAAAATATATTGATGGTGGATTTCCCTTTTTTTGGATGAAAAAAGAAAAAACACACAGAACAGAACCAAACGTGTCGTTAGTAGGCTGTGCCGGCAGCGGAGTTAATAACTTCGGAGATGCTGATGACATAGTTCTGGCGTGGAAATGAGGAAGTTAGGAAGTTCGTGACCTTGAGGGAAAGTTGCGAGCAACTTTGTACCATATTAGTTTGTTGTCACGTAGCTGACTGGCAAGATGGCACACAGGCCAGAGTGGCTTGTTGAGACATGTCTCTGACCTGGCAAGTGGCACACAGGCCAGAGTGGCTTCTGTTGGAGACATGTCTCTGAACCTGGGCAAGATGGCACACAGGCAGGGGCTTCTGTTGGAGACAGTCTCTGACCTGGGCAATATGACACACAGACATAGTGTTCTGTTGGGAGACATGTCTCTGAACCTGGGCAAGATGCACACAGGCCAGGTGGCTTCTGTGGAGACATGTCTTGACTGGGCAATATGACACACAGACCATAGTGGCTTCTGTTGGAGACATGTCTCTGAACCTGGGCAAGATGGCACACAGGCCAGAGTGGCTTCTGTTGGAGACATGTCTCTGACCCTGGGCAATATGACACACAGACCAGAGTGGATTCTGTTGGAGACATGTCTCTGACCCTGGGCAATATGGCACACAGGCCAGAGTGGCTTCTGTTGGAGACATGTCTTGAACCTGGGCAATATGACACACAGACCAGAGTGGATTCTGTTGGGAGACATGTCTCTGGTTTGAACCTAGATGACATCTTCAATTATAAAGTGCTTGATTGTGGATGTCTTCTTGTATCCAATTATATGTTCGGTTGCTTGATTTGTAATATTAACCAGGTTTAGTTAGTTTGTAAGTCATGTTCTAATATATAGTGGAACCTGAAAGATAGTTAATGGGATTTGACAATTGAAAAACATGTTTATTTCTGTCTTACTAGTCATCCGGATTATCCACATTTACAAATACAATAAAACTAACAACTATAAATGTATTTGAATTTACTTGAATAAAACATATTTGGAAATATTTTATACATTTATTCAACCAGGGAATTAATATTTATGTTATGAATAACGACTAACAGCAGAATTTGACAGGTTATGTCGAGGTGTTTACACTAAGAGTGGCTTCCAATTCTCTTTTCCCGTGTATGCGGGTTCTTTTCTTGTAAATTCCATTTTCCTCTAAAGCCTACGTCACATGTGTAGTTAAATACAGAAATCCCGAACGGATATAACAATCCAATTTTAATATAAATGACAGCTAGAAAATATACTATATCTACGCTCACGTATTCATACGTCAAGCTATGTGAGCTTGATCTGTCACTTTTAATAGATATTATCAACACGTATACAATAGTATAATGTTATAAATGTTGGCAGTGAAAATAAAGAATCGGTGAAAAGAATGAGCCAGGACCTGTTAGCAGCCGAGTGAATATTTCTAGTAAATTATAGATCCCTTCTCCCCCTTCTCTTGCTACATCAGCACCCGCGGGGACCTCTAAGAACTTACCTGGCCCCCCTACAAAACTTCACCCCACGGGACCTCTAAGAACTCACCTGGCCCCCCTACAAAACTTCATCCCACGGGGACCTATAAGAACTTACCTGGCCCCCTACAAAACTTCACCCCACGGGACCTCTAAGAACTCACCTGGCCCCCCCTACAAAACTTCACACCACGGGACCTCTAAGAACTCACCTGGCCCCCCTACAAAACTTCACCCCACGGGACCTCTAAGAACTTACCTGGCCCCCCTACAAAACTTCACCCACGGGACCTCTAAGAACTTACCTGGCCCCCTACAAAACTTCACCCCACGGGGACCTCTAAGAACTTACCTGGCCCCCTACAAAACTTCACCCCACGGGACCTCTAAGAACTTACCTGGCCCCCCTACAAAACTTCACCCCACGGGGACCTCAAGACTCTACACTGGCCCCCCTACAAAACTTCACCCCACGGGACCTCTAAGAACTCACCTGGCCCCCTACAAAACTTCACCCCACGGGACCTCTAAGAACTTACCTGCCCCTACAAACTTCACCCACGGGACCTCTAGACTCACTGCCCCCCCTACAAAACTTCACCCCACGGAAATGTCGTGTGACCGTCCCGACAAACCTGTGCTCACGGAAGAGGTGTCATGCTGGGTAGTCGGAACTATCGGAAGTGTCACAATGGAAAGTCACGTGTTCTAACCACAGACCGACAGTGACGAGGCTGCCAATTACTGCGCGGGCCTCATTCATTACCCGAGCTGCACCGGACAAACACGATTGGCTCATTATTATTATTATATTACTATCGGTACGTTTACACAAGGGCTGTTAACATCATAGTTGATGTGGGGGGAGTCAAGTTCAGTCCTTTTTGTAATGTATACTAAAAATAAACAGTCCGATTTGCGTCAATCCATACTGTGGTTCACTCATTTAGTAAAGTCCCCCAGTACTATCCTAGTATATATTTAATAAAGTCCCCCTGTCTCCGGGACTGACCACGGTGAGTATTGTCCCCTTGGAGAGCTCACTAGCACTTACAGGTCCTGGGTTCGATTCCCGGTTTGTATCGAAAAGTTTATCATGGGTGGTATGTCTGTACATGATGAACTAACGCTGCGGGGGATGGATGTTGTGTCTGTTCTAGATTTAAGTTAGTTAATAAGTCGTGTGATGGTGTAATCATTTCGTCATAAAGTGCACTTTAAATACCTCCAATAAGAAATATGGGAAACCCCGTCTTGACGCCATTCAGTGAGCGAGGGTTGGTCAGAGAGGGAGAGAGAGAGAGAGGCTTGTCGACGGGAAACAAGAGGAGAGTGTTTTATAATTTGAAATGGTATCGACGTTTTCAACGAAAGCGTTTTCTCGTTCATAATATCGCGCGCGGCTAGTTACTAGTGTTCATGGTGACCTGGTGGTCTAGGGGTAAGGTGTCGGACTTCTATGCTGGCGGCCGGGGTTCGATCCTCGGTCCCTACACAGATTTATCTGACTACCAAACCCTTCCTTCACCTCTGACAAGACATCTTGTGAATGTGAGGAATGCCAGGCCTCCACCGTGGTTCGGATTCCACGTTAAACTGTAGGTCCTTCATTTCATCTCCCTATCACCCTACCATTACACATTAGCGTAAGTGCGTATAACCCGAACGGGTAGTAAGACGCGGTGCTAATAATAATAATAATAATAATAATAATAATAATAATAATAATAATAATTAGTGTTCATGACCAAGACGAGATACCGAACTATAGATTAGTAACGCTTTCCTTGACCGAACTAAATCTCTCTGGTTTCGAACCAATGAGCTGAGAACTGTGCGACATTATTTAAAACCGCATGTTAACAAGAACACTTTCATTGCGAATAAAGGACAATTATTATAATACCAAAATGATGATTAGTTTTTTTTTAATACGACAAGTAGCGTTTATTGCAGTTTCGGGAAACTAAAAGAATTACCCATAATCCTTTTCTAGCATCCAATATTGCTTATACCATCTGTTATATGTATATTCTTTCGTGGCCTTCTTAAAACTTTATACCGTGTATTTCATAGCTATTTATTATTTGTCAACGCTACTTAAAAACCTTTTGGTTTAGAATAAATAGAAAAGGCACGATTTGATCTAAGGGCGTACTTCTTGGTTTCTGTAGGCTTTTTAGGGAACACATAATATTTTAGTTTTAAGTATAATCTTAGTGTGCAAATATCAAGCCTAGTAAAATAATGTATTTGTATTATAAAGTCCAGCTAAGAATAAAATTAAATAAGGTGTATTCCGTAGATGTGTGCATAAAATCTACCAGGACCACCATATTTGTTTACGAAACACAACTAAAAAGTTGTTTTCACCTTTAAACTTGGTCACTTACACTTGTCAGTTCGCTACCAGGACTTAACAAACACATTCCAGGTTCACAATAAACTTAACTTTCACTTAGTGTAAATAAACTAGTGTATTATCAGTATTAACGTAATTGAATGTAACAGCTCGACCAAAAGTGTAACAAGAGGATAGGCGTTTTAAAATTCGCCAGACGGCGACAAAAATATCCAAGAAGTCATCTCCATTTCAAAAACAAATGAAGTACCGAATATCCCTGTCGACATCACTCATAGAATGATTGGCGGCTAGAACATGTGGTCCCTTCAATAAACGTTCAACTAACGTGCAAATTATTGTCTGTACAAGTCACAAGTTGAGTGAACGTTAAGTGTGTCGTGATGGCTTGCATTTAAAAACACTAGAAGAACCTTTACGTTACGTTACGTTACATAAACATTAAGTTGATCGTGATCCCGGCATTACTTTGAAGTTTCCAGCGTTAATCAGCAACATTCCTAAGTCATGAATAGTAATTATTTATTGCATTTAAAATTACATATTATCTGGTTATTTTAGGAAACTGTCTAGGTTTCTATTGACGAAAATGGATTACTTGAATCTTCAAGACTTCGATACTATTTTTAGTTTTCAAAATTACCGTGGGTTAACTTTGCAACATATTTTAGCTACAGGTATCAACATAGAAACATGGCTCTGGTGAATATTATGTACCAGTAAAATGGAAAACATCTTCTACAGCTGACGTCAGTGATTTTAGAATGACTAACTAGAAATGCCAACACGTGTTGCCATGTACCCCTTTAGCTGTACTCATGTAATCACCACAGAAGATACCCAACACGTGTTGCCATGTATCCCGTGAACTGTACTCATGTAATCACCACAGAAGATACCCAACACGTGTTGCCATGTATCCCGTGAACTGTACTCATGTAATCACCACAGAAGATACCCAACACGTGTTGCCATGTATCCCGTGAACTGTACTCATGTAATCACCACAGAAGATACCCAACACGTGTTGCCATGTATCCCGTGAACTGTACTCATGTAATCACCACAGAAGATACCCAACACGTGTTGCCATGTATCCCGTGAACTGTACTCATGTACTCACCACAGAAGGGGATCCCCTCAGGATACCACTGGCCGTCTTCACCGCAAACCCTGTGTGAAGGCCCCAACAGCTCGAAGCCTCTTTCACATGAGTACGTCGCCACAGTTTTCTGTTCATAACTCTCGTCAGAAAATGTGACCGAGGAATGCGCTGGAGCGCCAGGAAAACCACAGCCTGTGAATCCACCTGCTGAAACAAATCAACACAAAAACTATTAGAACTATTTCTTCTCTTTAAACATTTCCGTGCCTTTGAAATAAACAGTAAAAAAAAAGGTGAGTAGACTCGTCTCACAAGAGTTCAGTCACCCGAAATAACTAAACTAACCAAAGTATTTAAAGTTTGTTAAAATGTATTGCTTAGATTTTGTTATGTGAGTTAGAAGGAAGAAAAATAAAATACAACTAAACAGTTTTCATCGGTGGGCATATGATCTAAGGTGTCAGGCTCGCCTTGTCTTGTATGTCAGTGATAAGGAGGTCCCAACTGATAACTGACGAGTTTTCATTTGGTCTCAAATAATTCCCTAATTTAACTCAATGCAAATGTAGCTACAGTTCCTCTAAACTCTACCTTTCTCATCTTTAACCCATTAAAGTAAAAATGCGCATATTCCGGATGAATAATAAAACGTAGTGCTATTTTTGTTTCAGTCTGTTTTACTACTCGTTTGGGTTGAGGTATGTAGACAGTTGAATTTATAGGAAGTGTATCTGCATTTTCATGGAGAGAGAGTGTAAAATCACCCTTAGTACGCCCGACCGAGATTCGAACCTCGATCTCTCCATTATCGGCAGTCTAGTCCACTGCGGGCGCGACGCCTTAGGTCTAAGCTGATTTCCAAATAAAGTATGAAAGCCTAACACATTGTAACAGGTGATAGGTCTACTTTAAAACTTATCTTTACAGGGTTCGACTCTTTTACCTCACTTTCATTTGGTACTGTGCTTTCCCGCGATTCAACTGTTTTGTGTGTGAGCCACTACTTTCGTGTTGAACTAGACCACCGCGCTGATGGGTTTACTAGGTCTAGGTTTTTCCTAAATTCTTATCAACTTTGTCTCTAATTAAATGCTGGTACACTTATTCTAAATTAAACCTTTCTAATCCCTAAAGCTGCTAGCGTGATTAGTACACAGGCGTATAACCTGAAAGGGTAGTAAGACGCAGTGATAAGAAAAAATAAAAAAATCTTTCATGTCAGCATGGCGAGCACGGATCTAAAATTTCCAATACTTGTGCTATTTTTAAAAATATTGTTGATCAAGTAATTAAAAAGTTTACATTTTATCTTTGTTAAACTTCCGCGGCACCCCGTTTGCTTGCCCTTAGCGGCACACCTGCCGTGGCTGAGAAATGCCTCACTACACTCACTAAGTCCCTCGTTCGGTGAAATTGTTACAAAAGGCTTCATTGTTATGTGAAAGGCTAACCTTTCCATCTCCAGTGAATACGCTCCTTTCATAACAGACTAATTGACCAAATTACTCGCTAAGTTAGTTTCTTAATTGCCTCAAAACTAAAGAGTTAGTGTCGATTAAAAAAATACCTATTTGGTGGTTTGTCAAGCAAGCCAACATTCTTTAATTTTATCTTTTAGCTTTGCAGGTATAAGGTTGGTGCACGTGACAGGGAACCGCCATATGTGAGACGAGCGGACTAGTCGTCAAACTCGTATAGGCTGGTTTGATAGAGACGGGGAGGTTTGGGCTCGAATCCTGGTTGGGTCTACTGAGGGTGTCTGCTTACTACACTTTTTACCTATCGACCTCCGTGAAAACTCGGGTACATTCCTTCCAAATTCTACCCTACTCAACAGGGTGGATCCAGAACATTTTCATAGGGGGGTCATAGTTATAAATAACAATAGTTACTTACAACGTTATATTTCTCATTCATATTTAATCTTTGTCTATTTTAAACCGTGGTCATCCTCTCTAATTTTTTAAAGTCTGATAGTTTTTATAAACTATTTATAGCGGCCCTCCTCCAACAATTTTTTGAAAAATGGTTCACTCTAGTAGCTATGAGTAGTTTTCGCCTTGAATTTTTATAAATTAGATTCTTTTATAAATTATAAGCCACCATTTAAAGTGTTCCTCACCTAGACATTTTTGAAATTTGGATACCCCTCGAAGCTATTTAGAGTGATCCTCACCTTATATTTTACGATGGTTAGATACCTCTAGGAGATATTCTTAGAAGTAATCCCCAACCAATAACATTTTGAAATTTGAATTATTTCAGAAACTAGGCTATTTGGGGTGTTCTTCACCTGAACATTCTTCAGAATGACCTGCATCTAGAAGTCATTTGGAGTTTGATTCAAGGCCATCTTTCAGCTTCATATTCGGTAGTATCAGAGGGTTCAAAATATATCTAGGTGGGGAATTTATTCCAGGGGGGCAGAGTCCCCCCCCCCCCAGTTCCGCCGCTCCTGATGTCCAGACAAACTATATATTCAGTATTCGTGAATGATGTGATGTGGTCTACCGCCTAGGAGGAACTATGTTCGTTACTCGCTGTGATGTGTGGTGGTCTACCGTCTAGGAGGAACTATGTTCGTTACTATCTGCGCAGGACAACCATTTGTACATGAACACCAATATTTTCCCCACACTTGCGAGAGTTATGTCGGACAGTGAACACACGTGGACGAATAACGCACGTGTGGACCAGGCCTAAGAGGTTTCTGCGCCTAAATAGATGGAAAAAAAGTGTATAATTTATCGGGGTTGTATATTCTTTCTAAAATTTGAAACTTCATTTTCTTTTTTGTATTCATTTTCTAACTTTCACAGGGGGCTCAATGGCCCTTTGACACCCCGCCAACCCTCCCCGAATCCGCGCTTGCTCCCCATTCTTAACTCATTAGTGCAATTAAATGTTGACAACCCAGACTATCAATAAGAAACATTGCATTAAAAACAAATGGCATGCATGAGGTGTTTTTTATTAACGCTGCCTTTTTCCCTTCTTTATTGAGGCTTATGACAGTGCATTTATGTATCCTTCTCAAAATTACAACAAAACATAATTTTTAATAATATCTTGTGTTTTTTATCACCGCATCTTACCACCCGTTCGGGTTATACGCTTATGTACTAACTACGCGGATAGTTTTAGGGATTAGGATCATATTTCTAGGAAGTGTAGTTTCATTTTCCGGAGGGAGAGTCGGGAATAACTTAAGGCCTCAGTGCACTCAACCAGGATTTGAACCCCGATCTCACCATCATCGGCAGTCCAGTCAAACACGAGAGTCGCGCATTAGACCATGCGGCCACCGGAGCGGGTGAGAGAAATAAATTTGAAAGATCTGAACAAGGGTAAGTTAAGGATGGTTTATCATAAAATTAACCAGTGGCCACGTGATCTAAATCGTCAGGCTCGCAATATACTTGATTTACATCGACGCGAGTTTACCACACTTCCTTCACGCAAATGTGGGCACACTTCTTCTAAAATGCTAATTTCCCAGTAATGTAAATACGTGGATAGCCCGAAGAGAAGTAGGAATAAAACAAAATATCAAAAATACAAATCTTACACTACTTTATGGTACTTATCAAAAGAGGAGTCTAGTTTGATGAAAAGGCTATTTTTTGCAAATGTCCTCCAAGCTGTTACTGGATGACATTACTCCCGAGACAGATGTACTTCCCGAAGAACAAGTGTCTCCAAGCTGTACTTGTGTGAATAATTGGAGGACATTACTCCGCGAGACAGATGTAAATTCCGCAGAACAAGTGTCCTCAAGCTGATTGTGTGATACATTGTGTGAATACATTGGAGGACATTACGTCACGAGACAGATGTAACATTCCCGACAGAACAAGTGTCCTCCAAGCTGCACTTGTGTGAATACATTGGAGGACATTACTCCGGAGACAGATGTAAATTCCCGACAGAACAAGTGTCCTCCAAGCTGCACTTGTGTGAATACATTGGAGGACATTACTCCGGAGACAGATGTAATATTCCCGACAGAACAAGTGTCCTCCAAGCTGACTTGTGTGAATACATTGGAGGAAATTACTCCGGAGACAGATGTAACATTCCCGACAGAACAAGTGTCCTCCAAGCTGTACTTGTGTGAATACATTGGAGGACATTACTCCGGAGACAGATGTAACATTCCCGACAGAACAAGTGTCCTCCAAGCTGTACTTGTGTGAATACATTGGAGGACATTACTCCGGGAGACAGATGTAACATTCCCGACAGAACAAGTGTCCTCCAAGCTGTACTTGTGTGAATACATTGGAGGACATTACTCCGGGACAGATGTAACATTCCCGACAGAACAAGTGTCCTCCAAGCTGTACTTGTGTGAATACATTGGAGGACATTACTCCGGAGACAGATGTAACATTCCCGACAGAACAAGTCCTCACGATGAACTTTCCGCGCTGATAACATTCTGTGGCACTGGCATCGTACCCGAGGACTGCCTTTTCCATGTCTCGCTTTCAACACCAATTTTATGCTCGGATAAACATGAATATTGTTAGTGATGTTCATGTCTATTGTTAGTGATGTTCATGTCTAGGTCCCGCCAAGAACAACATCAAGCCATCGCTTCAACCATCACATCATTTCGTGCGAAATTGTTGCGTTTTGAGATCAAATGAATCAGTAATTGTCTTTTTGTTCCATACGAGTCTTCTTACATCGCGTCTCTCTCTCCGTTTGTGATAAGGACAAGGTAAAATTTAGAAGAAACGTACCCACTTTTGCGTAAAAGGCGAGTGAAAAATCATTTAGGAAAAGTCGCCCTCAGTACTCACTGCCGGAATTTGAACCTGACCTATCCGTCACTCAAACCAGAAAATTAGCTTGGCATCAAGACCACGTGCCTACTGGTGCGGGTATTCAAAACAGGGATTATTGACGACTTAATGTTAGTAGCAGGAATGAAAATGGTAACTTGAGGCCCCTACAGACACACCACTTGTCGGAACAATTTGATTGGAACAGTAGATTGGAAGCGAGCCTCCACAGTGCCAAACTAGTGGTCCAATTGTCGTCGGTAGCTATCGTGATCTCGGAGCGAACGCACGCCATGGCTCCATCTATATCCAAATATCAACTAATTGGACACGCGTTAATATAATTATCAATTCATTAAAATATTACAATAAAAAAAATGTGGGCAAAAAAATTTGTTGTTAGAAAGAAAAAAAATCCCTATGGAATTTTATTAAAAGAGTTGGATTCAAATGATTTGTTTAAGAATGAATCATGAATGTTTCTCTGAATTACTCAGTAAAGTGACATTTTAGATGTAATAGAAGAGCGCACTCTGACACTACCCGCCAAAACGCTTGCAAAGCAGTGAGTGGCGCTAGGTTGGTCGCTTGGTCCAACTACGCTACTGACTGGTCGGCCGATCAGGTGGGGGAAACGCACTGGTGGGCCCTTTAGTGGAGAGGGAGTATTTTAAACCCAGTTTATCCAGGCGGAATTCGAATCCTGACCTCCCTGACGAAAAGCAGTTCGAGTCTATCCAGGCCACCAGTGCACGTTTCTTAGCAATTGATTGATCTATTGATCACACTGTCAAGACTCAAAACATAATAATTATAATACATGTAAACTTGAGCTGGGTGTTATCCGTGGGATGAGATGAGCTCTTAAGAGCGCCGCCTACTTAGGGAATAAAACATTTTCTTACACTGCGGTATTCCTTATGACAACGTCAGCTAAAAAGTTTAAAAGACCATTAAAACAATCCTCAACTATCTTAGAATCTTCTGTCGTGATCTTGTTTAAAGATAGTTTTATTGCCCCACGAAGTTTTCCAACACCTCCTTCATGTCTGTCCTTTGGATATATATTTTCTCGCTCTTAATTTGGGTAAATGTCCTTACTTTACGTTGTCAAGGAACATTTCTGTGCGTGTGTGAGTGACTTCATTTATAAAACAGTTGATTCGTCGACAGAAAGTCAGCCATGCAAGTCTATTATTACTATTATTATTACTACTACTAGTATTATTATTATTATTATTATTATTATTATTATTATTATTATGTAGTGAAGCAAGCACACAAGTCTCAAAGTAGCTATCACTTACTGCGGACACTTATTCCCTCTAACAAGTGTAAAACTGCCCTGCTCTAGCACTTGTATTTTTATAATTAATACGTTCAACACCCGCGTTGATGACTAACGGTTTGTTATACGAGGAAATTATTGACAGGGTAACTTTGAGGGAAGGCACCCGCATCAGCATAGAGAGGAGATAATAAAACCACAGGAGTGGATCTTATTTGGAAAACCACCCCAAGTACGCTCGGCCAACATTCGAGGGGTGACCTCCCAAACGTCGATCATCTCTCGACGTCTCTTACTTATTCACCGTTTATGTTTTTCCGAGCCTCTATGCGTGTACCAAAATGAAGGTTAGGTTTAGTTAGGTTGGGTAATTTGTAGATATAATTCCGTAAGGATTTGTTGTGTTCAGATGGAAATACTGCGTGACTTGGACAAGTCGTATAACGTTGGGAGATGGCTCGTTCTACAGAACTATGGCTCAAGGACCGGGGTAAGAGGACAGGAAGAGGACTGAAGGAGTTGAGAACATTTGGTAAAGACAGACATGAGCAACTAAAGCTCAAGGGTCGGGGTAAGAGGACAGGAAGAGGACTGAAGGAGTTGAGAACATTTGGTAAAGACAGACATGAGCATCTAAAGCTCAAGAGGACAGGAAGAGGAAAGGAAGAGTTGAGAACATTTGGTTGAACACGCCTCTGTTATTGTTGTTAGTTGATTTAGTTACCAGATTTATTTCGATTATTCTCGATGTTGAGATCGTGAGATGCAGTGAAGTGCTGCAGCCACTCGTATTCTATTTTAAAGGTGTTAGTCTCGTCATGTCTGGTTTGCTGGTTACTGGGAGATCAAAATTCAAATTCCAGCTGGGTGTACTGAGATATTTTCTTTTACCTAGCCGGTTTCCCTCTTTTTCTCCACATAAAAGCGGGTACGTCACCTATAAATTCTACCTTCCTCATCTCTTTTTCTATTAGTGTAAATGTGTGGATAGTCCGGATGGGTAGTAAGGCGGGGTGCTACCAGGCCGGATGGTGAGGTAGTTGTTAAACTGAGAGTGAATGTCTGAATGTCTGCAGGTTTTGGAACTGTAACTTAACAAATCCTGTTGGTTTTGTTTCCAAGACACAGCCCGTGGCTTCAGTCCAAAGTTGAGAGGAATTCCAGAGCCGTTCAAATCAACCGTTACAGCAACCTTTCTCTCCCTCGGCTTCTGGGTCGGTCTTCGCGTCCCATCCGGATGGGCATATGTGGACATGTTAATATTACACATCCTCACCCACTCTCGTGAGGGATGAGCATATGTGGACATGTTAATATATGTATACCCCCTCTCATGTATGTGCCTGGATAAGACTCACATGGAGAGAACTAGAAAATAATAATTTAATTACAAAATAAATTTCATAAATGTCCAGATTTTTCTTTTTTTAATTTTCTTTGAAGGTCTTATTTTTTCTACGTATGAAAAAGTTAATGGATATTAGCAAAAACGATTAAAATTGGTAATGATTTAACATCGTATTTAATATTTATATATATTTTTTCATATATAATTTACTCTATCGGGGTAGGAATAAGGAAAGAAGTGTTTTAGAGATGATCTGCGTGGAAGGAGAGTGGGAAACCACTAAGGAAAAACAAAGCCCCAGTAGACCTGATCGGGAGTCGAACCCCGATCTCTTCATCATCAGTAGGTCAATTTAGCACGAAAGGGGTGCCTTAAACAGTTCGACCATTGAAACTGATCGTATTTAATAAAGTAATATCAAAAAACTTCTGTAATGATACTCTACCGTGTTCACCATTATCTGTAGTGATACTCTACCGTGTTCACCATTATCTGTAGTGATACTCTACCGTGTTCACCATTATCTGTAGTGATACTCTACCGTGTTCACCATTATCTGTAGTGATACTCTACAGTCTACACCATTATCTGTAGTGATACTCTACAGTCTACACCATTATCTGTAGTGATACTCTACAGTCTACACCATTATCTGTAGTGATACTCTACAGTCTACACCATTATCTGTAGTGATACTCCACAGTCTACACCATTATCACTCTTTTAGCCCTGATTATTCTTATCAAATAGTATTGTTTTTTTTTTCAAAACATTTTACTAAAAATATAATTCAATTCTATCCATGCATAGATTTATTATGCTTTAATTGTTACTACAGTAAAGCGGATAGCAAGTGATAATAATGTGCTACCGTCTGTCTAACATGTCATAATAATAATTATTATTATTATTAGCACCGCGTCTTACTACCCATTCGGGTTATACGCACTTACGCTAATGTGTAATGATAGGGTGATTATGAGATGAAATGAAGGACCTACAGTTTAACGTGGAATCCGAACCACGGTGGAGGCCTGGCATTCCCCACATTCACAATATATAACATGTCATAACTGTCTGATCTATATCTAGTGGTTCTATCGAGTACAGCTATAAAATATTTATAAGAGGATGAAATTGAAACGTACCTTTACAAAGAGCGGAATAACCGTTCGGAGTATTGGGTGTTGTGTGTTTTAGAGCTGAGTTATCTTTCTAACTATTAATACTATTATTATTTTAATAGAGTTTACACCCACTTCGGTGGCCACATGGCCTAAGGCGCTTCTCTCGCAGTAAACTGGACTTCCGATGACGGGAAGATCGAGGTTCGAGTATTGATCGGGTGTATTGAGGGTGTTTTTTTTTCCCAAAATAATTTTCCACCCTCTCTACACGCAAATGTAGGTACATTGCCTCTAAATATAACCATCCTAATTCCTAAAAATATTAGCATAATTAGTACATGAGCGCATAGCCCGAATGGGTAGTAAGATGCAGTGCTAAAAAAAAATATTGCTTATAAAGTGCAATAAGTTTTAAATGCAACGTTAAAAGGATTGCGGCAAATCTAGATGTGTTTTTAAGTTGCTGGAACTAATACCGACTAAAGGACACTAAATAGCGTGAATTCACTCCGGCATAAGATGTGTTCCCCATTATAAGAGAGATAAAAACATGTTACTGTTAGTCATAACAAGCTTAGGAGGAAATATGTTTTATGTAACCTAATTACCACACGATGATCAGTATCAATTACAATTATTGTCAAGTCTGTTTTGATAGATATTATCATTATCAATAAAGTAATAAAACACATCACTTATTTAATATTTTATATTATTATTATTATTAAGTCTACAGTTTCGGTTTTTAGAAAAACACGTGTGATTTTATCAACAGCAAATTAATGTGTTATTTCAATCTTTCTCTAATCAATTAGAACAAAGTTTAGCTCTGCTCTCTGGTAATTAAGTGCCAGCACTAAATATATTATGTAATGTTTTCAAATAAATTGAGGAAATACAACCAACTGATCAATTACGTTATTGTAACGAGTGTCTGATTTGTAAATAAAATAATAATAATAAAATTTCAAGATAATCTTATCTAACGAAAACTTCACTAAAGTTGCCAATAAAACGAGTCCCATGCTGGTTCGACATTGAACATATCCCATAGTTCAAGTTGCACACGTCATACACTCATTAGAAAGCAGTGATACCAACATACCGGATATCTTCCTCAAAACGTGCGATCGCGTGAAAGATGTCATGTAACCGATCAACCGCAATCGTAGATCACTCCAGGACGACAAACAAGGGCAGAAATTTACAATCAAAAGGTCTAGGCATCCAATTCTAAAAGTTCAGTGCTTCGACCACTCAAAGCTCACCTAGGGAATAATTAATTAGATTTGAGGTTGTATGAACTCTTAATATGGAGTGCAACTGAAAGGGGACAGACCGGAAGTGGATTGGAGTGCCTGGTAACAGTTTAATTGATTGCTATGACGCAATACGTTCCCTATAATGGTCGTGACAAGAATACCAAATAAGATGATCACATTTTTTTTTTTACCGGTGCACTCTAACAGTAAATACTTGATAGGAGGGACTTAAAATATCGATTAGGGGTATACAGACTAATTTTAGAGAATTGTACTAGCATTCGACTAGAGAGAGAATTTAAAACCGAAATCTTCATTGCAGCAGGTCATTATTTGGATGTTGTGTGCGGCAAATGGGATCAAGTACAAGGTCCATTCTAATGTTATCTTCCCATCTGCGTCTAGGTCTTCCCAGTATCTTCTCTTCTCACTGGTCTCTTCCCAATAGTCTCTTCCCAATGGTCTCACCAGTCAGTACCCTGGACAAGGTTCTAGAATATCCCATTCACTCTACATGTCCTGCTCACCGTAATCTACGAAACTTGACTATCCTAACAATGTGTGGTGATGAGTACAGGTTATGTAACTCCATCATTATGTAACCTCCTCCACTCCCCAGTAGCCATTCCCTTTCTGCACCAAATATCTTCCTAAGCACCTTGTTTTCGTTACGTAACAACTAAAGCAAACATCCGGTAGTTTACTATAGAAGTAACTACAAGACTTACATTTTTTATAGTTTAAAATAGTTTTTAAAAAGGTTGAGCATCAAAAGGTTTTTATTACTTTGGGAAGTAATAAAACGAGGGCTCCATGTTGAATGTTGTCTGGTGTGGCCCGAGGTCTCGCGTACCCCACTTTGGGAATCATTGTTCAACACAAACGAAGACAGCTGACAATTGAGAGGAAAACTTAATAAGTAGGCTAATTAGATGTGTTATAACTAGGGAACTTTTCTCTATTCTCTGTGGCTAAAATTATTACTTTTAATTACCTACCTTTTGACCTCGCCGGGTAATAATACCCATCCGCTGTTTAATTAATGAGGAAAGGAGGGATAAGTAGTTAAAGAACTTAGAGGAAGTGTACTCAAATTTGCTGGAGAGAGAGTGGGAAAACATTGAGGAAAATTGTCCTCAGTAAACTCAGCTGAGATCCGAACTCTAACCCTTCCATAACCATCAAAACCAAATTTGAAAAGTTTATGCAGGTTCTTTTAAATGATGATTATTATTGTATTATGTTTAACATAGTGGTTATTAAAGGCTTTATTATTATTATTATTATTATCATCATCATCACAGCGTCTTACTACCCGTTCGGGCTATATGCACTTACGCTAATTTGTAATAGTAGGGTGATCGTGAGATAAAATGAAGGACCTACAGTTTAACGTGGGATCCGAACCACGGTGAAGGCCTGGCATTCCCCACATTCACAAGATGTCTTGTCAGAGGTGAAGGAAGGGTTTGGTAATCAGATAAATCTGTGCCGGGACCGAGGATTGAACACCGGACCCCCAGCACAGAGGTCTGACACCTTATCCCTAGACTACCAAGTAACTTAAAAAAGTCTTAATCAAAGCGGTAAGAAAAAATAAGCAAGTTTAGAGGGCGTGAACCCTCATTATAATGGAGAGAGGATGGGAAAACCACAGTGATAAATAACATGTGGAAAAGTACTCCCGGTGAGATTTGAACCTCGATATCTCCATCAATTAGGTCTATTGTGAGGCTGACACCTTAGACTATGTGAGAAGTAAAAATAGGGTATGTGTTTTTTTGAATATCCTAATATATAGCACATTAAGAAAGTTCCCTTAATTCGAACAAATCGGCCGTTTTGAAACGTAAACATATTTTTGGAAATGTGTAGGCCTAATTTAATCTGATTCTTTTTTACTTAAAAAAAATAGCAACAGCTTGATTTATCAAAGTGATTGGGTTTACGGTGATATTTATGGACATTTGAAAATCATTTTAATATTTTTTTAAATTTTAAATCTAGTTTAAAAATTAATACTGGACATGGGAGTCAAACCCGGAAACTTTTGGTTAGCGCGCCAAGATCTCGTGTTTAGGAGTTGTTTTTAAGAAAACTATATTTATAAAATGCACCCCAATGAATGGTACTGTAACGTGGTCAAATTTTATTGTATCCCATTATAAACTTTTAATAGTTTTAAAATTTATGTAATTAAATTAAGAGAACTTTAAATTAAATGTTCATGAATGGCAATTATTGGAATAATAAGAAGAATCCTACATTACTTACATTTTTTAATCCTAAAGACAGCCGGACATTCTTACATGACAATTTTACTAGTGGGTGTTTTTTCTATAAATTAGGTAAATGTTCATAGATCGATATTATTCCTATTGTTCAAGAGATGTGCCGTGAACATTCTAAACACAGTTTAATACAGCACACAGCCCTCTCCGTAAGGTACAACATCCTAATCCTAAACCAACATAAGTATATTTCCTGAAAGTAAAATACTACACAAGTATTAGGGGTTTACTAATTTATATTCTTTCTCTAAAATTTTGATTAATTTCCTTAAAATTAATTTTATTCCTATAATTTCCTAAACCTACAAAGTTCAAACTTTTCGCCATTTGTATGTTTATTTGTATGTATATTTATATGTATATATGTAATACTTCCAGTACAAGGGATTTTAGTTATTAGTAGAATAAGGTTGGGATTAGGAGTACAATCAAGATTAAATGAACCATGATTCGCCTAAAAAGAGGATTAAAACTCGATCAGCGGATTCGAACCAGTCAGACCCTGATCTCGCTGGACAGATTTCAACCACTGAGCTACTCACTTCACTGGCCGTACGGTCTAGGGAGTCATTTTCACAAGTCTGGACTGCCGATGACGGGGACAGTTGAGATTAAAATCTCGGTCGGGGGTACTAAGAGGGGGGTTTAAAAAAATGTTTTCCACTCTCCCTCCACGCATATGCGGGTTTACTTCCTATAAAATGCAAACTTCCTAATCCCTGGTACATTGGAGTAACTAGTAATAGGCTACAACCTGAAAAGAGTAGTAAGACGCGGTGCCGAATAAAATAATAATAATAATAATAATAATAAAATAAATAATAATAATAATAATAACAACAATAATAATAATTTCCTTTATCATAGTGCTGGCCAACCAACAGTCGTAAGACCTATAACAGGCCAGCACTGAAAGTACACAAGTACCTTACAAATAAATATATCTACACGAGAGAATAAGATAAACAATAATGGCTAAATAATGTTATATAATGATGAATAGTTACAAAAAATAAATTAATAATGATAAAAATAAAAAATATCAATAATAGCAAATAACTAAAGAGTGGTTAAAAGCAGTAACAATATGCAAAAAATAAATCAGAATATTGTAAATTTAAATATTATAGGCAGAACCTCTACATGATAAATTATTGATATGGGAGTTCCTTAAATAACTTTCTGGGTTTAGCTTTTCTTTTATGATAAAAGTCGAATTCAACAAATCTAGAATTAGCGCTATGGACACAACGACTTTTAGGGCTTATCTTATAAGAACAATTGGGGAAAAAATAATTTTGGATTATGAGAATCCCGAGAAGGGATATGAACGCCTGCAGGATCAAGGGCAAATTTGCAAGAAATTTTGCTATTGAATATATTAAAAACAAAAAAGGCATCACAATAAAGTCCACGCGAGAAGAGAATTTGGTGCCCTAAGAGGTTTCGAATTCTGTCATAATCATAATAAATCCAGTTACTAAAGTATTTATCATTGCATGCAGCAACAAATTTTCTTTGAACGTTTTCTAACCTAAGAGAGTCAGTTAAGGTAATGAAATTCCAAACAACAGTAGCATATTCTAACTTAGATCTAACCAGGGCGTAGTACAGACATAAAAAACACTCAACTTTTTTAAGTGATGACGTAATAAATTTTAAATAGCCCAAGTAATTTCAATAACTGGGAAATGACATGGTCAACATGATAGTGGAAATAAAGTTTGTTATCCAAGAGAACACCAAGATCATTAATACAAAGTATACGAACTATGTTTTCATTGCCCAATTTATAAGTAAAAAGGAAATGATTAGTTTTCCTAGTAAAATATATAGATTTGGTCTTAGATTTATTTATAGACATTCCATTTTCAAAAGACCATTATAGAATACCATTTACATTATTTTCTAACTCTATACAATCCGCAATAGATTTGATATTTTAAAATAATTTTACGTCAGCAGCAAAGAGTGAATAACTGGATGAGTTCAAATATTTACCAATGTCATCAATAAACACATTAAAGAGAAGAGGACCTAAATTAGACCCCTAAGGTATGCCACAGGGTGCTAAAAATGTATTAGAGGTGTGTGAATCAATTTTAATAGTAAATGATCTTTCATTCAAATAACTGCGGAACCAATTTACATATGATTGATAATATTATTATAAATATAATTTTTTTTTAAATTGTCCTTCGTCACCCCTCTCCCCGTGATTTAAATATGTGTCAATATAGAAACGCCACTTTAATGTTGGCAAGTATGACCACATCGCTAGCGTTCGTGGCGTTAGTGCTGCGAACTAAAAGATTCGAAGCGAGACATTACACTTGGACCACAACACATTTTCCATTGCGGAATTTTAATTAATGAATTCTTATATTAAATGTAGCTAAATCCAGTATTTTATAAATAAACCACGTTATAAAATGTAAAATCTAGCTAAACTCCTTTAAAATAAACGACAAACTGTTAACAAACCAGTAACGACGAATTTTACATAACTTCTCACTTCCTTTTCTATAGACTCCACGTCCACGCATGCGCATTCCTCTGTGACGTCATTGTAAGCTGCTCCTAGCGATAGCGCCCCGAACTAGTTACGGGATCAGCTAGTCCTCTAAGAGTGCACATCCCATGGATGTGTCTCAATGGAAATTGAAAAGGTTCTTCAACAATAAGTCAATGTCGGAGGAAGCCTTAACCCGAGAGTTATTGAACCTGGAAACACTGAGAATGTGAGACTGTGTGAATATGTTGAAATTGTTATTTTCTTTTCCTTCCCACCCCTCGTCGCGCCAGGTGGACCTGAGAGAGACAACTAGCGCCACGGGCGGTGCAAGTGTCAGAAAGAGGAACCAGTTAGTTCGCTTGTCCCACATTCAACCCTCCCTCCTATCTATCTATCTATTTTCTTACAAGGCCAAGGCTGACTGACTCTCATCCCAACACGGATTGTTGGTACGACACATTCTTCCGTCACACGGTCAATTAAGGCGGTGTGAACCTCAAGTTTAGTACTACTTCATTTCACATCAGATTTTTTTAGTTATATTTGTAAAAATATACAACTCACATTGGTATACACGCAGACAAGTGGCGCGGGGCATGGAATGCATAAAAACATATTATTTATTTAAGTGTTTCATATTTGAAGGTTCAAGGACATTTTAAATGCGTGAAATAATAAAGCGTTTCAATATTAAGTCGTAAAACTGGTTTTAAAATGTAACCCATGCATTCAATAACATCTTCAGTGCTCAATATTCGGGAATTTTAAGTTTTATTAAGATTATTGAGGAACTTGAGAAGACAGGAAAGATATCTTGTTTTTACATCCCCTCCTCTCCCCACCCTGGGTGCACCATTAACTAAACGTATCTTACTTACTGCATGACATTAGGAGCTCCGAGAGTTAATTGCCACACTTACATAAGTACACCACATTTCCCTGTCATGAGCTAGTTATAGTCTATCCAGTCCACCTCATTACATCCTATCCCTATCTTGAGCCAGATATATATCCAGTCCACCTCATTACACCCAATCTCTCCCTATCTTGAGCTAGTTCTATCCAGTCCACCTCATTACACCCTATCTCTTTCAGGTCCATTCTATTGTTATCTTCCCACCTGTGTCTAGGTCTTCCCACTGGGACTGCCAGTCAGTACCTGGACAAGGTTCTAGAATCTTCCATTCACTCTGCATGTCCCTCCCTTGTAATCTGACTAAACAACGTGAGCCTTAAAAAAGAGGCAACGCGGGTTTTTCTGAGGACCAAACTGATATATCAAAGAAAGGAACAAAATAACAATAATTTTAAGGTGCGGCAGAAAGGGAGCACAAGTAATTTTACAGTTTTTATAGCATTGCATTTTTTTTTGCAAAAATAAATCAAATATTTCTCCAGTATAAACATAGGGTTTAGTTTTCTGCACATGCTAATATCAACAGATCTTGAATATATATTAAGGGTGTCCTGGAATTGGTTCAAAACTTTTTAAATAAAGAGAAAAAGTTTTGACAAAATTCCAGGACACCCTTGACATATACTCAAGATCTGTTGATATCATAATGTGGAGAAAACTAAACTCTGTTGGTGCTACTAGGGAAATATTTGATTTATTTTGGCCAAAAAAATGTAATGCTCTAAAAACTGTAAAAATACTTGCACTCCCTTCGGCCGCACCTTAAGACCGAGAATAATTTGTGACCCCTTAGGTGTCCACCATTAAAGATGTGATGGATAGATTATTGAATTAAATTGTTAAATAAACACGATCGTACATTCTGTTCCTTTTAACTTAGTTTATTATTCTTAAGAAAGTAATCTTCAAAAATTGTATACAAGGAAACAAACTTTAAAATATTTTCTATCCCATAAACAAAATATTGTTGATTAATATTCTTTAATACTCCATGGGTACCCATTTTTAACAATTTCATTACAGTAGTTTTCAAATAATCGTAGCGAAATTTCAAATTAGTCTTCTTATTCACCCTAAATTATTTGTTCCCCAGAAAACACTTATAAAATATATATACTTTTAAACAACCTAATTACATTTTGAAAATTCTTTAAAACTTTGCGAAAATTTGAATTCTAAAATAAGTACTAAGGAAAATACCATATTTCTCAAATGTTACTAATAATTAGTTCACTCGAGATATGACCAATAATATCTCATTACAGGTTTAAACCAATTCTCAGACCTTTGACTTTAACCCCAATACCGACAGAGATAAGGAAATAAGTTGAACCAAATTTAGAATTTATGTCACATAAAACGTCAATATGTCTCGGTAGACAATTTTCATAATACATATTCTGTATACTTCAAAATGTAGCAGGGCTTATTTTATAATTTCTTGGTAGTTATTCAGGCAAAGGCTAGGAAATTCTACTTATTTCGAGCAGAGAGACGAGCTACAGACTGTTGGAAATTCTACTTAGTTGAGCAGAGAGACGAGCTACAGACTGTTGGAAATTCTACTTAGTCGAGCAGAGAGACGAGCTACAGACTGTTGGAAATTCTACTTAGTCGAGCAGAGAGACGAGCTAAGGACTGTTGAAATTCTACTTAGTCTGAGCAGAGAGACGAGCTACAGACTGTTGAAATTCTACTTAGTTGAGCAGAGAGACGAGCTACGACTGTTGGAAATTCTACTTAGTTAAGCAGAGAGACGAACTACGGACTGTTGGAAATTCTACTTAGTCGAGCAGAGAGACGAACTACGGACTGTTGGAAATTCTACTTAGTCGAGCAGAGAGACGAGCTACGGACTGTTGAAATTCTACTTAGACGAGCTATGGACTGTTAGAAATTCTACTTAGTCAAGCAGAGAGACGAGCTATGGACTGTTAGAAATTCTACTTAGTCAAGCAGAGAGACGAACTACGGACTGTTGGAAATTCTACTTAGTTGAGCAGAGAGACGAGCTACGGACTGTTGGAAATTCTACTTAGAGACGAGCTATGGACTGTTAGAAATTCTACTTAGTCAAGCAGAGAGACGAACTACGGACTGTTGGAAATTCTACTTAGTCGAGCAGAGAGACGAGCTACGGACTGTTGGAAATTCTACTTAGTCGAGCAGAGAGACGAGCTACAGACTGTTGGAAATTCTACTTAGTCGAGCAGAGAGACGAGCTACGGACTGTTGAAATTTACTAAGTTGAGCAGAGAGACGAGCTACGGACTGTTGGGAAATTCTACTTAGTCGAGCAGAGAGACGAACTACGGACTGTTGGAAATTCTACTTAGTCGAGCAGAGAGACGAGCTACAGACTGTTGGAAATTCTACTTAGTGAGCAGAGAGACGAGCTACAGACTGTTGGAAATTCTACTTAGTCGAGCAGAGAGACGAGCTAGACTGTTGGAAATTCTACTAAGTTGAGCAGAGAGACGAGCTACGGACTGTTGGAAATTCTACTAAGTTGAGCAGAGAGACGAGCTACGGACTGTTGGAAATTCTACTTAGTTAAAGCAGAGAGACGAGCTACGGACTGTTGGAAATTCTACTTAGTTGAGCAGAGAGACGAGCTACGGACTGTTGGAAATTCTACTTAGTTGAGCAGAGAGACGAACTACGGACTGTTGGAAATTCTACTAGTGAGCAGAGAGACGAGCTACGGACTGTTAGGAAATTCTACTTAGTTGAGCAGAGAGACAAGCTACGGACTGTTGAAATTCTACTTAGTGAGCAGAGAGACGAGCTACGGACTGTTGAAAATTCTACTTAGTTAAGCAGAGAGACAAGCTACGGACTGTTAGAAATTCTCTGTTATTCAAGAAGTGGTTGGATATTTCTTAACACACTTTTGAATTAAAAAGTTTAAATCTTGAGTTTAAAGTTAAAAAATGTCCGCATGGTCTAAGGTGCTACTCTCGCGGTAGACTAGACTACCTATGACGTGGAGATTGAGGTTCGAATCTAGCTCGGGTGCAATGAGTGGTTTTTCATAATGGTTGTCCACTCTCTCCCCCTACGCGAATGGGGGTGCACTTCCTAAAATTAAACCTTCCTAATCCTTAACATCTTAGTTTAATTAGTACATCGGCATGTAGCGTGAATGGGTAGTAATACTCTGTGCTAAAAAAAAGTTATAACCACATCAAAAAAACAGTTTTTAAATTTAAAACACTCCAGGACCGAGGAATCGAACTCGGTTCCTTTGGCTTGATAAGCCAATTCTCTACCACTGAGCTATCCGACTAGATATCTGCAGAGCTGCTCAGTGCTCTCTAAACTACGGTCTAGCACATGGAGCTGCTCAGCTTCTAAGTAGCGACTCTCCTCCTAAGTTAGATCTGTCCTCATTGGAACCGACTGTACCCACAACATTAACTAGAAATAGAAACAAAAGTCCGTTGTCGAGAATCACGCTCTGCTCAAAGCGCCCCGCGGAGTTTTGGCGGGAAAGTGTGCCACTTATATGACCCCGTGTTTACAAGTTTGACCGGATAGATGGACGAATCGTTGATTGCTCAGTGATTCATCTTCTAATGGACACATGGTTCATTCCAACAGTCTCACGAGAAGCTCGAACTACTCGAAACATTGGAGACTCCGACAAGGGTTTGTGAAGAGAGGGGGGAAGGGACATAAAAAATAAAACTATATTAGTTTCATTAAAACCCCGCTTCGGTGGCCACATGGTCTGAGGCACTAATCTCGCATTAAACTAGACTGCCGAAGACGGAGGATCGAGGTTCGATCTCGGTCGGGTGCACTGAGGGTGGTTTCCCACTCTCTCTTTTCTCCACGAAATGAGGGTGTACTTCCTCTTATTTAAAACCTTCCTAATCCCTAACACACTAAAATAGTCCATAAGTGTATATAGCTCGAAAGGGTAGTAAGACGTCTTAAAAAAATAAGTTTCATTCAATTTGTTTTAAATAAATATAATTTTAATAAAAATGTCTGAAAACTTTAATATATTTGCCATCCAGAGTATTTAATGGTTTACAATCAAAGAGTTGAGTAATTAATGAAAATCTTGCACTAAAGATAAATTGGTGGTGGTTCGAGAACACATGCAAGCATTTCCTGTTCAGCTGAAACAAGTGTATCTGCGCATGCGCATGATCTAGTCCTCCTGCAGTACTGCCAACTTGCAACGGTCAGTGTGCGTCGTGAACAATAGAATGTCCCGGACACTGGGGTGTAAAGGTGCCGTGAACAAGAGAATGTCCAGGACCACTGGGGTGTAAAGGTGCCGTGAACAAAGAATGTCCCGGACCAATTGGGTGTAAAGGTGCCGTGAACAAGAGAATGTCAGGGCCATTGGGTGTAAAGGTGCCGTGAACAAGAGAATGTAGACATTGAGGAAAATGTGCCTGCAATTTACGTGGGCATGGTGGTGTAAATCGTGAAAAAAACCACTCATGGTGAAACCGTGCAAGGATGTACAGCCATGAGGTGTAAAGTCCCGGAAAGATAAATGAGCCTGGTTAAGTCCCATGATCAAGTGACGGAATTTGTCTAGTTCCCGGCAGAAATGGTCGGCCTAGTAGGTGTTAAATGCTGAACAAGAGAATGTACAGGACCATTGGGGTGTAAAGGTGCCGTGAAGAAGAGAATGTAGAATTGAGGAAAATGTACTTGCATTTGCGTGGGATGAGTGGTAAATCGTTTAGAAATAAACCACTCATGATATACCGTGCCAGGATTCTAGCCCTGAGGTTTCCGTCACCGGCAAACCAAAGTAAATGAGCCTTGCATCTAGTCCTCATATCCACCAGTGCGGTATTTTCCTAGTTCCCGGCTGGGCGCGCTAGTAGATGTTAGTATTTCTTTTAGCTCCGCGTCTTACTAACCATCGGGTTATAAACTTAAGTGCTAATTACGCTAATGGGTTATGACTCGGGAAGGTTGAGTGAGTTTATATAGGAGGCGAACCCGCATTTTCATGGAGGGAGAATGGAAAATTATTTAGGAAAAACCACCCACAGTTCACCAGAGTGAGATTCGAACCTAATGTCCCTGTCCTTGGCAATCTAGTTCAACACGAAACTAGCGCGTTAGCTAACTACGCCACCTATGTGGGTTAGATGTTAGTTTCTAACACTTTCATTGATAAATTAATCAACCTTTTTCCTAAGTAAATCTTTGCCAAATGTTCTTAAAATTCACCCTCCTAACTGTGTTCCTTGGACTAGTTTGTGTGGATCTATAAAATCCAGCACTAAAGTGAGCAACTACCACCATGCCACCCACTTCAGTGGCCGAATCGTTTAAGGCGTCACTCTCATGTTCGATGGCCAGGAGATCAAAGTTCGAATCCCAGTCGGGTGTTTCAAGGCGCACTCCCCTAAATGATTTTACGCTCTTTCTCCACGTCAATTCGGTACACTTCTCTAAAATACACCTTTCTTCCTCTTACAATACAAGTGTAGTTATGACGGGTAGTAAGACGTGGTGCAAAGGCTATGCATGACGTTCCAAACAAAAACACCTTGTGATATATTTGAAAAATGTACCTAGACAGAGAATCGAACCTCGTATTATAATATATAACGTTAAGGAGGGCGGAAGTGTAGGGGACGTGAGACAAGGCCAGTGTTTTTGCAGTTTTTATAGCAAAACATTTTATTGGGCAACATAAATAAAATATTGCTCCTATAAAAACCTAAAGTTTAATTTTCTTCACCCGGTGATATCAACAGTTGTTGAATATTTGTGAAGGGTGTCCTGGAATTTAATGAAAACATTTATCTTAATTTAAAAAGTTCCTCATCTAATACCGCCATGATCATGACAGATATTCAACAACTGTTGATAACACTCAGATGAAGAAAATTAAACCTTAAGTTTTTATAGGAGCAATATTTTATTATTTTGCCCAATAAAATGTTTTGCTATAAAAACAGCTAAAACACTGGCCTTGTCTCGCGTCCCTTACACTCCCACCCTAAATCAAAGGTCCGGGGTTCAGGTCTGTGTAATGGCACATATTTCAAATACATCATTTCAGTTTCCAAATGAACAGTCATGTAAAACAAACCTTACGAAGCACGATTCGACCGTAGGTTCCATTATAACGGAAAGCGACGTGTGGTTGATGATCGTTCATTGTTCAGTGATCGTCTAATCGATCCATCTGATCCAAGACACTAAAGTGCGAACATCCTCCATTGTAACAATGGCTTGTCGGTTATTATGAATATTCATGAGACGCGGGCAGCGAAGCTCGACGAGGAAAAGGTTTCGGACAATGACGTAGTCCTCTCTGGACTGCGTAAGAAATCCTCAACCCGATATGAACTAACAGTACCAGCATTCTGCACAGGGGAGGTCCCCTCATTATTACTCCGCCAAGGTTCATGGCGTGGAAAAAGGGAGTAAGTCACAGACATGACTTAATTGCAAGATACGCTAGCCATTGGGATACAAATCTTACTACCCGTCCAAGATGTAAGCGCTTTAATTACGCTATTAGGGTGGGGATGATTAAAGAATTTGCGCCCTCATCTGCGTTTGGATCAAAATAAACACTTTTTTTTTAAAAAAAAACCTTCAATACATCCGACAGGAGCTCGAACTATGACCTCTACATCAGTGGAAAACCAGACTAGATGAGCTTGACGTTTAGTCCGTGTATTCCCCTAGATGTGGGTCTAAGGGATCTTGTAAGATGAAAATAATATAATCATTGTAAATGGGCAGCGCATCAAAGCTGTGATATGAAGTGTTTATATTTACATTATTAATATATTTAATCCCGAGTCCATTACAGTGACATGGCCAAGGATTGCGTTGCTATTCGTTCCCCATGAAACATCAGCTTGTACTTTCTAATGACACGAGGGAAAACTCTTCTAAACTGTCAAACAACAGCTGACGTATTCAGTTCATGAAATGATCCTCTATCTGTTATTTGTGTGGATTACAAGGCTACCAACAGTCGGGATTCACTGAACAAATACTTGTACGCTTGGCTTAAATTGTTCATAAACACCAATAAACAAACAAGAGGACAGGTTTACTTTTAATATCATCGTTTGTATCCACAAATGGCGTATTCAGGACACCCCGAGTCTTACTGGAACTTTTGATTAAAGTTTGATAAAAACAATCTCTTAGGATTGAATGAATATATTTTAGTTTGAAGTAGTCGTGGTGACCCAAACGAAACTGGACCACCGGGTGGGATTTCTCCCGGCGGACCAGTCCACCCCTGTATCTACAGATAGAATTTGTTGTGTCCACCGTAAGGGGTGCAGTTCAGATGGCTCAAATGACGTCACAATCGTAGATATAGTTCTCGCATCCAGCGCAGGGAGTGCATACAATTGCGCTATCAAGTAATAATGAATCTGTTCGTGTGAAGTGGCTTTAATGACGTAGCCACGTATCACTGCCCGTTCGGGTTATATGTAATAATTACGATTATAGTTTTAGGGGATGATGAGGGTTATATTTGATAGGAAGTGTTCCCGCATTTGCGTGTAGTTAGAGTGGAAAGCTATTTTGAAAAATAAAAAACTTGGTACCCACCGACTGAGATTCGAACCTTGATCTCCCCGCCACCGTCAGTCTAGTTTACTGCGAGAGTAGCGTGTTAGCCCACGCGGCCAGCGAAGCAGGTAAAGTAAATAGTTATTATTATTATTATTATTATTAGCACCGCGTCTTACTACCCGTTCGGGTTATACGCACTTACGCTAATGTGTAATGGTAGGGTGATCGTGAGATGAAATGGAGGACCTACAGTTTAACGTGGAATCCGAACCGCGGTGGAGGCCTGGCATTCCCCACATTCACAAGATGTCTTGTCAGAGGTGAAGGAAGGGTTTGGCAATCAGATAAATCTGTGCCGGGACCGAGGATTGAACCCCGGCCGCCAGCACAGAAGTCTGACACCTTACCCCTAGACCACCAGGTCACCTAGCAAATAGTTATCCAGTAAAAACCTAAATTTTAATTTGTTTTCACATGTTGATATCAACAGTTGTTGAATATCTTTCAAGGGTGTCCTGGAATTTATTGATGACTATTTCTCTTCATTTAAAAAGTTTCTCCTCTAATGCCGCTATTCTCATGACAGATATTCAACAACTGTTGATATCACCGGGTGAAGAAAATTAAACTATTTGTTTATACTGAAGCAATATTTGATTTAGTTTGACCAAAAAAAAAAAGTTTTACTACAAAAACTGCAAAACTCTTACCTATTCTCGCGTCCCCTACAGTCCCATTTTAACAATGGCCAATAAAAATGAAAAAAAGTTCCCCTTATAACTACTGAGCAAAAGTAATTTGAAATCAACGAATCACAAAAGATTTATAATAAATATACATGTCTAAATTGTACGATAAAATTGTTTTTATATAATATGGTACTAAAAACAGTTTTATACTCTTATAGGCCTATACATTCTAGATCCCCCCCCCCTAGATCTTTTACGTGCTGCATCACGTATCATACCCGTCCAGGATATTTAAATATGTATACTAGTGGGGTAGGATTAGGAAGTTATATTTAGCGGAAATGTACCCCATAAGCACAGAGGGAGATCGGGAAACTATTTAATAAAAGAAACTCCATTCAATTGGCCAGGATTCGAACAATGACCTTCCCGTTACGAACACATCAGACTAAAGAGGTTTGCCGGTAATAGTTATCTGGGTGCTTGTAGAATTTATTTATTTATTTATTTAATGTTTATTCATCCCGACATCTAGAGTAGATCTACTAACATATTCTTGTCTACATCATCTATTATACAGTATACAATTTTTAAACAATAATTAAATTATGTAATTTGCACCTAATCTAACTGTCCTTATAATCTTACTATAGGTTTTTATAATATATATGTTTATAGACTGTAAGTTTAGCCGCTGAGTAAATATATAAATATACACAAATAACAACTGGACAGGGATTTGATTCCTGGACGTCCTGATTTATGCACCCCCCACTTTACCACTGATTTATGGGGATTCTCTTTCTTGTTAGTGTGTCACTCAACTAAATAAACCTTCAAGCATACTGATGTAGGTAAATATTAGTACAGTACTACCATTTAGTACAGCAATTACCCAGACTAGGAGTAGTTTGTGTTTACACCATCAGTCTGTCAGAATGCCATCTAAAGAGATGTACTTGCTTGTCTAAACAAACGAAGAATTGACTATTTTCTAAGCACCAACTATCGCTACTAACATATATAACTAATTGTCTTTTTTTTTTATGGGTAGTCACCGTGACATAATTTGAAACACATTAGTGTCTCTAGAACTTAGTTAACGTCGTCTTGTAACGTTTACTAATGTTTGTTTGAATCTATCTTCATTTGCGTCTAATTACGACCTGATTGGAGAGTTCACCATATTTACAAATTCACATTTAATGACCTAATAGGTTGAATCAATTATAATAACTTTCTAGTAGTCTTTGCCTGTTTTCTCAAACCATAAGAAAATAAACTCTACAAAAAAATGCACTAGTTTTATTATGTACTTATGGGACAAATTAGTATAATACAAGTTGTTCTCGACTTTATAACATTATAAATTGACACATACATAAATACATACTTTGGTGCATTAGTTGAAGAACGAACATTTCTAGATATTGTTGTCTGACAGTTCATTGGGCAGTTATGTGAATAGTTCATCGAATTTGTCCTTATTTTTAAGTGAAAGATTTAATTATTAAAATTCTGACAGTAATAACTCCAACCAAACGAATACAAATGAGAAAAAGATGAAAAATCACCAACAAGAGTTTTGAAAGCTGATCCTAATTCGACCTCATCATAGTGAACTGTTTCCAGTCTGTGGCCAGTTCTGTTTAGTAAAATGTCTCCATCTCCCTCTGTCCTTCCTCCATTCTTCCTCCCACACTCTCTTTCACTCTCCTCTTCTCTCTTGCACACTTGCTGTTATCTTTTCCTTCCATATCCTTCTCCACCCTCATTACATGTCCATACCATCTCAGTCTTGCTTCCTCTACTATCTCATGTACTCCAACATCCTCATTACATGTCCATACCATCTCAGTCTTGCTTCCTCTACTATCTCATGTACTCCAACATCCTCATTACATGTCCATACCATCTCATTCTTGCTTCCTCTACTATCTCATGTACTACAACATCCTCATTACATGTCCATACCATCTCAGTCTTCCTTCCTCTACTATCTCATGTACTCCAACATCCTCATTACATGTCCATACCATCCCAGTCTTGCTTCCTCTACTATCTCATGTACTCCAACATCCTCATTACATGTCCATACCATCCCAGTCTTGCTTCCTCTACTATCTCATGTACTACAACATCCTCATTACATGTCCATACCATCTCAGTCTTGCTTCCTCTACTATCTCATGTACTCCAACGTCCTCATTACATGTCCATACCATCTCAGTCTTGCTTCCTCTACTATCTCATGTACTCCAACGTCCTCATTACATGTCCATACCATCTCAGTCTTGCTTCCTCTACTATCTCATGTACTCCAACATCTCAGTCTTGCTTCCTCTACTATCTCATGTACTCCAACATCCTCATTACATGCCCATACCATCTCATTCTTGCTTCCTCTACTATCTCATGTACTCCAACATCTCAGTCTTACTTCCTCTACTATCTCATGTACTCCAACATCTCAGTCTTGCTTCCTCTACTATCTCATGTACTCCAACATCTCAGTCTTACTTCCTCTACTATCTCATGTACTCCAACATCTCAGTCTTACTTCCTCTACTATCTCATGTACTCCAACATCTCAGTCTTACTTCCTCTACTATCTCATGTACTCCAACATCCTCATTACATGCCCATACCATCTCATTCTTGCTTCCTCTACTATCTCATGTACTCCAACATCTCAGTCTTACTTCCTCTACTATCTCATGTACTCCAACATCTCAGTCTTACTTCCTCTACTATCTCATGTACTCCAACATCTCATTCTTGCTTCCTCTACTATCTCATGTACTCCAACATCTCAGTCTTACTTCCTCTACTATCTCATGTACTCCAACATCTCAGTCTTACTTCCTCTACTATCTCATGTACTCCAACATCTCAGTCTTACTTCCTCTACTATCTCATGTACTCCAACATCTCATTCTTGCTTCCTCTACTATCTCATGTACTCCAACATCTCAGTCTTACTTCCTCTACTATCTCATGTACTCCAACATCTCAGTCTTGCTTCCTCTACTATCTCATGTACTCCAACATCTCAGTCTTACTTCCTCTACTATCTCATGTACTCCAACATCTCAGTCTTACTTCCTCTACTATCTCATGTACTCCAACATCTCAGTCTTGCTTCCTCTACTATCTCATGTACTCCAACATCCTCATTACATGCCCATACCATCTCATTCTTGCTTCCTCTACTATCTCATGTACTCCAACATCCTCATTACATGTCCATACCATCTCAGTCTTGCTTCCTCTACTATCTCATGTACTCCAACATCCTCATTACATGTCCATACCATCTCAGTCTTGCTTCCTCTACTATCTCATGTACTCCAACATCCTCATTACATGTCCATACCATCTCAGTCTTGCTTCCTCTACTATCTCATGTACTCCAACATCCTCATTACATGTCCATACCATCTCAGTCTTGCTTCCTCTACTATCTCATGTACTCCAACATCCTCATTACATGTCCATACCATCTCAGTCTTGCTTCCTCTACTATCTCATGTACTCCAACATCCTCATTACATGTCCATACCATCTCAGTCTTGCTTCCTCTACTATCTCATGTACTCCAACATCCTCATTACATGTCCATACCATCTCAGTCTTGCTTCCTCTACTATCTCATGTACTCCAACATCCTCATTACATGCCCATACCATCTCAGTCTTGCTTCCTCTACTATCTCATGCCCTCTCCTTGTCTCTCTTATATTCACTGTCCTTGTTTCTGCTGCATGTGTGACAATGGGTACAAAGTACACCCTGTTCAATACTTCCTTACACTTCAGGGACACTTAGGGACACAGGGATCATAGCAGGTCTCTTACACACCTGTAGAACAACTTTCTAATTAGACCTAAGTAGAACAATTGTATTTAATTGTGAAGGAATATAACAAAATTAAATAATATTTTATTAGCTTTTAAATGAAAGCTCCACACAGTCCATTAAAGCTACTTTCATAATATAATAAAAAGTTAAATCGAATGTTCTGCAACTATAGTGTTTGACTAATCGTATCAATGGCCATAAAATAATTAATAAATAAATAACAAAACTATATTTGGTCAAAGGATATTTTCACCGTGATTCCACTATAGTTTGTTAGCGGTGTAAGAGTTATTTATATGTTATCAGTTTGTTTGCGAGTCCAACACATTATAACCTGTTTCAAGTACCGTTAAGAGAGAAGCGCTTAGATCACGAGTTTGGAAGGTTTTTATTGTTTCTAATCATTACTAGCATTCACTAAGGCCTAATTTCTTACGCTTTGGATCACATTTCATTTAATATAAACCTCTTGACCACTTTGGTTTAACCATTCAGTGACTTGAGAAATGACTTATTATTTATATCTTATTAATTATTTATACACAAGCTTCTTGTGTATTTCAACTTCTCTAATTTGAGGTTGATATATCTCACAAGTTTTGATACAAACACTTACTATCTAACGGTTACTCTAAGGACTAGGAATGGGAAATTAAGTATTTTAGAGGTAATATACCCGTATTTGCGAAGGACAGTGGGAAATAGTTCAGGAAAGATCACCATCTTTAGACCTGACTGGGGTTCGAACTCAAATATTTATGTGTCCACCCTTCTAGAGAGATACATACAATAAACAAACTGCACACGTGGTCTACCCTGAGCGGTACCTTGACGTATTACACTACTGTATGTACCATAGTGATATAATGTAAGGTAAGCTGGCCTTTTAATGACCCTGTAGCTTTGTTACGCGATAGACTGAAAATACTGTGAGATCGTTAACCAGTTCATGAACTAAACAGCTCCAATCGTTATCCGGTTCATGAACTAGACAGCTCCAATCGTTATCCGGTTCATGAACTATACAGCTCCAATCGTTATCCGGTTCATGAACTAGACAGCTCCAATCGTTATCCGGTTCATGAACTAGACAGCTCCAATCGTTATCCGGTTCATGAACTAGACAGCTCTAATCGTTAACCAGTTCATGAACTAGACAGCTCTAATCGTTATCCAGTTCATGAACTATACAGCTCCAATCGTTATCCGGTTCATGAACTAGACAGATCCAATCGTTATCCGGTTCATGAACTAGACAGCTCTAATCGTTATCCAGTTCATGAACTATACAGCTCCAATCGTTATCCGGTTCATGAACTAGACAGCTCCAATCGTTATCCGGTTCATGAACTAGACAGCTCTAATCGTTAACCAGTTCATGAACTAGACAGCTCTAATCGTTAACCAGTTCATGAACTAGACAGCTCTAATCGTTATCCAGTTCATGAACTAGACAGCTCCAATCGTTATCCGGTTCATGAACTAGACAGCTCCAATCGTTATCCGGTTCATGAACTAGACAGCTCTAATCGTTAACCAGTTCATGAACTAGACAGCTCCAATCGTTATCCGGTTCATGAACTAGACAGCTCCAATCGTTATCCGGTTCATCAACTAGACAGCTCTAATCGTTATCCGGTTCATGAAAAGGGCAGTTTAACTTATTCTATTAGTATTTTATTCATCAACTTAACCACTATATACAAACATTTATCAACATAACATAATCAAAATAATATTGTCTTTCTCCAACCCTTTAGGGTTCTTCAAAGTAGATTGTCCATTGAAATATAAAAATAAAGTTGTTTCCTAAATCCCCAAATAAGGCACATCTCATTCTATTGCGGTGGGGTTATGGGCCCTCACCTCACTTCACATATTGCCTGGTCGGCGTTCACTCACCCTGGTGCCCGTAAAAAAACACTGGGCGACCAGCACACTGCCATCTAACTCGGCCCACTGGCCGGCATCGCCCGCTATCTTTGTGGCTGTAACACGTTAAATATCTATCATGATTAAATCACTAGGTTTTCTTTTTTGAACCCTGACCTCACCCTTATCAGAAAACCAGACTATACGAGCTTGACGTTTAGTCCGCGTTCTCACCGATCGCGATGGTGGTATCGTTCAAGCCGGTCCTTCCACCGGGTGAAACTCTGCAGTAAATTATACAATATAGGGGCGAGGCATATTAGAGTAAGGTTGCCAGCCTCAACATTAGAAACATCAGATACTGGTGCGACACTAGAGCTTGGAGCTTTCAAGAGCTTACCGACAACACTAGCTCAGTTGGTACCCAGTCAGCTTACCGCACAGAGGGCTTGGAGCCTCTAATACTGTGGTAAACTCTTACCATGCACCTGCTTCGGTGACCACATGGGCTGAGGCGTCACCCTTACAATTTACTAGACTTCTTATGACGGGGAGGTTGGGGTTTTAATCCCGGTTGGATGTACTGAAGGTGGTTTTTCTTTAATGTATTTCCACTTTCTCTCTCTCCATGCAAATTCGGAACCACTACCTCCAAATTCCACCTTACTACCCCTTACACATTAGCGTAGTTGGTAAATACGCGTACAACCCAAACGGGCAGTAAGACGCGGCGCTAAAAGAACTCTCACCAGGGAGGACCTCTTTAGGAAGGGTGCACGCGGGGTTATGCCCCTCACATTGTGGATTTCCACAATTTATCCTGTCGAGTTTAGGTGTATTTCCTAAAAAACTTACCCTCCTCAAAATATTCTCCTAGATTAGGTATAAAGAGTATCCGATAGACAGTCTCTTCTAACAACAGAAACTGTGTTTAGAAATATCAGTGAGTAAAGAGGTGCTTGTCGTGATGGTAGTCTTTGAGCCAGCCTGTATAAGAGCTCGTGGTGTGTCCTCTACAAGCTGTAACCAATGTTTCATTGACCCGTCTCACGAGCAAGCTGTGTTTAGAAATATCAGTGAGTAAAGAGGTGCTTGTCGTGATGGTAGTCTTTGAGCCAGCCTGTATAAGAGCTCGTGGTGTGTCCTCTACAAGCTGTAACCAATGTTTCATTGACCCGTCTCACGAGCAAGCTGTGTTTAGAAATATCAGTGAGTAAAGAGGTGCTTGTCGTGATGGTAGTCTTTGAGCCAGCCTGTATAAGAGCTCGTGGTGTGTCCTCTACAAGCTGTAACCAATGTTTCATTGACCCGTCTCACGAGCAAGCTGTGTTTAGAAATATCAGTGAGTAAAGAGGGCTTGTCGTGATGGTAGTCTTGAGCCAGCTGTATAGAGCTCGTGGTGTGTCCTCTACAAGCTGTAACAATGTTTCATTGACCGTCTCACGAGCAGCTGTGTTTAGAAATATCAGTGAGTAAAGAGGTGCTTGTCGTGATGGTAGTCTTTGAGCCAGCCTGTATAAGAGCTCGTGGTGTGTCCTCAACAAGCTGTGTTTAGAAATATCAGTGAGTAAAGAGGTGCTTGTCGTGATGGTAGTCTTTGAGCCAGCCTGTATAAGATCTCGTGGTGTGTCCTCTACAAGCTGTAACCAATGTTTCATTGACCCGTCTCACGAGCAAGCTGTGTTTAGAAACACTCTTGATGACGCTGTGTTATTGGGAACGAGCTGTTCGTATGGCTCAGTGAAATGTCCACTTGTCGTGGAAACCTGCTTACTTCTACCTGTTCCGGACTCAACTAAGCGGTGAGACCTGTTATAAGCTTGCTCAAGGTCTACGAGCGGTGACGTCAGGGGAAATGTATGGATACGGTAAGAATGCGTGTGTGTATTAAGTACAATTATTATTATTATTATTATTATTTTATTATTATTGTATAGATATTATAAAATAGTTTTTGGCACATAAGTATTAAATGAACGTTATTTATTATTAAGTGGGTGAAAGCATGGTGTCTACTCAACTTGAACAATTAAATTCCCGACTTTTCCCCTGATCATTTCCTGAAATTCCAGACTAAGAAGCATGTCGCACCCTTATCCCGCCTTCCCCCACCTCCCCCCTTCTCCTGTTTTTCTACTATTAATTTTTATTATATTTCATATTTTTAGTAAAACAATATTTTCCCGAATTTTGTTTTGTAATTTACCAAATTCCCGACCACTTCAAATTCCATGCTAATTCCAATTTTCCTGGATGGCAGAGACACCTGAGAAGTGTAAAAAAGGCGCTGGACTTAATTTTGCCCAAATAAGGATGTTATTAATTTGTTTTTTTGGGTGCGCCGCATCTAACTGCCTGTTCCGGGATATCAGAACATTTAAACTAATGGAGTGGGAACGATATATTTTTATTTAGTGGAAGTGTGGCTGCATTTGCGAAGGAATAGAGTGGAAAATAATTTAATAAAAACTAACTCAGTACACCCACCCGGGATTTAAAATCTCACCCTCCTAATCATCACCAGAAAACCAGATGATATTAGACTTACGCCTTTGTCCACGCATTTAAGGCGTCACTCTCGCAGTAGACTGGAGGGCCGAGGACAGGAAGATTGAAGTTCGAATCTTGGTCGGGTTTATTAAGGAGGCTGGGTTTTCCACTCTTACTCAACGCAAATGTGGATGCACGTCCTATAAATATAACCTTCCTTATCCCTTATGATTTGCGTAAATAGACTTATACAACCCAAACAGGTAGTAAGACGTGGTGTTAAAAAAAACTGCTTGAATCAAGCGTCGCATCTTGATGCGGTTTTCATTAAAAATAAACAATGGAATTTGAACCAGTTAAACAATTTTAACATATAAAAAAAAGTACAATAAAATTGAAAAATAATTTATTTTTGTAACGAAAAAGGAAAATTAAACCGATTCCAATGTTGGTGCTAAGTAAAACACATTGGAGTACATTATCAAGTGTGAGCGTTGTTGTGTATCTAGCATGCCGGTTAATCGGGTGTTGTATGACGAACAACAAGTTGTGATTAATACACGTCTTGTCAGAGGTGAAGGAAGGGTTTGGCATTCAGATAAATCCGTGCCAGGACCGAGGATTGAACCCCGGATCCCCAGCATAGAAGTCCGACACCTTACCCCTAGACCGCCCGGTCACCCAAACACAGTTTATTAATATTGGTGGTCACGGGATGCTCCTGTCATCTAGTTTCCTCTTGATAAAATATCATAACTGTTAAACTTATATCATAGGTTGAAATTAATTTTGGTTTAACAGAAAAAGTCTTGGTATTTTAGTAAAATTAACCTCATTATTTGCTAATCAATACATTTGGTCATACGATCTAAGGCATCAAGTTTGCAAAATACTGATGTTCCAGCTGAGGTACGAATCTCGGCCGTATGCACTGGAGGGATTTTCCTATACTCACTCTACGCAAATGCGGGTTCGTTTCCTCTTGGCTACCTTCCTAGTATCTATCCATTAGAATAAGCATAGAAAGGGCATTTTAGAAACTACAAATATATTTGTTTGCGGTCAACATTTTATTAAATTATTAGTATTGTTTTATAGGTACTGAAAATAGAAACCGAACATGAGAGCTGTAGATAACATGATTTGACGTATGAATACATGGAAATATATTATTTTGTGGCTATTTTAGTCGTCAGATAATCTTCTTCCTATTAATATTGGAATGTAGATAGTAGCCTTGGTGTTTAGCGTACTAATTAAATATGCATATGTTAATCCAAATTTTGTATATCAGTATTTTAAAACTTTTTTTTAGTGCTGCGCGTATAACTAATCACAACTTAACCAAATTAATCGTGGCAACAGCTTAAGGAGGGTGAATTTTAAGGTTAGCTTTCAGTAAGTCCTCTTGGAGAGAAGATAGGAAGCTTGAAGCAACCATTTGGGATCTAAATCTGGCCTGAATATTTTCCCTAAGCTTACCACATATTACCAACTTACCCTATTTATCATAAGGGCTAGAGGAACTGTTGGTATAACTGGCCATCGTTTGCTCCCATCCAGGCGAATGTTGGTGCAACTTGTTAAATTTTATACCTCCATACTTTTCTTGCCTATGACTAAATAACTGTGGACCCCCTTTCCCCCTCCTCTTGCGTTGCGCATATCCCACTTCCTCCTGATGAGTTCCGATAGAATGAAACCTAGGTCGGGGGTAGTGATTGATTTTCTTTAAGAGGCAGCCACTACCTCTTTGTCCAGTGGCAGCAGTGTAAAGTGTGAACTGTGTTCTTATTTCCATTGTAACAGCCATCTTGTGTTTCTATCCACCTTTCCTGTACCTTCTTACAAATATAATACTATTAGATCTATTTCATGTGTTCATATGTCAAATCATGTGATCTCCCGCTTGTCACTCATGATAGATATAATAAATATAATAACAAGTTATCAGTGTTTACAGCTTAAAAAAAAGGTGTACTTCCAAAAAGGCTCTTCTTGTGAGAATTGGACTGTAGTACAATATGGAGATAGATAAAGTATTAATAATAAATCAGTTTTAAGGAAATATTACTAAATATGTGCCCATAGCAGTCCAAAGCAAGATGTGTGTTTATAAACACTTTCAGTGTCTGACCCGAAATTGCGTATATTTGATCCGATTTACGAAAACACACTCAAGATAAATTTTACAACTTGTATGAAAAAAATATATATAATGTATATCTAATCGTGCCATTATTTCTAAACACTCGACTAAGAGCTCTACAAAGTAACTAGCTCTAATTCAATGTATTCCTACTCCAAAGTACGTGTTAACCTGTCATTTTGACACACATTATGTCTCAATGATGAGTTCTGTCAGATAAATATAGTGACCTTTAGTAAATGTTAGTTTTTCTAAGCATATTATTTATATATTTTAAACGTGTCAAGGCCTTGTCATGATTTGAATTTGTTATAGTTTCATTCTACAAATAAGAAAGTGAATAATCAAACACCTTAATTCAGTCGTCAGTACGTATATTTACTGAGTGTTTTTGCAGTTTCCAAAGCAAAAAACTTTTTTCGGTGAAACGCATCAAGTATTGCTACAGTAGAAACATAAGCGTTACATTTTCTTCACACATTGATATCAACAGTTGTTGAATATCTGACGAGAGTGTCCTGGAATTTAATGACAACTTTTTATCTTCATTTAGAAAGTTTCTCATTTAATGCCGTTATTCTTATGACAGATATTCAACAACTGTTGATAATACCAGGTGAAGAAAATCAAACTCTTATGTTTCTACACAATAAATATTTTATTTCTTTTGCCGAAAAAAAATATTTCTGCTAAAAAAAAAGGTGCAAATGCACTGCCCTTAGCTCGGTTTCCCTGCCATCCCGTGAGGAATACCTCTCCGCGCGCGTGTGTCGCAACGAATCAAAGAGGACGCCGACAAACTTGTCTAGATGCAGTTTCTCTGCTAAGTGGAGTAGTGAGCGACCTGGATTTAAACTCTCGAAACAGGTAGACTAGGTAGAGTCTCTACACCCCTCCGGAGGTTGATCAACAACCTCTTCTTGTGGTCGCAAACCTCAATCAACACCATCTTGGTTTACTTTCGTTGCTTTAGACGGCCCGGAGTCTGCCTACACAAGACACAATCACGCGCGATACTTTGTGTCGTGATTCTTTTTAATTTCATGTTTCTTCTCTTCTCTTTTCTTTTTCTACACCTCGTCTTACTTCCTTTACGGCCTTTCCGCATTTAAACTACAATAAGGCAGAGGTCGGCGAATGGTCGATCGCGATCAACCGGTCGATCTTGTGATGGTTTTTAGTCGATCGAGAAAGAAAATTACACCGGTCTTAAGAGTTTGTTTCTTGTCAGTGCCTTAACTAAGTTTCGTTCCAACACCTTTTATTATTATTATTATTATTATTATTATTATTATTATTATTATTATTATTATTATTATTATTATTTTCCCCCGCCCGTACCGGTGGTTATAAAGTCTCAGGTTCCAGGCTGGCAACATAGCTGGGTATTTTGTGACGGTGAGGTGTGGGTTGGAATCCTAGCTGGAATCACAGTGGGTAGTTAGTTACCCCATTCCCTGTCCAAGAAAATAAGAGTAAATTTACTAAAAACCAGCTTCGGTGGCCGCATGGTCTAAGGCGCCACTCTCACGGTAGACTAGGTTGCTGAAGACGGGGATATCGAGGTTCGAATCTCGGTCGGGTGTACTGAAAGTGGTTTTCAAAAATGGTTTCCTACACTCTCTCTCTCTCTCCATGAAAATGTGGGTACACTTCATATAAATATAATCTTCCTAATCCCTAGTACATTAGGGTACTTACATAAGCGTATAGCCCTAACGGGTAGTAATACGCGGTGTTAATACTACTACTAATAATAATAAAAGCTAACTTAACTTAGGGCAGCACTAAAAATAGTACTCCAGTTCTAGAAAACCCCAGTTTTATAAATCAAATAAAGAGTGTAGTCACCGGGGACTGGAGTTCTATGACCTTGAGTTGACCTTCCTAACCACTGGACCAAGCTGCTGAGCTTCACATCAGCTCAATGGAGGATTGATAATGAGTCTCATACCACAACGGATACATTGGTTGCAGTAGTAAATGTTTATTAAATTATACATTTTAAACGTGAGGGGATTTCTTTAGACAGTGACTTTCACAGTTCCAACCAACCAGCGTTCATCCCTTTTATTTAAAATAAAAGCATATTATGTGCCGAGAGTGTGCCCAAAAATGTTAAATTTTAATTATATATCAAGGTTTTGAGTTATATCAGCCAATGCTGATAGATTGAATAAATAAATAATTATGATTATATTATTACTATTATTATCATCACCACGTCTTACTACCCGTTCGGGTTATACGCACTTACGCTAATGAATAATGGTAGGGTGATTGTGAGATGAGTTTAACGTGGGATCCGAACCACGGTGGAGGCCTGACATTCCCCACATTCACAAGTTGTGATTAAAACACGTCTTGTCAGAGGTTAAGGAAGGGTTTGGCAATCAGAATTATGATTATAGATGCATCTAAATATCATATTCTTTGAATTGAAAAATAACAGTGAGATATGGGAATGGAGCTCGGGACCTTTGATTTAGTACGTCAATGCTCTAGCCATTGTTTAAAGAATGACTCTGGACACGGGACAACTTCTGGAGAGCTCAGTGGTACAGGTCCCGGGTTCGATTCCCGTGTCCAGATGTCATTTTTCAATATTAAGAATAGGAAATTAGCTTTAATTTATTTTTTAATAAAAAAAGCATTTACTTCAAAGATTATCATATCAAGTTAAAAAAATTGTCAATAAGGAATTCTCACTCTTTGTATAATTTACGTTGGTCCGTGAAAACATGGATGTTACTAATAAAAGGTCCGTGAAAACATGGATGTTACTAATAAAAGGTCCGTGAAAACATGGATGTTACTAAGAAAAGGTCCGTGAAAACATGGATGTTACTAATAAAAGGTCCGTGAAAACATGGATGTTACTAATAAAAGGTCCGTGAAAACATGGATGTTACTAAGAAAAGGTCCGTGAAAACATGGATGTTACTAATAAAAGGTCCGTGAAAACATGGATGTTACTAAGAAAAGGTTCGTGAAAACATGGATGTTACTAAGAAAAGGTCCGTGAAAACATGGATGTTACTAATAAAAGGTCCGTGAAAACATGGATGTTACTAATAAAAGGTTCGTGAAAACATGGATGTTACTAAGAAAAGGTTCGTGAAAACATGGATGTTACTAAGAAAAGGTTCGTGAAAACATGGATGTTACTAATAAAAGGTCCGTGAAAACATGGATGTTACTAAGAAAAGGACCGTGAAAACATGGATGTTACTAAGAAAAGGTCCGTGATTTCATGAAAAAGTTATTTATGTCTCTAAAAAAAGTTTTAGGTTGAAAAAATGCACAATGATCACAAAACATTTGAACGTAGGATGGACTTTCCACAAACCACGTGACTTGGGACAGTCGAGAAAGATGACTGCTCTACGTCTATCCCACATCTTACTACCCGTCTGTGTTATATACCTGTGTATTAATTATTCTAAACAGCTAGGGATCAGCATGGTTGAATTGAGAGGAAGTGTATCCTCATTTGCGTGTAGAGAGAATGGGGAAATAATTTAGGGAAAACCACCTTCAGTTCACCCTAACGAAATTCGAATGGTGATATAGCCGTTATCGGCAGTACAGTTTAATGTAATAGTTACGCCTTAGACGATGCGGCCACTAAAGCAGATTTAATGTAAATTGCCTATAGCAAATCAAATTTGTCTTGTGTCCGGTTACTAACTTTTTTTTTTTAGTTTTCTTTATGTCGTATGGCAATATCATAACATGACATCCATTTCGGTCCCCTGTATGTAGGCTATTTGCCAATCTGGAAGAACAGAACGTTGCCCAGGGCAAACTGTGGCCCAACAAGTATTTTTATGTGGCCGACAAGCTATCTATCTGTGAATATATATATATATATATAATTTTAGAAATAAAAGATATATTTTAAATATAATCCTAGAAACAAAAGTCTCCTTCCAGACTAAATATCTATTTCATGTTCGTATTTTATTGCTTGAGACCAAAGCGTTGGCAGCCCTGATCGCTCCGCCCATAACATGATAATAAGCTTGAATGCATTCCAAATAAAACTACGTTTGTTTTCACAACATTTATCGAAAAAAACAACCCTCTTGATCACTTTCCAGCCATGTAAACACTGACGGCACCAGAAGATACACCTGAAGAATGAGCCGAAACGTTTTGAGCGATGAGTTTTATCGCAAGTTTGCCGCGATAGTTTGCGATCCATTTACAGTTGGTATTGATAGTGGAGCGAGTGAACTTCAACTTGAGATTATATACATTGATAGTGGACAGAGTGAACTTCAATTTGAGATGATAGACACTGATAGTGGACCGAGTGAACTTCAACTTGAGATGATAGACAATGTTAGTGGACCGAGTGAACTTCAACTTGAGATGATAGACACTGATAGTAGACCGAGCAAACTTCAATTTGAGATGATAGACAATGTTAGTAGACCGAGTGAACTTCAACTTGAGATGATAGACAATGTTAGTGGACCGAGTGAACTTCAACTTTAGATTATATACATTGATAGTGGACCAAGTGAACTTCAACTTGAGATTATATACATTGATAATGGACCGAGTATACTTCAACTTGAGATGATAGACCTGCAGTGTTGTCCTGGCTTGAGGGAATTACACGGTCGTGAAGAAATTTGTAAATTTTACAATTCTCTTGATTTTGATGAATTCGCAAACATTCAAGATTTAGCTCAAAAAATGTTGGTCATGTTTGGAAGACCTTTATATGTGAACCAATATTTTCTATGATGAATCTCAATAAAAACTCCTTGTGATCAAGCATTTCTGATGAACAAGCCGTTTTAAGAATTTTGACGACAAAATGTATACCTGACATCAAAGAAATTATGAAAGATATGAAAAATTTGCATTCATCTCATTAAGTCATGTTTTAGTGGAGAATTATTACTTATTTTTTAAACTTTTTTTATCTTGTCTATATAATTTTTTTTTATAAAAATTGCGTGTACCAAAAAATCATATTTTATTTGGCGGCCCGTTATAATATTTAAATTCTCAATGTGGCCCTTCAGCCAGAATATTTGCCCACGCCTGTCATAGGAGGTTGTCTACACGTCATAGCCACAATGAATATAGAGATGTGGGTCAGTGGGAGTCTTAACCTAACTTGAGCCTAGTTTACCAACCCCTGGTAACAGTTGGGCTAATTCCCCTTTAGGGAAAAATACCCAAGGTACTAGCCGGGAATAGAACACGGGACCCTAGGTTTGTACCATTATATCACGGGGCTGGATGTTACACATATCAATACTGACTGTATAAAATCAGCAAATTGAAATGATATATTTTTAATACTTCTTCATACTTTCAATCTCTACCAAGAACCCCACCATGTTTAAAAACACATTTTTTTCCTAACTAATAACGTTAACTTACAAACATAACACGGCATGCAAGCTTAATACGATACTAGAATAGCTCAATGTCAAACACCGACAATAGCAAAAATATGTTATAATAATTATAAAGTAATAATACAGTGTTTCCTCCCCACCCCACCCCCTTCCCCTAGTACTAGTCCACCCGCCTCAGTGGTCGAATGATCAATCTCATGTTGTAGACTGGCCTTCTGATGGTGGGGATAACGGGGTTTAAATCTCGGCCGAGTCTAATGAAGGTGGTTTTTACAACATGCAAATTCGGGTACACTTCCTCTAAATAACCCAGTCTCTAAAACCACTAGTATAAATTAGTACATAAACGTTTGTGTTTTAATTAAAAATACTTTAAAAACTAAAGCTTCTAAAAGGCTGCATTCTTTCCATAAATTAATACAACTAATCAGACAAAAATGGGCTGATGATGACGTAGTACAAACTGTATTTGACTGTGTTCGTGTGCATTTGTTTGCAAAATAAAAACGTTTTATTATTAAACTTATATTTTGTCTGGCTCTTTCTCTAAGATATAAAAAAACTGTATTTATTTTATAATTTATGGTGGACAGCTATAAGAAGACACAAGTGTGAATATAATACGTCTTAATGTATTATTCCTTGCATTGTTGCCCCAACCTTGTCCTTTAAATAGGTTATGAAAAAGCCAATCTTAAAGTAATCCTCAGGGAAGTATTATCGTTTAATTGCACTTTTGATTGATAATATAGTAATACTAAGATAATAATTATTTCCACAGAGATTAGCATTAGTGACTTTCAACCAATATCTGCAATAACAATCTCCTGCTAGCTGCGTTAGGTGACCCGTTAGTCCGCCCTGTGAGGCGGGGCTGTATTCACTCAAACTGCTAGGGGCTAAGAAAACTTGAATGGCTTGTACCGCCGCAGGTTTATCATCACTCTAACAGAAATATTCTGGACTGAATATAGCGGGGAAGCATGTTTAAAAAATATAAACATATTCTGTTGTGGTAAGAATTGAAAGATATATAATTTTAGTATTATGCTGGCATTCACACTAGCTGTCATATTTTGAAAGTAGTTTTATTTAATTTTAAAACTGTCAAATATAGTTAAATGTTCTTAAGATGAGTCTTTAAAAAAATATATAAACTTTTTTGTTGGCAACAATGATTACAATTTTACTTTATTATTAGGCCTAGTATGGTATTGAGATCACATGACTTGACGTATGAATGTGTGAAAGAGAATATTGCAACTCTTCTGGCTGTCAAATAGAGGCTTTCCTATGAAGATTGAACTGTACCTAGGTTTATATTGGTTTCCCAGTGAACCTAGCGATGTTTGTACAATCCTGTGTCTTGAGGGGTGAGTAAACTGTGGTTCTGAGCTCTGATACGAGAAGTTGGAGCCTGCAAAGTCCGGAATGAGATCCTATCCATATCAATGTCTAACTGTAACCAACAAGTGTCTTCCTGTGATGAGTTGGACTTTTAGTCATATTTACCGGTAGATTCAAATTGTATATTTATTTAGATTCATAATTCATCTCACAAGGATGGATACAATGGGTAATATTAATTGAAGGGTACAGAGAAAAAGGGGGAAAGTCCCATTTTAACTCTAATTGAGTCTATTAGATAATCGTTATATCTTTATAACGAACTTTAGATTATGGTTAAAAGAGGTTTATGTCAAAATTAATTTAAAAATTTATTTGTGGTGGGGTCTTCATGGGGTTTGAAATATAAAAAAGTTGTTATCTTGGAAAATGTATGAAATAAGACTCTTCCCCTATTCAAGACTACCAAGGTCAACAATTAATAATGAAAACACAGTGAACAAGTTGTTCTGATTTAAATACCTTCCCTTTTATGTTATTAAAAACAGAAAGGACATTTAATAAAATCGAGTGACCTGGGGTCTAGGGGTAAGGTGTCAGACTTCTGTGCTGGCGGCCGGGGTTCAATCCTCGGTCCCGGCACAGATTTATCTGATTTCCAAACCTTTCCTTCACCTCTGACAATACATCTTGTGAATGTGGGGAATGCCAGGCCACCACCGTGGTTCGGATTCCACGTTAAACTGTAGGTCCTTCATTTCATCTCACAATCACCCTACCATTACACATTAGCGTAAGTGCGTATAACTCGAACGGGTAGTAAGACGGGTGCTAATAATAATAATAATAATAATAATAATAATAATAATAATAATAATAATTTTATAATTTTTAGTTCAGTCGAAACCAGTTACTGTGCCAGAATAGTTGTTTGTTAGGAGGGAGATCCAGTTTATCTCAGTAATGTTGCTTCAGTAAATACACTTAGTTTAATTTCTTACAAATATTAATTTCAACAATCCTAGAATGAATGTCATGAGCATCGTGTAATTTCACTAGAAAGTTTTATTTTTATTTAAAAAGTGTTTTATCAAATGTCAACAGGCCTGTGACAAATATTCAAGAAATGTTGACGTTATTATGCCTAACAAACTCCTGATTAATCCACCGGAGCAACATTTTATTAATTTTGGCACAAATGTGTATTGACACTAAGCCTGAAAATGCTGATCGTAGCTTTGAACTAATTTTCATTCCATCTTAAGGGTCCACCCAGGTAAGTGAGAAATTGCCGCGCAGACATTCAGCTCGAACGAAGTATTTAGTCCCACAATGCGTTGTTTCAAACTATGGTTCATGTCAAAATAAAAATTAAATATTCCAACAGGGTTCTTTTCCTTAACAACCCTATATTTTGAGTTGTATTTATAAAAATAAATGTGTGAAAATGTGACATCCAACCATTTTCAACGAATTCTTAATCATATTTGCGGAGTTATGAGACTAAGCTCAAATAAAAGGGTATTTATATTTAGCTTTCCTTTAAATCAAAAGTAATTTGTTTGAAAGGCTTACAACAGAAATTTTTAAGAAATTTGAGAACTAGCAGCGAGCTTTCCTCTCTACCTTGAGATAAGAAGTTTCGTAGATTTCTTTCCTCTCTTTCTTATTGACATTACAATGAGTGGTTGTAGGTAAAAGGGAGCATAAGCTTAAACTGAATAGAGTAGTAGTTCCAGAAAACGACACAAACCATTGTACTTTAAGTCGTGTGGCCTGAAACCGATTGATACTTTCTCGATGAACGAGGCGGCTGGCTTGATTCACTTGTTTAAACTGTCTGTCCCACTTATTCGAATTCCTGTCACTGAAGTTAAGCGTTTGGTAATAGATGGTCTGTACTAGATTAAAGCTTGTTTATAATTCATATGTTCATGTAGCTACGTGCTTCCAAATAAATAAATTATATTCAACTGAGGTGTGTAATTGTCCCACCGTGCGTTGATGTCACTCAAGTCTTTATTTCACGTCTTATCATCTGTTAAGGTTTTACGCATTACTAATCACGCTGATAAGTTAGGGTTGTATCGGGTTGAATTTATAGGAAATGTACCCCGCATTTTCGTGGAGGATATTGTAAAACAATTTGAAAAAACTTTAGTATACTCTACCAAGACTCGAACCCCGATCTTCTTGTAGCACTACAGTGAAAGCTTAGACCATGCGGCAACCAGGCTGGTTTTAATTTATTAATCTTACATAAGTAGGCCTACTGTTTAATTTGTTTGGTGAACACCTTTATGTAATTTTCACTTTCGTTCCTCCTACAATATCAGACGATTCTTTGGTAGATACAAGCATGTGTCACGTGACTTACTGTCAGAAACGAATGCTCCATTAAAAGATTAAAAAGAAAATGTGGGTCTTTGTTCCTGGGACTACATTCTAATCTACTATATGGATTTTCTTTAAACTTGATATACATATGTTATATTAGCAGAAGTACCCGTTGTTGTCCGGGTCATTGCGCGGTTACCCCGGGCAACACTTTTCTACGTTTCAAAGAGACAGGAAAACAATATCTTGCTTTTAGGTGAACATGTTGGTTCACAGGAATACTAATTTGAAAATGTCAATCCCCTGTGTGTGTGATATCACTCAATGCTCCTAACATGGTCTAAAATCTTCGTTTTATTAATATAGATGGACATACCTTTGAAGGGTTTATTTCTACAATTTTTATTATAGTCTAAATTAAGTTAGTTTACTACAACGATTTGAATGAACTTTCAAATTGCTCTAATGTTATATTCAAATTGACTATCTTGATCGAGGTCATATGTCCTAGAGGTTAATTCCCTACATGTTAACTAGTCTAAATTACACTTACATTGTTAACTATGTTAATTACATTACTTGTTTAGAGGTCTAAATTACACTCTACACTTGTTTTACACAGTCTAAATACACTTACTGTTTACATACAGTCTAAATTACACTCTAAACTTGTTTCATACCACCTTGTTTTACAGCGTCTAAATTACCTACACTTGTCCTACTAAATTACACTTACGTTTTACACGACAGGTCTAAATTACACTCTACACTTGTTTTACACGACGTCTAAATTACACTCTAACTTGTTTACACGACAGGTCTAAATTACACTCTACACTTGTTTTACACGACAGGTCTAAATTACACTCTACACTGTTTTACACGACGGTCTAAATTACACTCTACACTTGTTTTACACGAAGGTCTAAATTACACTCTACACTTGTTTTACACGACAGGTCTAAATTACACTCTAAATTGTTTACACGACAGTCTAAATACACTCTACACTTGTTTTACACACAGGTCTAAATTACACTCTACACTTGTTTTAACGACAGGTCTAAATTACACTCTAACTTGTTTACACGACAGGTCTAAATTACACTCTACACTTGTTTTACACGAAGGTCTAAATTACATCTAACTTGTTTTACACGACAGGTCTAAATTACCTTACACTTGTTTTACACTACGGGTCTAAATTACACTTACACTGTTTTTGGAGAAAATTGATTTGAGAATAGTTAGGTGTTTTGAAATTGAAGTTTCTGGAAGGCTATAGCAATTTTGTTCAAATATTTCATTTTTCAACGGTTCATGTTCATGTGTTTCAAAACTATAAATAACTGAGAAAGTATATGCGATATTATCATATAATTTATTATTTTCTTAGTATAACTATTTAAATGTTAGAAATGTGTTATTTCCTGAGTACAGTAGCCCCAAGGCTTCTTTGGTGATGACTGACAGTTCACAGCTTTGAAAAGTTACCAGACCAAATTATGTATTCCTACGCCTAACCATATGATCTGCAAAAACATGTGTTTAGCAGCTGTCACTTCTGACGGTCAACATTTAGGTATATACTATATTTAGGTATATACCTAAATGTTGACTGTCAGCTGTCAGCTGTGAGTAGTCAGTCAGCACCAAAATAGCCGTGGGGCTTCTATAGTTTTACATATTCGTTCTATTTTAGGCAGGTTAGTTTACTATAAATATATGGCAATTTAAGATATTTCCTTGTACACTCAAAATTCATCAAACCTGATCAGGCTTTCCACTCTTCTTGAGAGGAGTTTTAATTTGTTGGTGATTTGTAGCACGTGGCTAATCAAACATTTTAAAAAATAATTGAGTTTTACGATAACAGTAGGTTATCAAAATTAACTAGGACAGTACTTTTTAAGGAACTTAGGCGTCTGAGGGTATTTAAAATAAAAACACTTAACCTACCTGTTATTGGTGTCACTAACAGGATGACAGCCAGCCATATCCAAAGGGGTCTATACCTCTCCACTAACCCCATAATGTCACACACTTAGCACTTGTTATCACACTTGGAATGAACACTTTGTTTCACTCGGGAGTACGTCCGCGCGTCTTCCGTCAACAGTTGCGACTGACTTCTCTTTCGGGCCCCGGACTCAAAACGAGGGCAAGCGATAGGAAGACGGTGTGACGTCACACGCACGCAAACACCAATAGCAGCTCGGCTTTAAACAGTTACACGCGCTTCTACACAACTAAAATACTGGAACAATCCTTTTTTTTTTTTTTTTAAAGTCTACGAGGTATGTTTATGGTCTTGCGTCATTTTGTTCTGCTAAGCTATGATCAAGTGAAGAGGATGTGTGTGTGTATGTGTATGTGTATGTTTATGTGTATGTGTATGCGTGTGGTATCCATTGTTAATGTAACATTATATCGAAGAACTTTGATTATGCTATTTATTAGGCCGCGGATAAATTGGAACTATCAAAATATAACGTTATTGGCTCATATTGTAATTCTAACCTCAATATTTAATTCACTGCAACTCACATCGGTGTTTGCGTGGTCTAAGACGTCACTCTATTGTTGGACCGGATCGCCGGTGACAGCGGAGATCGGGGTTAGAATTCCGGTCGGGTCTAATGAAGAGGGTTTTTCCACTCTCCCTCCGCGCAAATACGGTAAAATTTTCCCTAAAATTCTACCTCTCTCCTCCCTATCCAATCAGTGTAGTTAATGTATTACGTATAACCCTAACGGTAACTCAGAAATGAGGGGGGAGGGACAAAATACTGGATCTGTCTCAGAATTATTCTCTTACAAAAAGTGATTTGAAAAAATGAATACGGTCTACGCAAGGGTTGTTAGGACTTAATCTAAAAGTTAAGGAAGGAGAAGGGGGGATTAAAGGAAATGCACCCACATTGCCGTGGAGAGCGGATGGAAAACTCACAATGAACATCACATGTTGAAAAATCTTACCTCCCTCTTTCCATCCACGTGACCCAGTTTATTGTGAGACTCACACCTTAGACGATATGACCAAAATTGAAATGTATTTAAATTTTCAATTTTCAATAGAACAATTTACAACAATGCATTACAGTTAGTTAATTACATTGAGACATACCTGTTGGGACCGTCAGAGCTGCCAAACAGGGGCGTAGAAACGTCTTCAGTTTGTAGGGGAGGGAGGGGGTGCTAAAACAGCTTGTAACACCCCCCAAAATAAAGCTAGCCCCCTTGAAAAATCAAAGTACTCTGCTGACAGTGGGGCTTTAAAACACATGGGCAAGGCAATTTGAGTGAAAACTGCTTTAATCTAAACCAATAGCTTTCAATTTTATTTTTGATTTTAGCTTGGGTACCTCACATTCATAAATAATTACCTAAATAGTTTATTTAAAGAATACATGAGCTAAAATCCTTCTCTCAAGACATTCTCATGTTTTATATATATTAATAATTGAACTTTTAAAAATGTGTTAATTTGATTAAAAGCGTAGTTAGCTTATTTAAAATGTCCCTGAGGTGAAATGTGTAAGAAAAGAGGGAAAACGGTAATGAAAATACAGAACTCACATTTCAAGGAAAACACATCAAGTATATGAAAGCCTTGGTATTGTTTCAAAGAACACACATATTGTTATATCAGGTTCATAAATTAGTTCAACTTGAAACAAATCAAACTGCCACCATTACTGAATTACACACCCCTAATAAAGATACCACATACCACATACCACGTACCTCTGATTGAATACCACTTATATAAATTAAACAATCAATGGGTGCCCGTAAAAAGGCGCCCATCTGAAATTTTAGACAGGTTTAAAACTACCCAGCTTCCTCGTATCTTGTTCCATCCATCCATCCTTATTATTATTATTATTATTATTATTAGCACCTGTCTTACTACCCGTTCGGGTTGTACGCACTTACGCTAATGTTAATGGTAGGGTGATTGTGAGATGAAATGGAGGACCTACAGTTTAACGTGGAATCCGAACCACAGTAGAGGCCTGGCATTCCACACATTCACAAGATGTCTTGTCAGAGGTGAAGGAAGGGTTTGGTAATCAGATAAATCTGTGCCGGGACCAGGATTGAACCCCGGACCCCAGAACAGAAGTCCAAACACCTTACACCAAGACCACCAGGTCTCCTTCCATCCCTAATAGTTAATCGTAAGACGTTTGTTACACATTACATTAACTACTCAAATCATATGTTAAGCACCTATATATATATATTTTGATAAATGGTGTCAATGTAGACAAAATAGTAACATTTTATTTGGTAATATTATGAGCATTTTTTGTACGTTCTACACCGGGAGTTTCCAACTTGAAAGTACCCCAAAGGGGGTCATTGAATCCATGAGTCTCGGGTGGAGCTGCATCATGATCAAGTATGTTTGTCAAGTTATGTGTAAATGATAACCGGTATTTAATTGTAAATAAAATAAAGTGGTAATTTAAACATGTTTGGTTACATACTAATCTCATAAACCGAGTAGGCTATATAGTAGACCGGTGCTAACAAAACATACATCCTAACGAAAACTAAACATGAGCATCAGTTGGATATTATGGGTTTTCCCACAGAAGTCAAAACTTTCCGTTTCTCAGATAAAAACATTAATTTTAATACAATAGATAACCGTCTCCTTGCTGTATTGGTCAGTCCACCTGGCTACGAGTCTAGGGCTCCTGGGTTCAATCCTCATCTGAAACCTTGGGTATTTTTTCCCGAAAGGGGAGCTACTCCAACGCTCACCAGGGTTTGGTCAATTAGGCCTTTGTTATGTTAAGAGCTTCATTGGCTTCACCCCCATACTCACATCACCTCTACTCACCATCCCCTCATACTCACACCCTCATACACCACCCTCATACTCACCATCCCTCATACTCACATCCCCTCATACTCACATCCCCTCATATCACCATCCCTGGACTAGGGTACATCTGGTTGATATGTAGCGTACTTATTATTATTTATACCACAGTGGATAACTTTTCCAAGAAACGTGGTGAGCCGCAAAGAGAGGCCTTGTGGACTGCCAGTTGGACACCCCTGTCCTGGAACTACCTCCCAAACTTGGTTTTACTCTAGTTTCAGTTCTTCTGGCAGTCTGATAGTTCTCTAGAGCGAGTAGTTCTTACCACTGTGGTGTCAATAAGAGAAGAGAACAATTCCAGGTATCTGGCAACGCAATGAGGACTGTGGGTGGCCGTGCAAGTGGCTAGAGGTGGCTAAGTGCTAAGGGCTAGAGGTGCTAGAGTGACTAAGTGCTAAGTGGTCCGGTTCCACCACCCGAGTCGGTGGTCACGTGGGTAGAGACGTTACCCTCGTCTAACGGTGACGAGGAGGTCAGTATTCGAATCCCTGAGGGTGTTTTACCTAGGGATGTGGAATCGAAAGAAAAGTATCGATAATAGTAAGTATCGAAATGAAATTTAATCTGTAAAACTGTTTTTTTTTATCTAGTAATAATAATTTTAACTTTTTAATTATAATTGTATTTATATATTTATTTAAACACTGAAAATTATAATGATTTAACTATAATATGTACTTAGGTCTATCGCGTCTATGTTATGTGTTGTAAGTTTGAAAATGTGCTAGATAGTATTCTATGGTGGATATTATAGAAGGTTGTACCACACCAGCTATAGTTTATCTCCTTGCTTGCCACACAGATATGAGTGAGAGTTGAGATATAGTGTAATTTGTTCTTCCTCCACAGTCCGTCCTAGTAAACATTTAATACCAGCATGAGTGAAGATAACAAAAATGTTGTTTCTATAGATACCGGAGTGGGAGTACTAATATCAGTAAAAGTATCGAGTTAAAATTACTAGTATCGAAAGTAAAGTATCGATACTAGTAAGGTATCGATACTTTTTTCACGTCCCTAGTTGTACCAACGGGTTTTTTTTTCTCTTTCTTCCCCCGCCAATGGGGGAATGTTTTCTCTGGATGCTTTTTTTCTTGACCCAAGTGTAGTACGGGTATACGACTAGTTAGAAGGGGTAGTAAGACACGGTGTACAAAAATGTTAGCATTTACGGTGGGGATGTAAGGGACACGAGGAAAGGTCGGTGTTTTTACAATTTTTATAACAAAATATTTGGTTGGTCAAAATAAATGAAATATTGCTCCAGTAGAAACCTAAAGTTTAATTTCCTTCACTTGGTGATATCAACAGTTGTTGATTATCTGTCACGAGCTAGCAACATCAAATGAGAGAGCTTTTTAAATTAAGAGGATAATTTCTCATTAAATTCCAGGAAATCCTTAACAGATATTCAACAACTGTTGATATCACCATGTGAAGATAATTAAACTATATTTCTGCTGGAGAAACATTTGATTTATTTTGGCCAAAAAATATTTTGTTATAAAAATTGTAAAAATACAAGCCTTTTCTCTCGTCTCCTACAATCCCACCCTAAAATGTTAATAGATTGATGAATAGGGACTTCACAGTTCCTGGCACTATAACTGTAGTCAAAATTTTATATAAAGGGCCTTTTAGAAAATACATACTTTTTTTCTGTAAACATTGATAATGTTAACATATTATTCGTGTTATTTGATAGGTATTGGTCCTATCTATCAAAAGTGACAGCTGAAGATCACATGACTTGAATCATGGATAGGTGAAAGATAATCTAGTCACTTTTTATATCCGTCAGATACTTAGAGAAAGTGAGAAGAAATATCTGGAAACTACATGTGGTAAATCCCTCCAGTCAACTCGGTTGAGATTCGAACCTCGACCTCCCCGTCACAGGCAATCTAGTCTAATGCGAGTCTGGCACCTTGTATCATATGATCACGAGTACGGGAACTAAAATTGTAACTGTGTTGGATGAGTTATAGAATGTTTTCTTCTGCCGAGAAATACCTCCAGATCAGCACGGATATTTCTCCAGTCCCTGACCTGCCTCATTGAGGGTTGTTTTACAAAATACTACCCACTTCAGTGGACACATGGTCTAAGGCGCTGCTCTCGTAGTAGACTGGTTTGCCGATGATGGGGAGATCGAGGTTCGAATCTCGGTCGGGTTTACTGAATGTTTGCCCGCTCTCCCTCCACGCAAATGCGGGTACACTTCCTATAGATATAACCTTCCCAATCTCTCAAAACAACTCTCGTAGTTAGTACACAAGCTTATAACCCGAACGGTTAGTAAGACGCGGTGCCATCTTGTACAAAAGAGGGTCATTTGACTAAACAAAGAAGACCGGTAGAACTTTTTAATAGCTTATCATGACTCACAACAGAATGTGAAAGTTATTTTCCACGAGAAACGTGTAATGTACACGTCCTCTTTTAACTTTAATTTAGAATCTAAAACAGAAAGAAGAGGAAATTGAATCTTTGTTCCTGGATGTTACGTATTATGGTCAACACTTAAATTAGGGACAAGTTATGACATTGCCTCATTTGTACGAGAACTCATCTTTGTTAGACTTTCTCTAATCTAATTCTTGAACACCTGGAAAAATGTCTGGTTGACTTTTTAGAAAATACATTGGTTATACATAAGATACTCGATACTATTTAATTTACCTTTACTTTTGATATATATATATCTCGCACTTTCTAAAGACAGTGAAATATCTTAGAACAGGACACGTTATGCCATTTTAAAAAATGGCCGCCATTTAGAAGAAACGTATTATAAAATATAATTATTGAACTGTGCAATATTGTACAATTGTATGTAGTAAAATAGTTACTAATTAATAAATACTAAACGTAGCTTACTGTTCAGTTTGAAACTACATTCTACAGTAGACATACTGAACTGAATGTTTATTAAATCTACCCAGATGAATAGAAGTAAATAAAATACAGTATAGTATTAAATTAATGGTGCTATAAAACACCAAACAAACAGGAATTTTAAAAAACACATATTCTATCCACCTTATAACAATAAAGGACATTTTACATACAGAACAAAAGTGTTTTACTAACCTGAGAATAAACTAGAAACATTTTATCAATTAGCTCAAATATTTCTACACCATTTCATTGATAAGTCATGTCCTAAATAAGTTATACACTTTAGCCTTTTTTTCTCTCATTTAAAATTGTATTTGTCTTGTATATTTTTACTCAAGTCCTTGTGCATCAACCATGACAACAAAGGCTGTTGTAACAATCGGTGGGGTTTCTCCTTTCACAGTGATGCATTAATAAGCGGGGTCTGGATGTTGTGTCTGGTCTATATATAAGTTTAGTTTATAAATGGTGTGTTAAGTACTTCAGATAAAAAAAATAACAATCGGACTGTACCACTGTAAGGCATCACACGGACGACAGTGATTTTATGTCTAATATATTTACTGTACAGGACAATGGAGTGTTTGAGATTTGTGTCCACTACCTAGCAGTGTTTGAGATTTGTGTCCACTACCTAGCAGTGTTTGAGATTTGTGTCCACTACCTAGCAGTGTTTGAGATTTGTGTCCACTACTTAGCGATATTTGCGATTTGTGTCCACTACTTAGCGATGTTTGAGATTTGTGTCCATTGTTTAGCGAGGTTTGCGATTTGTGTCCATTGCTTAGCGATATTTGTGATTTGTGTCCACTACTTAGCGATATTTGAGATTTGTGTCCACTACTTAGCGATGTTTGAGATTTGTGTCCATTGTTTAGCGAGTTTGCGATTTGTGTCCATTGCTTAGCGATATTTGTGATTTGTGTCCACTACTTAGCGATATTTGAGATTTGTGTCCACTATTTAGCGATATTTGCGATTTGTGTCCACTACTTAGCGATGTTTGAGATTTGTGTCCACTACTTAGCGATATTTGCGATTTGTGTCCACTACTTAGCGATATTTGCGATTTGTGTCCACTACTTAGCGATGTTTGAGATTTGTGTCCACTACTTAGCGATGTTTGAGATTTGTGTCCACTACTTAGTGATGTTTGAGATTTGTGTCCACTACTTAGCAGTGTTTGAGATTTGTGTCCACTACTTAGCGATGTTTGAGATTTGTGTCCACTACTTAGCGATATTTGCGATTTGTGTCCACTACTTAGCGATATTTGCGATTTGTGTCCACTACTTAGCGATGTTTGAGATTTGTGTCCACTACTTAGCGATGTTTGAGATTTGTGTCCACTACTTAGTGATATTTGAGATTTGTGTCCACTACTTAGCAGTGTTTGAGATTTGTGTCCACTACTTAGCGATGTTTGCGATTTGTGTCCACTACTTAGCGATGTTTGAGATTTGTGTCCACTACTTAGCGATGTTTATCCAAACTATGCGTCCCTAGCAGTATATATTTCTGTTATTGAGAAGGTATTTTGCCATACGGGCTAATGTTGCTTTGCTGGGGAAAGTTAAATAAATAATAAAAATAATACTTCTATCGAGAAGTGTGATTTGGAGATTTCACTCTACTGTGGTATACAAGCGTAGATTTACAAACCAACTTAACCTAGAACAGCATGCTCAATACAAAGTAACCAATCCTGTTGCCTGGAATCGTATTATCAGTGGGGTTTTTTAAGAACCACGTCTTACTACCCATTCGGGTTATAACCTTATGTAATTATTCCGCAATAGATTAAAGATAACGAAGGTTGAATTTACCGGGAGAGAGAGAAAGAGGGAAACCATTTAGGAAAAACCACCCTCAGTTCACCTGAATAGAATTAATCCTTTATCTCCCCGTCATCAGTAGTCTAGTCTACTGTGAGAGCAGCTCCTTAGACCATGAGGCCACCAAAGCGGGCACGTTTGTTTGAATGACCTGGCGGTCTAGAGGTAAGGTCAGACTTCTGTGCTAGGGGTCCGGGGTTCAAACCTCGGTCCCGGCCCAGATTTATCTGATTGCCAAACTCTTCCTTCACCTCTCACAAGACGTGTATTAATCACAACTTGTGAATGTGGGGAATGCCAGGCCTCCACCGTGGTTCGGATTCCACATTAAACTGTAGGTCCTCCATTTATTCTCACAATCACCCTACCATTACACATTAGCAAGTTCGTACTACCCGAACGGGTACTAAGACGCGGTGATGATGAAAATAATATTAAAACAATCTGGATATAAAATCACGTAAGCGGTTTCTTTAGATAGAAAAGAGCGTTAACATCCAAATGTCCATATTGTGTTGTGAGTGGAAGGTCACAGAGAAGAATATTAAGGGCAACTAGAACGTTCCAGTATTTTAACCCTGTAAAAAAATCTACATATCAATAATGATGAAATAAGCGGCGTGGGAAGAATGAGGTATTCCATGTGATACATGTGACGTGCCGGTCCACGGCCCACATATGTAACACATCCCTCCACATACTCACACACGAGCCGTGTGACACACTGACAAACATATCAAGTACAGTTAGAATGTGTGGGGCCCCATTATCCTCAATTTGCCTTCTCTTGCGAGCCAAAGTGTACATGCTTTGCGGTGAATTATTGTTTGTCATTTGCTTAGAAATAAAGACACAAGCTGAAAGTGAATCGAAAACTTTTATATTAATCATATTTATTTACTTGGAGTTGAAGTATTTAAAGTGCACTTTATGAACCGACATTATATCAATACACGATTTACAGACTAACTTAATTCTAAAACAAGGGTGACCTGGTGGTGTAGGGGTAATGTGTCAGACTTCTGTGCTGGCGGCCGGGGTTCAATCCTCGGTCCCGGCCCAGATTTATCTTATTGCCAAACTCTTCCTTCACCTCTGACAAGACGTGTATTAATCACAACTTGTGAATGTGGGGAATGCCAGGCCTCCACCGTGGTTCGGATTCCACGTTAAACTGTAGGTCCTCCATTTTCATCTCACAATCACCCTACCATTACACATTAGCGTAAGTGCGTATAACCCGAACGGGTAGTAAGACGCGGTGCTAATAATAATAATAATTCTAGAACAGGCACAACTGTCACATGACTGATAATTAATTGATGTTAACGCAAAGAGAACACAGATTGGGGACGATAAAGAGATTACTTCTAACAAAATATCCAACAGAGTTAATGAGTTTCAATAACTAAGAACAATTTAAACCAGCAATACCAATATTAGATTGGAAATTATGAAAAGTATCAGTATTGAAATGCACGCTATTACTCTGTCAGTAAATTGTTAACATTCTCCTGCTGTCGAGGAATGTAAAACTCAGAATATACCAAACAGCAGTTTTACCAGTTGTTCTCTCAGGGTGTTGAACGTGGTCTCTTGACGGACACAATGTGCTTAGGAAGATATTTGGTCAGAAAAAGGATGAGGATACTGGGGAGTGGAAGAGATTCCATAATGATGAGTTGCATATACTGTCCTCATCACATTGTTAAGATCTTAAAGCCTTATGGATGGAGGTGGAAAGGACATGCAGAGTGAATGGTAGAAAATAGAACTTTGTTCAGGGTACTTGCTAGCACACCCAATTGGAAGAGACCATTGGGAAGACCTTAGACTAAGGTTGGAGGTAAGCATTAGAATGGACCTGAAAGAGCTAGGGTGTAATGAGGTGGACTGGATCTAAATGTTGGTGGGAATTGATAACAAAAAGTCATAAAGTGATACGGCAAATTTTACATAGAGCTCACACATGCAAATGCCTCCGTGACATCATTGCCAGATGTACATCTATCACTCATGCCTCAAATAATTGACGTGAACAGCTAATTATACAAGAACACGGAATATCCCACAACACTCTTATTTCCTACAGTGACCCCTTTTACTTTATTCATTGATATAAATGAACATAATAAAAGAAAATTTAAATATTTATCGAACATCAATAAACAGCACTTAGCTTTGTATCTCAACAATAGCCTTCACCTTTCTGTTTCAGATTTATACCGCTGCCAGCGCAGTATTTATCAACGCAAGGCACATATACAAGATAGACTTTACCTGTCGGGTTTTCAAATATTTATACTCATATACTTATACAGTGATATAGTTTAGTATTCAATCAAATTAAACAACGCTTTTCAATAATTAGTAAATTTCTTTCTCTGCAAACAACCATTTTTTGAGTTTATATCCATTATTAGATATTATTGTGATGGGGTTTGATTTTTAGTTGGGTTATTTTAAAGAGGTGCATACAATAATTATTTAAACCTACAATTTTAAGTCAAGCGATTTTAATTAAACTGATTTCAATATATTAAATTTACAAAATAAAGGTCAAATTTAAAGCAATACGGTAATTAAAAAAAACATTATATTTAGGGGTTACTTTTTAATTTAATAATTAATTGGTAATAGTAAGACTGTAAAAGCGACGTTTACTTTATTGTTTGATATGTAATAATATCAATTGTAAAAACATATAACTAATACGAAAATTAAATTAAAATATCAAACAATTAAAAAGAAAATTGAAATTAAATTTGTGACAGGACTTTTTATTCCTTTAATTTAAAAAATCTATCTAGACTTATTCACCACAACAGCTAAAGTACTTATCAACGATTAGCTTTTCAAAATAACGATTAGCCTGAATTTCAAATCCTCCCGATTTTTAAAGTTTAATTTAACATATTAAAGTTTAAAAGACGTACTAATTCCAACTTAGCTGCATATTAAGTAATCATAAAAATTCATAAAGTAAAGTGAGAATATGACGCCAAATTTTACTTGTGTTATTTGAAAATTAATTTGAATTCAATTTGAAGTTTTAAGGTGCATCAATTCAAAGGCTATTAGCTCCTAGATTTAAAATTGAAGGTAGCAACTTAACATAAAAGTGCGTTTAGTGCAGGGACCTCTATATAAACTGGACAGATATATTTAGCCTACATTTTCGATCTGTCATCTGCACACCATTATGTGGGAGAAGAAAACTTTAGGTTATCTCTTTCTCTCTTACACACATACAAGTTAATGGGACACCGTTCTCATATTTGTTTGAATATATTAAATACCTACATCAATGTATGTTTAATTATATGAAATAAATGTTTTAAAAAAAGGTTTGAACGGATAAGCTTGAAACTGGTGACTTGGTATTTATAAAAATATAGTATTGATGTATAAAAACGTTAGTTAAGGCATTTAAGAACTTGTGTTTTCCATTGTTAGCTATGAATATTGTATAATTTTGTTATTAATATATAATGTTTCGTTTCTAATTTTTAATACTACACCAATATTAATAACTATTATAAGGTAAATAACATCACATAAGCAAGCTTATATCTGTGAGCAATAGCAGCCTTTCATTTCTTTGATTAGTTTCATAATTACTAAAGTGACATTAATTTTGTTAAAGTATTATTTTTGAACCGATTTTGTATGATTTAAATATGATCCAAACAAAAGTACCACCAGTGATCTCTATACTATACCGGATGGACATAGACACCGCTTGCAAGTGACCAAATCATGACGCTAAAGTTTGCGGTCTGCTTCGTTGCTCGTTCTATGGTTGTGAGGTGACGGATTTAACGGTTTCTTTCAATGTTCTTATGCAAAAACGTATTTCTGGCGAATTAAAAGATTATTTTTTGAAACTAATGAAGTATTATACCACACTTGGCTGAAGACACATTTACATTAAAGGATATACAATTCAGTTTTAAAGACGATATCGTACAAATACGAGTAAAATCTTTAATATAAAAGTTTGTAGCTATGGCTTATGTTGTCTACATTCCGCCAAGACTACAATCTATTTAAAGTTGGCTATTAGCTTTTATATTGGTTTCATAAACAATTGTATATTGAAAGTTCCATATTATAATGAAAAAGGCAGCTTGAAGCTTAATACATTTGTTCGAATGACAATCTTTGTATGGTAGTTCTGCATTTAAACTATCATTTAGGTTATGGGGCTTGTATGAACTATTACTGTATTAAAATATATTTAAAGTTAGCTATCAGCCTGTAATACTGCTTTCAGAAATCATATTATATTTAATGTTAGATAACTATAATTTAATTGCTTACTTTTGCTCGAATGACAAACTTTGTGTAGAAGTTAAAACGCTTATTTAGGTTATAGGCTTGAAGGAAGTATTACTATATTAGCCTACATCGACATATTTAAAGAAACAAATCACGACTATTAAATTTATTTATTCCCTTAAAACCTCTTAGTAACACAATCATTTCATTTAGTTAATCATACATTGATGTATCTCATATATTCATACAAATTAGCAAACTATGTCAAAATGCCACATTGTCTTGTATGTGTGTAAGAGAGAAAGAAATACCCGAAAGTTTCCTTCTCTAGTACACAATAGTGTGAAGAAGACAGCTCGGGAATTTTAGCCACAGAATGTCTATCTACTTATATAATCGAGATCAATGGCTACCACAAGCTTTTGTATTTAATTTTTGTCAGAAAAATATATTTTAGGAATTAAATATTTTAGAATAACAAAGGCGCTGGAAATTTTTGTACGCTCTTCGATGCTCATTTCATTACCGTTACAAAGCATGGTGGGTGATATATTACGACATCACGTGTGGTTTCCAACCAACGGGAGCGATTATTGTTAGAAAAGTATCGCCATATTTTGTTGTTGGGAGGTTTGTTATATATAAATTCGCAAGTTATTGTCTCTTTATTTAAAAAAAATGCGTGTTCTTAAAAAATAATAATGGCAAAAGCTGGCAGCTCTTTGCAAAGCAGAAGGAAACGCTCTTCCAAACCTTATGACGTCTCAAATGTAAGTAAAATATACTACACACTCTTCGCGCCTTGTGCTGAATCTAGATTTTAAGCAAAATGCAACGACCTTTAACCAAGAACAAATTTAAAATGTGTTCTAAATTTAAATTATATACTTGTTTATGTTTTTCGGCATCTTTTTATATTTTGAATTGTGTTTGTTGAAACAAACTTTTTTGCTTGTTTATCGTACTTTTAAGACATTTACATCTCGAAGTAGAATGTAGGCCAATATCTACTAATTTCTCAAAATGTTGATGTCATCCACGTTTTAATACCCTCTGCGTGTAAGATAAGTTAATTAACAGGAGCAATATAGCCAAAATGATGTTTTGTTATGATTTTATTATGATTAGGCCTAGTAGGAGGTAATGTTTAGTTAACATATAACCTAGGATTAGGTCTGGCCCAGCTTACTAAGATGCTGCCTTGTAATAAATTTTAATATAATTGGTTTCGATCCGACTCGTAGATATATAAATATGTATTTAGTGCATTTAAAGTAGAACTGTTTATTGAGTTATATTTGTAAATTATGTTGCTTAAGTTTTTCAGTATTAAAAGGCCTATAGGCTTAGACGTATTTAAGTAAAACTTTTTATTGGCTTTTAACTTTATTTTAGGTTAAATTAGGTTTCTATATCACTATGTTCCTTCAGTATGCAAAATTTGGCATATGGCTTTGCCGTTGTTTTAGGTTAGGAAAGAAAGTCTTTACAATGAGTTTGTACTAAATTTGTAGAAGTGTTGGGAATGGTGACCGCCACTATGTCAAATACATAGTGCTAAAATACATTTTTAAAAGCATATACACACAAGAAAACCAAATTTCCAATTATAACAAAATTAATGTTGTAAAATCATTATTTCAATTGTTTCGAAGATATTGTGACGCATGATAAAAAAATTTGGCGCACAAAATTTGTTTTTAACTAAAACCATCCCAAACAAGCTTTTAACATAACCTTTCATGTATGAATAAATAAAAGTTCGGTGAACCAGTTAGCCTATTGTTTTTAGAATAATTTTATGAGAAACATGGCCAGCGCACCAGATAAAAAAATGTCAAGTAACTTTTTCATAATCTTCCTTAATCCTCTTTGCCATGTCTCAAACTTTTAACCATAATGGCATTGACTAATCACATCTGCCCTGCGAACTCGCAACTCAGTAACGAACACCTGCTGTTTTATCGCTTATGGCGAGTGTATAATTATGTGAATGTTAGCGAGAGTTTGGTTATGTTTGCTTTCTCTGATGTAACCTTAGCTTAACCTTCCGCTAACCATGCTATTGCTCACAAAATAAGTTATTTGACTTTTGTAGTATAATATAACGTTATATCATTAAGGGATCTTGGATCCAATCACCGGTTGGTCTAATTACTAATATGTTTACATTTGGACTTGGGTTCTATTGAGTTGTCTAAAAGCTGTAAAATTAAAATAATTGAAACTAGATATAATTATCATATCATTGGTTTTGCCATTTAATTGCGAGTATAATGATACTATTGCATTTTTAGTGATTTGGTATCGTAATGAAATCCAGTGTATGATAGGGCGCTAAACACATTCCCGTTATTACATCTGGTCCACAAATAATAATTCTTTGTATTAAGGTTTTTTCAACAAAAGTACCTTTGAGCACGAATAGCCTCGAGGCCAATTTAAAAATAATAGATGTTGTCTCCTAATAGGTCTACACAAACAAATTAAGAAATGTTATATTAAATACAGGCTAGCCTAGGTATATTATGACTCACGTTAGCAACCCTCAAGGTGTGCTCACACTATGCCGATTGGCAATGGGGATTAGTTGGAGACGTGCCAGTCGGACTGTGCCGATTGGCTGAATTATGACTCAGCCTACTGAATGAAAACCAACAGCTGTCGTTCTTTATCAAAGAAAGCCGAGCAGAAGAACATAGTGTGGACGTGTCCTGTGGTTTCAGTTTTTGAATCGGTGATCACTGATTAGTATGGGGATGGGCTGAGTTGAGATTTGCCAATATCGGTGATGTTTACCAGCGATTGTTCACAGAGACTGGATATTGTCCCAGTCACTGTTCTTCACTATACTTGTGAAACTGATATTTTTTATTATCAATCTCTTGCTCCCGGGACTATTTATTTTCACATTCTTTGCACTTGCTCTTATTAATGTTGTCAAACTCAAATAAATTGACTCTGAATATGTGGAAATACTCAGGATATATACTTTTGAGTGTTATGACACTTAATAGGTACTTAAAATTATTTGCCATACATTTCAATACTGAGTGTCCTTCACCTCTGACAAGACGTGTATTAATCACAACTTGTGAATGTGAGGAATGCCAGGTCTCCACCGTGGTTCGTATTCCACATTAAACTGTAGGTCCTCCATTTCATCTCACAATCACCCTACCATTACACATTAGCGTAAGTGTGTATAACCCGAACGGGTAGTAAGACGCTGTGATAATAATAATACTTAAATTTGGGTGAATTTACTTTAAATTATACCCTCCTCGTCGCTATTACGTCGGTGTAAGTATACAGTTAGCCCGAATGGGTAGTATGACTTGGTGGGGGGGAAAATTCATCGTTAAACTTTGTTTTAACGAAATAATTTTGAAAACATATTTTCAATTTTTTATCACCGCGTCATACTTCCCATTGAGTTTATGTATTAATTACGCTAATGATTTGAAGGGATTATGAATGTTATATTTAGAGGAAGTGTCCCTGCATATCTGTATCTATATCTTATGTTGCTTGCATTGGGAGAAAAAGTAAATCATTACTTTCTTAAATTCATTCCATCAATAAAGAATCAAGCTGTGTTAGTCTAGTTTGTACAAAAAGATCGCCAAACGCCAACATTTTACGTTGTTCAGTAATCGAAGAACAATATTGTACATCACTATAACTTGTATAGCTCAGTGGTTAGAGAATTGGCATACTAAGCCAAAGGAAACGGGTTCGATTCGTGTAGTCAGGTGTCATTTTTGAATGTAAATAGAATAAGATATATCTAGATGCGGCTATAAGGTAGTGTAACTAACACACAGAATAGTTTGGTTATTTATTCCATGGCCGGGGTTCAATCCTCGGTCCCGGCAAAGATTTATCTGATTACCAAACCCTTCCTTCACCTCTGACAAGACATCTTGTGAATGTGGGGAATGCCAGGCCTCCACCGTGGTTCGGATTCCACGTTAAACTGTAGGTCCTCCATTTCATCTCGCAATCACCCTACCATTACACATTAGCGTAAGTGCGTATAACCCAAATGGGTAGTAAGACGCGGTGCTAATAATAATAATAATATTTATTCCATACAATTATTACTAGATTAAATATCTTATGAAATGTGATTTTCATTCTAATTTCTTTTAATTGAACATTTATTTTTATATTTATGGAATCTTTCCTAACCAAAGTATAAATCTTCAATTTTATGTAGCCTATCTTCAATTCTGTTTCCACTGCATTTATGTAGCGTGTCTTAAAGACAACTCACAAACACTTGTTGATGTTAGCATTAATTTGTTCAAAAGCTCGGGCAGATGGTGCCAAATCTTGTTCCAACATATTTTGGTTGAAATCGTAGTTGTTGATAGGTTGGTTTTAAAAGGGCATGTTTTTATAATTATTTTTAACTTATTTTTCCCCCTAAGTCTACAGGCCCAGGCCTATTTATGTTATTCACGTCAAAGAATCCCTCTTGTACACCAGTGTTTTTCATTCAGCTTGATGGAAGCTCTATAGTTTTATTGCAACACTCGTAATTGAACCCTCTACAGACCAATGTTTGTAAAAACAGCCTTTTATAAAATACAAAGATTTTTTTTGCTGCCAAAATTGATAAAATTTAGCTATGTAGGCTTAAATGATTAGTATTATCTTATCTATATTAATATTAATGATATATGTTCTGATGGTTGTGTAGTCTAACTCGCTAGTCTCGCTAAATTGCCTATGTTTGGGAAATCAAGGTTCGAATCTGTCGGATGTACTGAGGTTTATTTTCCAAAAAGGTTTTCTGCTCTCCCTTCATGCAAATGCTTGTACACCTCCTCTAAATATAATCTTACTAGTCCCGAGAATCATTAGAGTAATTAGTACTGCATATAAGGTGCTAAAAAAAATAGCAAAAGCGATAATATGACCTGAAATGACATGCAGTCTCCACCCATCCCCGGCGACCACCCTTCTCTTCGCTGTCTGTGCTCCCAATTCAGTTTGGACGCACCAATTCAAACATTCAATAGGACTTTGTGGGCACTAAACGGAGTTTGATTAACTTTAATTTTGGCTTTTTCGAGGCTTGGCAGAAAAAACCTCTAAAAATCAGGGAATTTCCGCAAACCTTGAAAACTCCCAAAAACATGTGAGTATTAGGGCTTAGAAGGTGACCTGGTGGTCTAGAGGTAAGGTGTCAGACTTTTGTGTTGGGGGTCTGGGGTTCAATCCTTGGTCCCGGCACAGATTTATCTGATTACCAAACCCTTCCTTCACCTCTGACAAGACATCTTGTGAATGTGGGAATGCCAGGCCGCCACCGTGGTTCGGATCCCACGTTAAACTGTAGGTCCTCCATTTCATCTCACAATCACCCTTCCATTACACATTAGTGTAAGTGCATATAACCCGAACGGGTAGTAAGACGTGGTGCTAATAATAATAATAATAATAATAATAATATATGGCTTAGAGTGATATAACAGAGACTTAACAATTTAAAATAAAAGGCCATGGCATACCACCTCCCAGCTAATAGTGTTAATGTACTGTCGCAAACATTGAGTCCATTGTTGGTAAATTTGGAAATGATCACAGATGTTGAATTCACACAGACCTAAAGGATTGATAGGTGCACTGTGTCTTATGATTTGTCCAGGCTAGCCACATATTTAAATAATAAGGTGATAGCGGTAGATATACTAGGGAAAAAACACTCCAGCCCACTTGAATAAGATTTGAGCCGAGACCTTCCCAATCATGATCAAGTCGGTCTGAACACGACTGATATCCGTGTGACCACTAGGTGCGGCCGTGGGAAAGGTGTTGGGGTGCTTAGTATCTTTAAAGGCTACTAATCTCGCACAAAGCAAAAACTTGCGTTTGTTGAGAACTTGTGTATGAGCTGTGTGTTTAGCATGGCTCAACTACAATATTTCACCAGAATGTAAGGAATTGTTAACTAACCAAAAGTGCTCACCAGAGCTTTGTGACAAGTCTGTCTCCTTGAACCATAAGATCACAACACACTCACTACTCAGGGCTACTGTATTGTGTTATAATACAAACACTCCATGGTGTGAGCGATGACAGTGTCAACATTGGCAGATAGAGGGTGTCATGGGGTCAGCACAACAATCTCTCCAGTCGTTAGTCTCAGTTTTCTAATCCAGAGCTGCTACTTCTTTATTCCAGTATCTTCTCACTTGTCCTCATGAGGAACTCTGTCTGGTAGTTAAAAATTGCTCACTCTGAATCTACCAGCCTTGAAATTACGATGTAATAGACCTAGGTTTACTCATTACACACATATTATATAGCTGGTTGTTTTATATGTCTCTTCACATGAAAAAGACATTTATGAAAATTGAAACACTCAGTAAGAAGAAATGTTTGTCTCTATCTGGTCCTAATCTAATTATCCTTTCAGGTTATCTTCCTTCACTATCTCTTACTTTACCTCACTGTACAGTGTTTATAGACTCTTACTATACATTCCCAAGCTGCTAGCTGATGATTCATTTTAAGATCACATGATCTGATATACAAATATGTTCTTTAGCTGTCAGATATGCCTATTTGTAAGAAAATGGAGGTGTAACGTACTGCAAAGACAAGCTGCCCAACACCAATAGGAGGTATGTGTACTTAGCTGATTGTTTAGAGCTGAGTTCCCCTCATACAGCATTGGCAAAATGGATGGTTTGTGTCCTCATCGTTGTGTTAGTTTGTAAGTTGTGCTTATAGTATCTCGTTCCCGGTGTCATGTTTCTAGTATTGAGTAACTTAATTCTTGTTTTTCTTGCAGTCCTCACTAGTCAAGAGGGTGAAGAGCTATTTACCCCAATCCTCATGGATATCCAGGTGGTTTGGACCGGAGGGGGTGGAGGAGGAGGAGGATCAAGTTCAGGAGGAGACTAACCCAGATATCAGTGAAGATGAAGACGACACTTCTCCGAACCTTATCAAACAGACAAAGTCATCCTTGAACACACCTTTACTTTCAAATAGTTTCCCAGTATCTTCGCTTAGAGGTAACTGTCTGAAGGACGATGAATTCATAGAATAACATGTTTAAACAACAAAATGTTGTATCAGTATGCTAAATAAATGTTTGTGTTTATTTTTGTGAATTGACAGTCCGAGAAAGAGGGAACGATTCTGTGGCAACCGAGGATTTCGCAGATGGGATGGTAGCGAGTTCAAGTGGTCTTGGGTCGCACACAAATTTTGCTTCTTCCACTCCATTTGTAAGACCCTCACTTCGTTCGTATACCTCTGACAAATCAACTCATATCTCCACGGATCAGGAGCCGTCGACTTCTACTACTGATCACATCGCACCTCGGCCTGCAGTCAGGCAGACCACTGAGCTGCCGACTCACATTGTGGACAGCTCAGCTCGAGCTGCGGGTGGGTTATTTAACCAAGCCACTCCGACTTGCTCCGCAGAGAATGTAGGGAGAAAAATGAATGGTTGTAAGTTCCACTGTAGGCCTAATAACTTTACTTAAGGTGTCAGCCAACATTTAGAGGTCGATGGTGCAATTTTATCTAATTTATGTCGTTTCTTGTAAAAAATAACAAACTTGATTTGTATGCGTAGCTTATCATTATTTTCATGTATTTTAAGTGAATTTCCAATGGACTATTTCTGTAACTATGCAGCAAGCTTTGGTAGGTCTCTCTTAAAATTATGAGCCGATAACTACTTTTCCTCATGCAGTAGTTTTTATGCCATAATGAGATTGCATTTTGATTTGTTGCAGAGTTCAATGCTAGTTATTATAAGGCTAATAAATAATTTAAATGTTTTGTATTTTATAAATGTATTTGGTATAAGAAAGATATTATAGGTACTCAAAGTATTAGGATGGTAGAGTAAAATAGGACAAAAACACTATAGCTTTCATTGACAATACCAGGCTGGACCATTCTACTCTTCTACATATAACTTAAGTCTCTTTTACATATTTTACAAGGAAATATGCTATAAAGACATATTTATTTTTAAATAAAATACTCTTAAATATACTAAGGCAACCATTTGGAAGGGCGGAGGAGGGCGATAACATATATAAGGGTTGTAAACACCGGGCTACAAGTCATTGTTTAACTCATCATTACCATCAACAACATTCATCTACTTACTATCTCATGTACTCCAACATTCTCATTACATGTCCATACCATCTCAGTCTTGCTTCCTCTACTATCTCATGTACTCCAACATCCTCATTACATGTCCATACCATATCTGTCTTGCTTCCTCTACTATCTCATGTAATCCAACATCCTCATTACATGTCCATACCATCTCAGTCCTGCTTCCTCTACTATCTCATGTAATCCAACATCCTCATTACATGTCCATACCATCTCAGTCTTGCTTCCTCTACTATCTCATGTACTCCAACATCCTCATTACATCTTCATTCTTAATCTTATTTATCCTCGTGACAGTTTACATGCTCCTCACAAACTCCATTTCCGTGCCTTCATTTTGTTTCTGCATGTTAATTTGACCAATTCTCTTAGTTTTCTTGATACTTTTTTTACAATCTCTTATTAAAAATGTTATCACTAATAATTATTTGTAAAAATAGTTATTTTTGGACCGTATGTGTAATGTGTAGGTGATAATCAATCTGAGACCAGTGAATCAACCAGTGGCTGTTCGTCGATGCTGCCCCAGGGGAAGCATTTGCTTTCGACCAATCAAAGTTCTCGAGAAAAGGGGGAACCAAGCAAACGAAGGCGAATAGGAGACTCTAGTAAGTCATCATCATCATCTACAGTCTCCATCCTGTGGCCCGGTCAATTTAGTAAAATGCTTCTATCGTCTTCTTTCCCCCACCACATCCTCTCTTTTTCCATCCTCATTACATGACCATACCATCTCAGTCCTGCTTCCTCTACTATCTCATGTACTCCAACATCCTCATTACATGCCCATACCATCTCAGTCTTGCTTCCTCTACTATCTCATGTACTCCAACATCCTCATTACATGCCCATACCATCTCAGTCTTGCTTCCTCTACTATCTCATGTACTCCAACATCCTCTACATGTCCATCCATTCAGTCTTGCTCCTCTACTCTATTACTCCAACATCTCATACATGTCCATACTCTCAGTTTACTTCCTCTACTATATCATGTACTCCAACATCCTCATTACATGACCATACCATCTCAGTCCTGCTTCCTCTACTATCTCATGTACTCCAACATCCTCATTACATGCCATACCATCTCAGTCTTGCTTCCTCTACTATCTCATGTACTCCAACATCCTCATTACATGCCCATACCATCTCAGTCTTGCTTCCTCTACTATCTCTTGTACTCCTTTACTCCTACTCTTACCCAGATAACTTCATTCCTAATCTTGTTTCTCCTGCTGACAGCTAACATTCTCTCCTAGTCTCTCTCACATTGCATGTAGAATAGAGCTACTGATTAGTTTACCAAGCACCAAGAGATGATCTCATAACTTGAGTCCCGGCACTACTGCACTAACACTACTGTTACACTACTCAGCTTTGTTGTGGCATACTGGCATAGACCTGGCTGATGTTGCTAAACACTAATGATAACTTTGTTTGTATTTGTCTACAGAAGGGATACATGTTTAATTTTCTTTATTCAGCTGACCATCTTCAGAGTCCACGGTCTCTGCTGTTTAATCGAGATCGATCTCGGCTGTTTCCACATATGGATCATCGGAAGAGTCTACTTTTGAATAAAACTAAGACTATTGGTGAGAGGTATAACCCCTCTTTCCATACAGAGATTATTTGTCACCTGACAAGGTAATTAACTATGCTCTATCTCTCTCTTAAAATCATATTACATTTGTAAGAAGGTATAGGAAAGGTGGATAGAACAATCACAAGGAAAAGGACACAGTTTTCACACTGCTGCCACTGGAAAAGAGAAAATGGTTGCTACCTCTTAAAAAAATTTATTGTTACCACCCAACCCATCGGCCCGGATTTCATTCTATAGGAATCTAGGGAGGAATGTGAAACATGCAACACAACTTTCTAAGGTGGGAGCGGGGATAGGGGAGAGTATTTTCAGAGAACATGTAAATGGCATAACTTAAAGGACAAACACAGGAAATGGACATCGATTGTGACATATATATATATATATAAAATAAAAATTTACCAACTAAAAATGTGTACCTACCTTTATCTTGGAAAGTTTGAAATTAAATTAGTTCTCTTTTTATATCAAATATTCTCAAAGCCGTATCAAGGTATAAACATTTTATGTTGATGTTTTTATGCTTGAATATTTTATATTTTACTGTGGTTATTTATTTAACTTTATGCACTAAAAAGTTCTCACTATTCACACAGCCCCACTTGAATCTCTTCTTTCATCATAACACAATATGTTTGCTTCTTTATTTATATCAACATTTGTGTTGATTAGATTACGGATGTCAGGGAAGTCCCTTTACCCCTAGCACTCTTTTAACTCACCCGTGAAATGACGGTTCTCTTTAGCCCAGAAACAAACATTTCTGGTGCGTGAACTATGATAAATTGCACGTTAATCGGTAAACATCTCCTTAGTTCCAACAAAGAGTGGCAGACTGCAGTTCCAATCACAAACAATTGGCCCAATGCGAAACGACCTAAATTTCAAGTTAGTTTTTTTTACTGCATGCATTGTTGATCACGGTACATCAAGGTCAGCTGCATGTTTCCAATCATGTCTTTCATCGGCTGGCCATCCTTAAGCGCTGCTTGAAGCCAATGCAAGTTTCTCACACGTCGTCGTCGTCGTTGTGGCTTTACAAGGCGGGGTCTTTTTAATATTCGCCTCGTTTTTGTCGTTCATGAACCCAAACATTTGTCACTTAACGCTCCTTGAACTTCACTTACGTTAGCCATGGTGTGTGTGTGACTTGTGTCACCTTTTAAGAGGAGAGCCAAATTAATATTATGGCCAACAAACTTTTACAAATAATAACATATCCATCAGTGCTAGGGGTATGGTGACTATTCGGACACCTTGTGTAGTCACCATAAAAGTTTTGTTTTTTTATAGAGCCTAGATTCATCAGTGCATTCACTACTAGAATCAACCATTTACTCCGGACCAATTACATATGGTGGTGCATACGGAAGACCATCAGCCCACCAAAAGGGCAAGCCTTCCCCTCGACTGTCTGCAGAGGTATGCAAAATGTACTATTGACACTTTTAACTCTCATCATCATCAACTGTTTCCAGCTATCTCATGTACTCCCTGTACCCCCCACTCTTTCCCGGATAACTTCATTCCTAATCTTGTTTCCCCTCGTGACGGCTAACATGCTCCTCACAAACTTCATTTCTGTGGCTTCCACTTTCTAAAGTACACCCTGTATAACACTTCAAGGGCACTTCTCTTCTCCATAGCAGGTCTCTTACACACCTATAGAACAACTCTTCATAGCAGGTCTCTTACACACCTATAGAACAGCTCTCCATAGCAGTATCTTACACACCTATAGAACAACTCTCCATAGCAGGTCTCTTACACACCTATAGAACAGCTCTCCATAGCAGGTATCTTACACACCTATAGAGCAACTCTCCATAGCAGGTCTCTTACACACCTATAGAACAAGCTCTCCATAGCAGGTATCTTACACACCTATAGAACAACTCTCCATAGCAGGTCTCTTACACACCTATAGAACAGCTCTCCATAGCAGGTATCTTACACACCTATAGAACAACTCTTCATAGCAGGTCTCTTACACACCTATAGAACAGCTCTCCATAGCAGGTATCTTACACACCTATAGAACAACTCTCCATAGCAGGTCTCTTACACACCTATAGAACAGCTCTCCATAGCAGGTATCTTACACACCTATAGAGCAACTCTCCATAGCAGGTCTCTTACACACCTATAGAACAACTCTTCATAGCAGGTCTCTTACACACCTATAGAACAGCTCTCCATAGCAGGTATCTTACACACCTATAGAACAACTCTCCATAGCAGGTCTCTTACACACCTATAGAACAACTCTCATAGCAGGTCTCTTACACACCTATAGAACAGCTCTCCATAGCAGGTATCTTACACACTATAGAACAACTCTCCATAGCAGGTCTCTTACACACCTATAGAGCAACTCTCCATAGCAGGTCTCTTACACACCTATAGAACAACTCTCCATAGCAGGTCTCTTACACACCTATAGAGCAACTCTCCATAGCAGGTCTCTTACACACCTATAGAACAACTCTCCATAGCAGGTCTCTTACACACCTATAGAGCAACTCTCCATAGCAGGTCTCTTACACACCTATAGAACAGGTCTTTACACACCTATAGAACAACTCTCCATAGCAGGTCTCTTACACACCTATAGAACAACTCTCCATAGCAGGTCTCTTACACACCTATAGAACAGGTCTCTTACACACCTATAGAACAACTCTCCCTGCTGTCCTATTCACATCCTCTCTATGTCCACCTTACGTCCTCATCACATTGCTATAAGGGAACAAATCTATAATATTTAAATTATTCTTTTTACAGACACTATTTCCAAGGCGAAGTGAAATCAAAGTGAAATCGTCGGTGTCAAACAACGGATCTGGTTTGTCACAGCCCTCGAGCAAGACTGCTCGTAGGCTCGCAGAATTCTTGGAGCAGTGGCAGGAAATGTCGACACCTGTGAAGGATGCGTTGAGGATCCCCATGTACAACTCTCAAGTGCTGGCGAGCAGCGAGACTCCGAGCCCCTCCAAACGTCTAGGGGGCCCGCCCACCAGGCCTCTGTATGTCCCCACTGTCCCAGACATTATAAAATGGCGGGTGAGACAAAAGCTGCAAGACTCGACAGAGATGGCCAAACAGTCCGGAACTCCAGCTGCGCTGAAGAATTCAAATAGGACAGTCTTGGATGGAGAGTACAGGTTGAGGTAATTTGGCTTTAAAATTTAAATAATCTCTTTGTTACACAAATATTAGTGACATTTAGTTTCAAATTTAATGTTCCAAATATATAAATATCCAAGCCAAAGCTTTTGGGAGAGTCTTAATTGAGAGGGTAAATGGTTTGGAGTGTGCGATGTGGTTTCGTGACAGGTAAAGGTTGCAAGGACCGATATTGGCATTGCAACAATTGATTGAGAAATGTACGGCAGTAAGGAACAAAGTTTATTGTTTATTCGTTGATCTGGAGAAAGCGTACGATCAGGGGAATAGGAGAATGGTGTGGATGCAGGGTTAGGAAATACAATTATGGCAGTGTATGATGGAAGTAAATGTGTGTTAGGGTCGACGGTTTGAAACTAAATAGGATATTAGACTACAACTAATGTTTTTAAATGTATCTATTTATTCTCTTTTACAGAGGGATGAAGATAATATGCCTCCCAAACACATCGGCAAGGTTAAATCAAAACAGAAACACCTTGAAGAGGAGCGTGCAGAAATAGTCAATTTGCCCAACATTGCGTTACCCTTAACATCTCTGCCTAGATTTGATTTTGGTGTGACTGTACCTGGCTCAGTCGCAGCACCAGTGACGACGAGTCTCCTCAGTGCGTCCGTCACTACTACCACCCCTTCTCTGGCTACATTGACAACGTCACACAGCCATGTTGTCTCCAACACAACAGTCCCATCATTTCAGCTGAAAACACATTGTTTAAGTTTTCCGTTTCTACCCCGATCACCAAAGTATCCAGGACTTTGCCGTCATTCACGTTCAGGAAACCTCTCGATGCTGACGAGTTCAGTATTCCTGTTCATAGTGAAAGTGGAATGCTTAGCAATTGTATTAAAAATGTTACTTCTAAATCTGGGAATGGCAACAATTCCTTGCATAGTTTTAGTGGGAAAAGTGTGTTACTCAAAAACAATGGTCAAAATTCAAATGTGAATATGCGAACTAAATTATCCACAGAACATTCGACCCCCTCGTCAGGTTTTGTGCCGTCGGGTTTAATGTGGGATTGCACGTCTTGCTCGGCTAAAAACTTGAAAGACAAGAAAATATGTTTTTGTGGAAAAGAACGTATCCCGCCTACTCCCTCACACCCGCAACAATCGGAATTCGGTGCTCAGTTTAAAATGTCTGGAGATATGTGGGAATGTGATACTTGCATGGTGAGAAATAAGGATTCTGCTTCAGCTTGTGTTGCGTGTACTACACCTAGGCCTAAACCTAAACCCGTATCCCAACCAACTCAACCTGCTACACCGACCTTGTCAGACCCTGGGTTTGGGTCTCAGTTTAAAATGTCTGGAGATATGTGGGAATGTGATACTTGCATGGTGAGAAATAAGGATTCTGCTTCTGTCTGTGTAGCATGTACTACACCCAGACCAAAACCTAAAACTGCGCCTACGCCTGCAAATACTTCATCACCATCATCACAGTCTTCTGGGTTTGGAGCCCAGTTTAAAATGTCTGGGGGTATGTGGGAATGTGATAGTTGTATGGTGAGAAACAAAGAAAGTGTATCATCTTGCGTTGCCTGCACTGCCCCGAGACTCAAGGCAAAAGGCCCGCAGCCACTGCATGATCCACAGACTTGCGTCAAAACATGGAACTGTAGCGCCTGCAAAACAAATAATCCAGAAAATCGACCCCAAGTGCCTGTCATGTAATTGTGTCAAGCTAAGCTCTAATGTTACTCCATCAAAACCATCTATTTCACAGTTTGGTGATAAATTCAAACAACCCCCTGGTTCATGGTCATGTGGTGTATGCTTGTTGGTAAACAAAAAAGATGACGTAAATTGTGTAGCTTGTGAAAATCCTCATACCAAACCTAGTTTAGCAATCACAGGCGAAGATGTACCAAAATTCAAATTCAATCCCTCACCTGAATCAAAGCAGTTTAAGTTTGGAATAGATAAAGCAAATGACGTACCTAAAGAACCGTCAAATATTCCTGTGACTAGGACTAATGACATAGGGTTTAAATTTGGCGAAACAAAGAATGTTCCCACGGCAACCAATTTCTCGTTTGGTATCCCTCCTGGTAGCGAAGTAAATGTTAGTAAATCACAAGCGTTCAAGACACCTACTGTGACATCTTCTGGCCAAATTCCATCTTTCTCTTTTGGTTCCCAGAATACTTTAGGTGTATCGGGCTCTCCATTGGGTTTTGCTTTTAGCGTTCCTCAGCCCAAACCGGCTGCCGGCTCCGATGAAAAAGGTTCAAAAGAAACATCTTCAACGGATTCAAAGAAACGACCATTTGAGGACAACCCTTCTAGAAAACTGCCTGGAGGAATAGGCCATGATAAGATGGGGGTAAAGGTAAGTGAAAATAAAAAAGTTTCTTTCACTTTCCAACCCACCCAGTCTTTCACGAAACCAGCTATTTCAAATTTGGAATCGAAGACCGCTTCTTTTGGCTCACCTGTAACTACATCAATTCTTACAAATGCAATCATTTCGTCTCCAACCACATTTACGACGGGCATTAGCGCAAGTGCTACTTTGCCGGTAACATCAACCAACTTGAGCTCCGAGCCGATAAAATCTACTGGTGGGACAACATCTAGTTTTAGTTTTACTCCAGGTAAAGAAGCCAACACTCCCTTCAGCACAACACATGCCAATCTGTTATCCACGCCTCCAGTGAATACAAATACGTCTCCTGGTCAGCCTTCCACGACATCAAACTTGTTCTCATTCGGATCCTCCAAACAAACGACAACCACAGCTGTTCCACAATTTGGAACACCGTCAAAAGATGCTACTCCAGGATTTGCTTTCGGCAGTACTGTCAAACAAATAAATCCTTTTGGGGATAGAGACGTCTCTGGTAGTCCATCAAAAAAGAAAATGGTGGGTTTTGGCAATGTCGGCGAAAATGCCACTGTATCAACACCAAGTTTTGGCGCTGCATCTACCTTATCTTCTTTTGTTGGATCAGCAGCGCCAATGTTTAGTACCACATCCAAGTTTAGTATTCCTTCTACAGCTCCGTCGAGTTTTGGCGCCAATGGCCAACCAGCATCAAATTTTGGCACTATCACTACAACAGCACCTCCAAGCTTTGGCGTCAGCGCCACATCACCATCGTCAAGCTTTGGCTCTAGCACCACATCAGCACCGTCAAGCTTTGGCTCTAGCGCCACATCAGCATCGTCAAGCTTTGGCTCTAGTGCCACAACAGCACCGCCAAGCTTTGGCTCTAGTGCCACAACAGCACCGCCAAGCTTTAGCTCTAGCACCACAACAGCACCACCAAGCTTTGCTCCAGGCCACAACAGCACCGCCAAGCTTTAGCTCCAGCGCCACAACAGCACCACTAAGCTTTGGTGCTAGCACCACAACAGCAAGTTTTGGTAGTGCCACCTCGTCTGTATTTGGTACCGAGATGAAATCTCCACTGTCCCAAACAAGTGACAAACCTATTTTGACTTCTCCCCCTTTCAACTTCGGTGCAACACAATCACAACCTTTTTCGTTCACTGGCAATCAGCCAGCAACGGATGCCAGCAAGACCAACTTTGGTTTCGGAAGTTCAAGTACTAATCCCAACCAAACCACAAGTTTTGTGTTTGGTGCACCGAATACAAGTCAGCATCTGTCAACTGCACCACCAACTTTTGCCTTCGGGTCTGGCTCTGCTCCAAGTGGCGCTTCACCCTTCGGAGCTACCTCTGCCAGTAATTCAACATCAACAACAGGATCTTTGTTCAGTCCGCCGACATCCACAGGCTTTGGGACTTCCAATCCAACTGCCTTTAACTTTGGCACGAGCTCGCAGCAGCCTACTACAGGATTAGCCAACTTCCCCAACCCCTCGGGAGTCTCTGCACCGACGGCTCCGAACCCTTCTCAAGGGTTCGCCTTTGGACAACCGTCTGCGCCATCTGTGTTTAATCCACATGTGAAACCTTCGTTCAACTTCACTGGAGGAGAAACACCGACGTTCACGTGAGTCTGTTTACACTTTAAATAATTAAAACTGTGAAAGGAGTCGGACCAAAGTCCTTGAGAGTTGCAACAAGAGATAGGTTCACTCCTCTTTTTCTCAGATTTAAATCCAAACCCACTTTCCACATATAGTATGTGTATTAACTTTCCCATGCTGGTACGATTTCTTTTTAAACTCGAATTTGTGTTCACATTTATTAGTTTCTACAGAAACATTATTTTATATTTTTAAGCCATCAAGGGATTTTTAATTTTTCTTACCGTTGATAACATTTGTTATAATCATATAAGGGATGTGCAAATGCTTTCAATGTTGTGTTAATTCTCTGTTATATGTTTCTATCCACCTCTCCAGGTACAGGAAAGGTGGATAGAAACATTTAAAAGAGAATTATTATTATTAGCACCACGTCTTACTACCCATTCGGGTTATACGCAATTACGCTAATGTGTAATGGTAGGGTGATTGTGAGATGAAATGGAGGACCTACAGTTTAACGTGGAATCGAACCACGGTGGAGGCCTGGCATTCCACACATTCACAAGAAGTCTTGTCAGAGGTGAAGGAAGGGTTTGGCTATCAGATAAATCTGTGCCGGGACCGAGGATTGAACCCCGGACCCCAGCACAGAAGTCTGACACCTTACCCCTAGACCACCAGGTCTCCTAAAAGAGAATTAACACAATGTATTTTACTGTGTAAAGAAGAACACAGCTCACACTTTCACACTTTACATTGATGCTAATTGACAAAGAGGTAATGGCTGCCTCTTCCCCCCACCTAGGTTTCATTCTATCGGAACTCATCAGGGAAGAGTGTGAAACGCAAATTCCTGTGTTTGTTCTTTTTGTTATTCCTTTCACGTGTTCCTATAATTCTTCACAAAAACATAGTTCCGATAGAATGAAACCTGGGTCGGGGGATTGGGCGGTAATGATCGATTTTATTAAGAGGCAACATACTCTTGTCCAGTGGCACAATGTAAAGTGTGGACTGTGTTCTCCTTTACATTGTATTTGTTCCTTTTATATATATATATATATATTTTTTTTTTTTCAATTAAAAGTATTACCTACGTTTGAATTATTTCTACTTAAAATGGTGACGATATATACAGTTCCTTCAGTATTTTAAATGTTCAATGTGACCCTTATGATCAAACTAGTGGGTCATGCCTGTCTTATCGGAAAGGATGGTGAGCTTTCCTCTATGTCTCTTATTCTTGTGTTAACAGGGCGAGTGGCGGTGCCACCACAGCTGCACCGCCACCGCGGCGCTATAAAAAGGCAACAAGAAGAACGCAGCCTCGATAATCTGATGTGTCACTTGATTAGTTGGCTGTATTCATGAATGGTGTGTGAAGAGATTCATGCAACAACCATAGAACGATTAGTGGCATCTTCAGCCGCTATATTCCTTATTGGTTGTCTTGTAATTAATTCTCGTATTAAATTTACCACAACCTCAAGCTTTCTATGAAGAGACTCGTAAGCGGTTTTAATTAACGTTTACTGTTTCCCCTGGTTGCTCTGCAATCTTGAGAGTATGCTTTCAAGTTTATGAGACTTAAATGAAGTAATGAGATATTGTGGAATACTTGCTTTTCACTTTTTATTTTTAATCCAAAATTTTGCGGCAAATAATTTTGTTCCTTGAAAACGAAATACTTAGTTATTTGTTACTCTAATACTCAACAGGGAAATTTTGTCCAGGTAAAATGATTGTAGATGGCTTAAGGTCCACTTAGCTATTTTAAATTTGTGCATACAATTGTACCATTGAAATTAATAAGGACACAAATTTTACAATGTGTCATTAGTTGGTGCATATATGCTTATTATTTTTGTTGTCATCTTGTTTCTATTTATGTCTGTTTTTTTAAATTAATTTATTTCTATACAGAAGCATGACCTTCTTGTGTCTGGACTTGTAGATTTTTTTTAAATTTTGAAACAGATAGCACATATCCACATGCCTGGAGAATTGAGAGAACACAAGGAATGTTTTATGTCCGGTAAAAATATGGGAAACACAGGGAATTTCACATAAACCTAGGGATGTGACTCTCTAATCCTTAGGAAGATACAGGACTCGCATCCTCTGGAAAAAAAAATGCGATAGTTCAATTGAAATTTGTTTTAAAGCTTTAATACTTCTTATTGATAGTTAAAAACCAACAGAATTATAGAACAAACTCAACATCCAGATCCCAGACCAGTAATTCAACATTTAATTGAATGTATGAATGTTATAATGAATGGATTATAAGATTATTTTTCCTTCTCAATTCCCAACCCATTCGCTAAATTAGTACTTAAGTGTATAACTCGAGCCGATAGTAAGATGCAGTGCTAAAAAAACATCTAGTTACTATTTTCTATTATTGATAACTTTTTTCAAGATTTGGATTCTTAAAATAGTGGATCTGACCCAACTCTATATAAAACTAATCCAATATTAGAATGTTGATGAACTTTAAAAATTAAAGAACACAAACTTTGAATACTGACTAGTCCTTTTGCATGTAAGGAAAATAGTACTAGCGAACTAATACGGTGAATAAGAGACTCCTCTTGTCCTCTCTCATCTTCCTGAAACATTAGGTTGCGTACACCCACATATGTTTTAAGCATCATTTGTAACACGACTTCACACCAAACAATTTTTATTTAAAAAGGAATTATTTCTAAAGAGCCTAGAAAATACAAGGAATTTTGTAATAAGAAAATGGTGGATAGCTTGAAATGCATTTCTCGCCTTATTTGCAGAAATTCATAACTAACGAAATACATGATGCCCCAAGTCTTCATGAAATTAGTTTTTATCAGGTTGTCATAATTTTGCAGTGAGGCTTTACTCATTGACCTGCAAAACACGGTTATTTCTGGGAATTTTTTACAGTTTGTCTAAAAAACCACTTTTTATCTACATACCTAATCTGTTCCCTTACAGTATAGATAGTAAAATGTTACAAATAACTCAAAAAACAACTCCGTACTTAATCCAGCCTCACTAACTTTCTCCGTACTTCCTTATCCTTGCATACTCCCTTCTCTTCAACAACATTTAACCAGGTCTTACATTGCCTACCCCTTCCTTTTGATCCACACACTCTACCTTCATATATTTGTTTCGTCCCTCGAGCCACACTCATCCTCTCGACATGCCCAAACCAACGTAAGACACTTGAGTAACATTTATATTGATCTACAATAGTCAAAATAATATCTTCCTTTCGGTCAATACACATGGCAGCACAATCTCTTTTAACATCTGAAAAGTGTCAAGCAAACAAATCATTCGTCAAGGTCAATATTTGTGATTTCTGTGTAGTTTTTCCACCCTTCTACCACATGTCTTTAACGAAATTGAGTCGTGGCTATCCACATGCGGGTAAACTTGAATTATAAGTATAAGGGACCCTTACGCAACTATTTTAGAACCGTTCTGGCGTTAGGCAATCTTTTAGGGGCCTATTGCAATAACTTCATTAAGATATGATCTAAGTAAAATTATATTCGGATGGTAACCTTGACTCCTTAAGGAGAGTCGACGATTCTAGACTTAAATCCATAAAAAAAAATATTTCAATTTTTCGAACTCTAAAACTGGTTATTGGTGTTTCAGAACCAATCACAATTATACGGTGAACTTAACAACCAGGCTCCAGAATAGTAATTTAACACTTAACCTAATGTATTCATCAACATAATTTGACGTTTCTCCCACTACGGGTTGTCTGGTACATCCTCTTCAGTTCCTGTTGATCTCTCCAAACTTCTCCCTCAGCCACACGTCTCTTTAGCTTCCAAGACCTGCGCTTGGCTTGGTCCATCCATCTTTTCCATGGTCTCTGAAAGGCTTTCTTAGGTATTCTATCCTCCATTTTAACCGAATATATTACAGTTTGTGTAACAACACAGCCAACCTAAAATAAATCTTTATTTTCCTAAGCACATATTCCACATCAAGTGGATGTACACAGTTCCTGGCTAAATCACTTTTGCTTTACAAACCAATAAAAGATAGCAACATTAGTAATAGCTTGTTACACTACCCACAGTTCTACCTGTAACCCGCACTTCTATCAATTAGTACCTACCTGGCTAGTATTATCGAGAATATCTGCATTGATTGTTAGGTGAGTCATGTCTCACATCATCGGGTCTTGGAGATTATGGTTGTCTTCCAATCCTGGATTTAATCCTGTCAGAATACTTTACAAGTACAAGTGTGTGTGTGTGTGTGTGTGTGTGTGTGGGGGTGGGGGGTATACAAACCTCTTCACTTTTTGAAGTGGTTTGTAATATGTGTTTGGAAGAAGGTGTATGAAATGTGGGTAGAAAACATAAAAGGGAACGAACACAGTTCACACTTTACACTGCTGTCACTGGACAATCTTTTAGCAATTTCCTTATTTACCCTTTTGGTGTTTTTTGGTTTCCTTTTTTAAGAAGTTGCGTTGCGCGTTTTACACTCCTTCCTGATGAGTTCCGATAGAATGAAACTTAGGTTGGGGGATTGGGTAGTAATGATAGAGGCAGCCAGTACCTCTTTGTCCAGTGGCAGCAGTGTAAAGTGTGAACTAACTTTGTTCTTCTTATTGTAACAGCCATCTTGTGTTTCTATCCATCTCTCCTGTAACTTCTTACAAATATTTATTAAAAAGTACGAGTTAACTGCACAATACATTTCTTAAAAGGGTTAGCCAAAGTTGAAAATTATTTGTGTTGACGTAAAGCAATATATTTTTATTAGCAAATTATATTTATGAAACAAAATGCATCGAGCAAAATATAATAAAATTCTAGATCCCAAAACTCGGGCAGGAAAAAATATAAAAACATATATTTAAGGATCTTCTATCAATGTCATGTTTGTATTTAATTTTTCACTCAAAAATTAATCTCTAAAATTTAAATTGACCTCATCTTCCATAAAGTAGATGGACACCCAAAACTGTAATTACTTTTATTTTATAACCACTCTACATATAATTAAGTGGAATATTTATCCCTTAATAGATTTAGGGAAGGAAAAAATATTTTTAGTGCAAAATAATTATAAAAGTGACTTTTAAATATCCATTTATGCACAAAATACACCTTCACCACACATATTTGCATAATGACACATTTATTATGTTAATGTTATTATTTGGGATTGCATCCATTTTCTTTGTTACCAGCAATAATCAAATAATTATCGGATAAACTAATATTTCAGTAGTTCAACAGCGCTTTCGAGTTTAACACACACACTTGCTCAAGTGAGAATTTTTTTGTTATTTTTATGAACCAGACTGTGGTTTTTAAAATCCACGCCACTAATTATTTACTCTAAAACTTTTTTGTTATCTTGAAATATATTTATATTTATATCTAAAGCTCTTGATTAAAAATACACGATTATAATAGTTTCATTAGGCCTAGTTTTTTTAATGATCAAACTTCAAAAACCTTTTTCAAGACTTGTTTAACAAAATATTTAGTTTTATTTGAATAACTTACCATTTAAAAATAAATTGATATCAAAACTTTGAGTGTACATAATCTTTTCCTTAGAATTTTTTTTCTTTTTACAAGATATCAGAATTCTTGACGTCTATATCACTTTATTTATCTTAGTTGGAACAAAAAAAATTGAAAACTTTTTGATCAAATTGCCATAAGCTTCTAAGTTTATCATCAGATTATTAAAAAAAATTATTTGAATGAAAAATAAAACTAAGCTTAGACTAAAATTATAAATCTAAAAAATAAATATAATCCTAAAATAGAAAAGTCATTTTAAATTGTTCCTTTTTCCCGTTCCCTTAGTAAATTGTTATTTCCCGCTCGAAAATTTCTCACAAAGTAAAAATGTCATTCCCACACAGGCCTAGATAGAATTGTAGAGAAATGATGCAACAATAAACACAACACTTGCATATATTCCCACACACTTCGATATTTGGGCGCTTTCACGGCATCTTCCTCATCCTTATATGGTTTTCTGAGGAAGTTGCATCAGAAGCATCAAATATATCTCTTCTTTTTCTCCAGAATTCTTTCATATTTATATAATTACAAACTATTTATAGATTAGAAACTTATTCACACATTTATTGTTTAGTAAAAAAAAAGTCGTTTTGTCACAAAAGCTATTTTTCATCAAACAAAATAGACTTAGTAAGAAAAGGTGAATTCTGGTTGGTCAGTGGTCAAAAGGGGGGGGAAAATATAATAAAATCGGCTGCTCATTTTGATCTAGAAGATAAGTTTGAATTTTGTATTTAAAACTATAATATTTATCTAAATTAAATTTTTCTTAAGAAAGATTTGCAAATACATAAAATTAGTGGGCTATCAAGACGATTGGTTCTTTTAAATGATGTCAAGAATAAAATTGGACAAATGAACTCTTTCTGGTGTAATCAATTTACTGAAAAGTTTCAGTGCAAATTTAACTCACTTATTTTATAAAACACTACAATAATGTAAAGTTAGTGACAGAAGCCAACCTGAAAGGAGAGTTAGGTTAAGACTAGATAGGAAAACACTTCCCACTTTTAACCAAACTCTCCTTCCCGGTCGGCTCCCGTCACTAACTTTACATCAGCGTACAGTGTTTCTACACTGTCTTATTAAACATTTCCAAGCCACTAGGCAATAATTCCTTTTATTATTTTATAAAGCTAGTTCTACCAGCGTTTCATAATTTTTTGTTACTATTAGTTTTGACAGGTTTACATAATTGTTTTATTATGTTTGGTTCTGTATATGTGACAGGTTGTAAAAGTTGGTCGACTGTATCTGTTATAGGTCGTTTTGAAAATCTTATCATACTAATTTAAATTAACGATGTTAATTTTTTACCAATTCGTTTAATCTACATTTTTATCTATATAGGATATATATATTAGTTTTTGTCAGGGCAAATTATTTTGTGTGCCACAAGTTTGTGTGGTTTGTGTTGATACAGACACAAACTTTTCTCTTCTTACCTCACATCTTCTCTATCATTGGTAGAATTCTCTGTGGCCCTTCACACTACATTCATTCTGTGAAGCTAAAATATAATAGAGTTTTAGTAAGTATTAGTTCACTTACTACTGATGAGTAAATGTGAAAACATAACATGATCAAGTAGGTTTTGGGAGCTGAAGTTTCAAAGTTATTAAGCCGCAAATAACGTTTAGAAGCAGGTATTCTAACATAACGCCACTGTCATTGGTAATAAATTATTTTATTTATAAATATAAAAATTGTCAGATGGTGAATACAAACTTTTAAGGCAATTAAGTTGTGTTTACTTCTGATACAATACAACTTGATGGGCTATACTTTGTGTAGGCATTAATATCTTAATTGTGTTAAAAATTGTTTTAAGATAACATTGCTTTTTCTAATAATAAATACTAGCAAATATTTATTGAAAAACCACTTGTTCAAGTGAAAATGTGATTATTTTTTTTATCTTCCATAGTAGTAAGTGTTTGGATTGCTCTGAATGACCTAGATTAGTTAGTGTAGATATTCTTGCTAAAGGAAAACAATAGAAAAGCAACTCCTAAGCGTTATCTCTGTCTTGAGAGGCATATACCAAGTACGATTAGTTTTATTTAAGGTGAGCCTTTGAAATTCCTACTCTCTACCTCAGTCGAACATGTCCTGTATCATTGGAAGGTTGGTTTTCAAGGGCTCCTGTGACGACAACCTTCTATATAATTTATCGTCACAATGCACCTGTTTCTGTGGCTGCACAACATAACTATACCAAGTTGCTTAATTTTTATTGTTAAATTTTTAATTTCTTATTTGTTGACAAGATGTAAAGATAGATACATTTCAAACTTAATACATTTAAGGAAAACATAAAATGCAAAGTGACAAACATTATGTTTTCAGTTCTATTTGTACTTTGTTTGGGAGATAATTGATGTCGACACTTTGAATGTAATTATTTTCCTCTTGCTGTGTTTCTGGATGTCCCTCCATCCCACCTATTGCAGAACAATATTTGTAAATCACTGCACAGTGAGCTATGATATAGTGACTGTGAACATTCTATCACTATGGTAACCAAGGACTATGTCCTCCATATTTTCATTCCGTAAGAGTTTTTGAAGTGCACTGCCTAATACTAATACTTTTTGTTGTCAAATATTGATCTTTTTTCTTGTATCAAACGCCATTTCTTTATAGTGTAAGAATGTTCATGGTTTTAGTGGAATTATTAGAATTCTTAGATTTGTTTGTATGGGAAAGAAATATTGTATTATAGACATTTTGTTGTTTTTTTACACACGTATACACAATAACGGCCTGGCCCATGGAATTTATATTGAATTATTTTGAATATTACACACACTGCTGTGTGAAATATTGTTTATGTAATAAGTATGTAAACAATTTAAAACAATTAGAAATACTTCCTTTAAGGAATTGGTATATTGGTAACGAAGCGCTAGATTGATTTTTCCCATGTGAACTATTTGCTAAGCTGTGATATTCTAATGGGCCAGGTCTCGGCACATGGGAACTTCAATGGCCGTCTTGTGTACAAAGGCAGGCTCACTCCTCGACAATTCCTGGAGGAAGCACTTTCCTACTAACTTTTCATGTAAGACGGATGAGTGAGACGACTCCACGGGTCATGTGTGCAGGTGTGGTTCGGACATTATTACAAACAAAAATATGTGTTTTTTAAATGATTAGAAAATTTAAACAAATATAATGTGTGTGAAAGGAGTTAGACTGCTTTGTGTGTAAATATGTCATAAATGTCCAGGCATGTTGTTTTTATTACGTGCTGAAAATTTCATCTTTGCTGTTATTGTAACGATAAGCAAATAACATGATTTGTTTGAATTTATTTATTTTTTTAAAGTGATGATAATATAAAACTGGATATCGCATAATGATTGAATTTTTTTTTAACAATTTTGACAGGGTTATTTTTCGCTAGCCTTTCATATAATGAACTAATTTTTGATAGATTTTTTGTAGCTCTTATTATAATCATTAATCATGCTAAAACACTTTATTTTTTAGAAGGGTGAAATTTTCAGCTGAAGAAATCTTTGTGCCTTTGTTATTTTCATGGTGTAAGAAATTTCTTTTCAAAAGGCATCATTTAAAAAAATAGTCATATGCCATACTAGAATGAACTTTATTGTAAATTTTGTTCACACGAGTTGTACAAATAATTTCTTAATAGGTTTTTTCTTGTAAAAATATAATTAATGTTGTACAATTAAATGCGCTTATAACTAAATCAGTTAAGCTAGTAACTTAAAATTCCCACGATTTCAATCTATTTATTTTTATTATGTTAACATTACTTGCGAAACACATTTGGCATATGACGTTTATCAGTGACAGTTTGTGTTAAATCAGAACTTAAGTCGGACATATTTTGAAATAGTGCATGGACATAAATGAATGTCATAAACCACTTTAAAATATATCCGAGTTTATCAAGAAATTTGTCTGTATTATTGAAAATAATAAACAAATGATTCCTTTTCTTTGACTTTATACTTGTCTTATAATTTTTCTTTTGCATTTAATTAACATTCAAACTTATCAATCAAATAATTATATTTACAAGGTTCAGGTTGGGCCACCAAAATCTTTTCATAGATAAATTAGTTTCTACAAGAATGTGACGCTAAACTATAAATGTATCAAGTTAAATGCATATGAGCTCTGGTCTGTTCTTTCCAAAATTGTCAGAATGTCAATGAATGAAAGATAGGGAAAATCCAGGTAATTTCATCAACTTCTAGGTATTTTCATGATTATTAATAGTCTTCAACTATTCATTTTGAATTATAAAAATAGCATTTTTTTTTTTTCTTGGTTAAAATACACATCACTCCCATCTAACATACTGTTTTGTTATTTTTGGTTGTTTTTTTTCAAGTTGAGATGTTAGTTTGTTATTTCCATCCCATTGGCAAACAATTTTGACCAGTTGAGTTTATTTACATTTACACTCATTCTTGTGACTTAAGACCAAGGTGTATCTTGACAAGGGATAGCCAACATGTTGACTCCAATCAACCGGCCGAGTACTAACATTGCGCTTCCACCTGCAAGTACTGTTAGCATTGCTGTAACATTCATTACCTGTTATCATTCTTTGAACTGTTTTGTTAATGTGGTTCTTTTTGTGAAATTTCATGTAAATCAGTGCTCATAATTGACCTAAAACTTATTTTTTCATCAAGAATGGGACCTCGGCAACTTTTTTTACAATGGTTAAAAGTGTTGCTGTTTTATTTGAAATAATTTTGTGTTGATGCCAAATAAGGGGAGTATGGAACAGCACTTGAACGCACTGCATGGCAACATATCAGTCCGATTTTCCATCCAGCAGGGAAATTAAATCTGGACTGACTGCACAGAGAAACATGTTTTTAAAACAAAACAATCGAAGGCTGCAACCATCGCCTCCTTTTGAGAGAGTCATAAACCGTTTTATCATAGTAAATTTATCAAGAACATTTTTGTGTAAAAGCAAATCCTCTATTTGAAAAATTTTGAGAATGGGGGTGAAATAAAAATAGACCTTCAAGATATGCAATTATCTTGAGACGAATACAAAATATAAATGAGCGACTGCTAAAGGATAGATCAATGTGTTTATTATTCCTCACAACTCGCTGATCAGCAAATGTAGGTCAGTGGCACTGTCCACCTGCTGGTGGTTTCGCATTGGGGCCAGAAATATGAAGCTTTTACAGATTTATTAACTATCATTCGTCAGCAAGATGTGTCATAGATATTGCTTTTAAAATTGTCAATTTCATCAGAAAAATCTATTCAAAGGCAAATTTTTTTAAATGTAATTGGTTGAAAAGGAATCAGACTCTAACATTAGCGCATAAAATTCACGGAATGTAAATATCTATTAATAATCTTACCATTTGTTTTAAGGTTTATTTATGAATAAACATACCTACATCGACGTAGGAATGGATATGAATGGACAATTTTGGAGGAAGAGACGTGAAATTATAAAATAGATGGCAAGGATTTGAATCAAGTTGGCCATCCCTGTTGCAGACCTATGACACCCAGCGCCCACTTGTGAGAATTGGACGCTGGTTAATGAGCTCTCCAATCACGAGACGCTATATACAGGATGGTTCCAAGCTCTCGGTACAGGGAACACTAAGACGAGCGTTTCCGGTTGATGAACGTATGTCCACAGACGTCACCCTTGGGTGCTAGAGGGTGCTGCAGGTCCACAACAGGACAGCAGTTGTTCAAAGTAGCGCTTGACCACACACAATATTATTATTTTTAGCACCGCGTCTTACTACCTGTTCAGGTTATATGTCTATGTACTAATTACGCTAGTGTTAAATCTTAGACAGACACAACATCCAACCCCCGGCCGTTAGTTCATCACTGTGAAAGGGTCAATTGTTCGGCCATGATGGGAATAAAACCCGGGACTCTTAGCTCCGTAAGCAGACGTGCTACCGACTGAGCTAAGGCGTCGGACAAACGGTAGTGGAAGTAACATCTTTATTTGGGCGAAGTTAAGTCCAGCGACTTTTATTCAACTTAACCTACATAATAATAACGAACGTGCATTTAATACTTATTATTTACACGATTGTACATTTATGAACAGAACATCTTAAAATAAATGAAGAGACATATCAAGGCACACAATAACTCCATACATCCCTGACACTCTCGACACATTGGTTGTCGTACATTTTCCCAGATCCCCCAGCTCCATTTGTTAGATACATGTCGGCCATATCAGAATCTGTGAAATGCTGACGCAGAAAAGAAGCCCATCAGCACCCTCTAGCACCCAAGGGTGACGTCTGTGGACATACGTTCATCAACTGGAAACGCTCGTCTTAGTGTTCCCTATCTTCTATTAAAGTTTGTACAGAAAGTTTCGAATCACCCTGTATAGTCTAAACGCTAAAGAATATTTTGGGTTTACTAAAAAGGGTCCCTCGCTGTTTGTTTTAATGTGGTGGAGTATCGCGTGTCGGTCACATCTTGATTGTTCGCTGAAAGAATGTTCTGGATTCTTGTGCATTTGCATATCTTTATAGCTTCCAGCCAGGCCATTTGTTTCGGATTTTTAAAACTACTTTATCAACGAAACTTTGGTGACGTGTGCAAATATTTTATTATGTTTAATTTTATTCTTGAAATATAAAAATTACAATATCGGCACCTTGTTTTGTTCATTATTTTTTAAAGGAAAAATAGTTTCAAGGATGTTGCCTAACTGTGACGTCACGGCAGGTAAAAATAGGATTTCCCATGTTAATGAATTTATGTTTTATTCGGCGAGTTTTAAAGATAACATTGAAACAGAAACTATAAATTCTTATTTAATTCTAAAAATAGTCCTTCAGTGTCATTATTTTCACCTTGAAGTAGTTTTTTAAAACATTTTTTAATAAATCCTCTCCAACTCAGGTCACGAAAATGTCCTGTAGGAATCTTCCTGCCGGGATGTAGATTAAAAAAGTCCGTGGTAGCAAATTTCTATCTAGAAAAGGAAACAAGGAAAATATAAAATTAAAAAGCAAGCAGTGTTTTCAAGGCCAATAGACCTCGCAGAGTGAATTTCTAACTCCCCCCTCGCCCCCCCCCCCTTTCTATTTCGTACATCAGTGTCTTAAGTTTGATAGAGCTTAGACTGCGTCAAGTTAAGATGCAACCCACTTAGCAAAATAGCTTCGAAATCTACAAGCTTACAACGTCGTTAAATGCCTATGAAATATGACTAGATGATCATGACAAATAAGTCCACCGATGCTGGTTAGTATTGTTACTGGGGTATATTCGAATCCCGGTTGACGTCTTAAATCGGTCGGGGCTGAGAGCTCTCTTTGAATGGACGGTTCCAGACCAAAATAGTATACTCTTTCGCTCGCTCATAGAAAATGCTCGTGTACTGATATCATCGGTCTGTTCAGAAAGTGCACGTTAAATACCTTAAAAAATAAAATAAAAGTTGAATGATGTGATAGGACCATAAAGTAATTACTCGGTGTAATCTTGTTCGGACAACTGAGTGCACACACTATATCAATAACTCCAGTGAGGATTTATTCCCGCTCAGACATCTGGACACAAATCTCGTCCCGCGCGGCTTGTTGGGGTTTATTATTAATGTGTTGCGCTATTCACAGCCCTCGCGACGTCAGGTCTACACCGGACTTGTGTGACGTCATACGACAAGAAACGGAGTTGAGGACAGGGCTCATAAATCACCGTGGTGTAACATATATTACTCTTGAGTCCGAGTGAGACTATGATTAATAGTGTATTGACGTCACAAAATACATTGTCAATGTTACGTGTTAAAAGAGTAACTAGCACTTGAATACATCTGGATGACACTCCGCCTACGTGAATAATGTTGTATCCATGGGCGCCCGCTCTCTAACCACTGTGCCACAACTACATCCAATATCACATGTTGGCAAGTATGGCCACATCGCTAGCGCTCACGGCGTTAGTGCTGCGAACTAAAAGATTCGAAGCGAGACATTACACTTGGACCACAACACATTTTCCATTGCGGAATTTTAATGAATGAATTCTTATATTAAATGTAGCTAAATCCAGCATTTTATAAATAAACCACGTTATAAAATGTAAAATCTAGCTAAACTCCTTTAAAATAAACGACAAACTGTTAACAAACCAGTAACGATGAATTTTACATAACTTCCACTTCCGTTTCTATAGACTCCACGTCCACGCATGCGCATTCCTCTGTGACGTCATTGCAAGCTGCTCCTAGCGATAGCGCCCCGAACTAGTTACGGGATCAGCTAGTCCATCCCATGATCATCGCTGAGGGAACTGTACCACACCTCATACAAGTCCTAACCTTGTAAACTGATCCTGTAACACACTCACATTACTCTTGTAAGTTGTGTTACAGAAAAGTCAACCATTGCTATAATTTTCCTACAAGTCCATTACTTAGCGTAGAAAGTATTCACAAGTGCTCCTGCTTTAAAATGTACTCTTTTCTGAGTGTTCAGTTATTAAAATTCGTGTTCACGGGACTTCCCTTGTACATATTACTATGTGAAATGTTGATGATAGCCTTACAGCTACCGTATCTGCCAAAAAAACCATTTTGTAGGAATAGATGACTTTGAATTTAAAGACAAATTTAGCTTAACTACGTTACAATTTAAAAAGGTTTCGACTGAAATCGCCAGAACTCTTCAAAATAGAATTAATCGATTTTACGGTTTGTCTTTTAGACAAAATCTGCAGAAGTGGTGGGACAATATCATGGATTAGCTGATATGCATCGGGTAAATAAAATGACAGTGGGTGCATGAGGTTGTCAATGCTGTCAACACGGTTATTTGACAGGATCATCAGTTGGCCAGAAAACACTTTCATAATTTTCATGCCTTAGCGGGTTTTCCATAGGTTTGTGGTTTTGTTGATGATATCCTAATAATTATAATGCTCCAATCGTTGATGAACCTGCTTTAGTGGATCAACACCAAAACCACTCTGTAAATTGCATGGCTGTATGTGGAGCTTGTGTCAAAGAATGGACGGAGGTTAGAGGCGACATCCTTGAAACATCCTTCCAAACTGCAACAACCCAGGCAACGTTGCACGATAACGCACGAGGTGTTTGAACCGTCTGTGGCCAATGTCTTCAAATGCTGTGTAACTTTGTGTTGTATGTTCTAAGATAATGAAGAGGTTCATTTTGACGGTGAAGAGGAAAAGAAAGATGGAATTTTTTTGTAGTTTACCTAGTATTAGTAAGTTGTTGGTTAGATACAGTGACGCAAGTAATTTCACTCTGTGTCAATACATTTAAAAGTTTATGTACTGAATTTACTTTCACTCCCTCAACCCCCCTCCCTTCCTCTCGGATATCTACTTGGAACTGTAGAGTGTTCCTGTTTGGGGTATTAAAGTATATATTATGAGAGAAATCCAACGCGATGTTATTGTATTGAGAAGTAAGTTTGTTAAAGGTTGCCGCCACAAAGTAATTAAGTTGATAATGTTTATTGAAATACGAGAGCAAAGGACATGAGACCGCTACTGGCCACACTGTGGGTCAGAATATCGCCAACGGCTATTTGGTCGGCCATTGTCACAGATTTCCTAATCTACAACAAACACCGACATATCAATACAAACAGTTCGTGTTTTTCCTCTCTTACTTTTAACAGAAATGTTTTTATTGCACTGTTTAGGCTCATTGTTAATATATTTTAGCAAATGTATATAAATGACTATAGACAAGAACGTTTGTAAGATCGTGTCGTACCAGTTGTTTTTTTAAACCTTCGGCCACTCACATTATATTACCTCTCTGTTTTGAGGTACGCGGTACTCTGACCGTCAACCGATGGAACTACCCTCCCGAGGGAGTTTGACATAGGACAGTAAGCCAGTGCTTTAGTAGCTTTGGGACGAGTCCTGAAACCCAGAGGAGTATATACAAGACTGCGCCTTGCACACACGGTCGACGTTTTCGTCCTTAATTCAACAGAGGAACTTGCTCGGAGGGAATCCATACGTAGCATCATATTTATTTTGTTCTTTCAATGTTGGTTTGTGGAGAAACGCGAAAAAAAGGTCAGTGTTTTTATAAAATTTATAACTAAACTTTTTTTTTGCCAAAATAAATAAAAATAATGCTCGAGTAGAAAGATAGTTTAGTTTTCTTCGCCTGGTGATCTCAACATTTTGTTAAATTTCTATCAAGGATGTCCTGGAATTTAATGACAACTTTTTTATATTTATTAAAAAAAGTTACTCATCTAATGTTGCTATGCTCATGACAAACATTCAACAAGTGTTGATATTACAAAGTGTAAAAAAAATTAAACTCATGTGTTTCTACTGGAGCTATTTTTTATTTATTTTGGACAAAAAAATGTTTACCAAAAAGACCTTCAAACACATTGGCCTTTTCTCGCGTCCCCTACATCCCCACCTTAACGTTAGGTGGTTTAGTAAAGTTAGGACGAATATGCGCTTACTCCAGCGGTTAATAAATTACATTATATTTCTTGGCTTTAAGAATTATTCTTTTCTTCTGAATATTTCATTTATAATTATTCCTGAACAAAACTAAGCCATGCCAGCAAAGTGTTAGCATTAATGATACAAACTTTGCTATGGGTCATATATTCAGGAAAGGAAAGATTTAATTAACCTACTATTAATATTTAGCATATTTAATAAAGCCTTCACTTCTTCTATTTTTTATTATTTTTGGTGGCATGGTGTGTTGTTACCCGCTCTGGTTTTACGCATTCATCTCTCAAATGCGGTCATCAACGACCCATAAGAGCAACAAAATAAAAACATGGCCTACCGCAGTCAGAAAAAAATAAATGTACTGTAAAATTTAATGGAATTTAACATAAGTAGTTTGATATGCGTGAATTATTAATATTATAATACAGGCCATTTAAAAAGGTCTCCAGTTTTCAATAATTAAATATTTTAGAAAATATTTGACCTATTTACGTGATTTTACCTGTAAGTGGTGTGGCAACATTGCAAGTTTTCTTCTGTTTATTCAATTTATTTATTATAATTATTAAATTTTTTTCCCATAGTTATTTTACAGTATTATGAAATTCCGAACATATTTTTAGATTCGCCTTTTTTATATTTATAATTAAGATATATTAAACTACTTATGGAAGGTCCCATATTATATGTGTAGAAAATACGACATTTAATTAAATTAATTGTGATGTTCGTAATCAGATAGATTATCTGTTCGTCCGAAAGGACACACACCTAATGGCTGGAACAAAGTAATATAAATGATGCTATCGTCCGTTCAAGGCAGCTCAGTTTTAAAGTTCTGCTATAAAAGTTAACATATGTAAAATATGGTGGAAATGGTTCTTTATAAATGTTTACAGCCACTGATGATTTTATAATTGAAAATAACCTTCCCAAAGATTTAATTGTAAGAGCTATACTTTATATTGATCATCTGAAGTGCCTAGAGACACACTTTCAGAAATACTTCCCTTTAAATCTTGATTCTAAAAAACTAAGTTGGGTTCATAGAACATACTCAATTAAAATAACAGTCATCTGCCATTAAAAGTTAAAAAATAATTGGCCGAGCTATCAAGAGACACAAGAACATCCATCTCATTAATATGTCATTCCTCATGTAAACATAAACAAGAACATCCGTCTCATTAATATGTCATTCCTCATGTAAACATAAACAAGAACATCCGTCTCATTAATATGTCATTCCTCATGTAAACATAAACAAGAACATCCGTCTCATTAATATGTCATTCCTCATGTAAACATAAACAAGAACATCCGTCTCATTAATATGTCATTCCTCATGTAAACATAAACAAGAACATCCGTCTCATTAATATGTCATTCCTCATGTAAACATAAACAAGAACATCCGTCTCATTAATATGTCATTCCTCATGTAAACATAAACAAGAACATCCGTCTCATTAATATGTCATTCCTCATGTAAACATAAACAAGAACATCCGTCTCATTAATATGTCATTCCTCATGTAAACATAAACAAGAACATCCGTCTCATTAATATGTCATTCCTCATGTAAACATAAACAAGAACATCCGTCTCATTAATATGTCATTCCTCATGTAAACATAAACAAGAACATCCGTCTCATTAATATGTCATTCCTCATGTAAACATAAACAAGAACATCCGTCTCATTAATATGTCATTCCTCATGTAAACATAAACAAGAACATCCGTCTCATTAATATGTCATTCCTCATGTAAACATAAACAAGAACATCCGTCTCATTAATATGTCATTCCTCATGTAAACATAAACAAGAACATCCATCTCATTAATATTTAAATTTGATTTCGTCTTTAGTAAATGGTAAAATAATATGTACACCTAAGAATAGTTTAAAAATATTGTTTTTATAATATATTATCAGTAAATGTTTGATTTGTTTACATATTTTACAGCCGAGGTCAAGTAAACATTTCCCGGGCAAAAAGGGGGTCGCCAGGGGGAAGAGTTTAAGAAGCCTTGGTCTGACGAAAGTGTAAAACAATTCAGCTAATGAAATAACACATTCAATCAATACACTTTGTCTTCCTTCGCGCTCTTGAACTGATAATCACGTGAGCTGTCGCCAAGTACTTCAAGTCTTGAATTAGTTACAGATAGACAGACAGACAGACAGACAGACGGGAGACCATTTGCCGGACCTTGTGAGGTCTATATATAATATATCGATACACAATTCAGGGATCATACTCTCTATATTCACAGGGGAAACTTTCTAGAACAACGGGGATGTTATTTGAAAATAAACGGCAAATTAATGTTTTACGCAAACTTTATCGGGTAAATTTTCATGTTTTCATGGTTTTATAAAGTTAAGCGCCTTCAGTTTTATCTACCATATTAATTGTTCACTATTTACCCACTTCTGTGGCGCTAATCTCGCAGTGGACTAGACTGCCGGTGACAGGGAGATCAAGGTTCAAACCTCGGGCGGGTGATCTGGGGAGGGGGATCCTGAGTGGTTTTCCACTCTCCCTCCACACAAATGTGGGCTCTTCAACCTTCCCAATTCTTAACCCATTATTGTAATTAGTACTTAAGCGTATAATCCGAAAGGGTAGAAGGACGCGGTGCTAAATAAAAAATATACGATAGAGCTTCAGTCTCCCGCCTCTTAATAAAGTCTAATACCAAATTATTATTTTGCAAACTAAAAAATAAAATTACAGCAGTTCTTGATTCATGTTCAACAATTATTCTTTGTAAACAAATAAACGAAACAAAAACGTTTGGAGTTGAGACTGTCTTGTACTGACGTGTTTAACCTCCAGGACATCAGGGGATGCTGTCGGTAGACATGGCAACGTCGGATGAAGAGAGAGAGAGAGAGGAAAGTAGAATAGTCTCTCCGCCGCTGCCATGTGACCAAACCGGCATACATTGGAAGAATCCCTCTTTTAACTCCGCCAACTATTCGTGTTCAGACTTCAGTCGCTTTTAGTTGGCGCCCGGTGTGACTGTCTGTTAGAGGTACCCGGTGTGACTGGTCTGTTAAGGGTACCCCGGTTTGTGACCGAGGATTTACTCCGCGTGGCCGTATTCGTTCCGGCAAAAGTATTTCACCGACAACTATAAACAAAAATTGTGTTTAGTGATAGATTTAGTTGTGAAAAAACACCACAAGTGTTTTTGTGCCAGCATACCATAGCAGTGGAAAACTTTTTGTGCCCTTGAGGGATGTTTTGGGATGTTTTGTTGCGCTTCTTGCACGGAGTGTCGGGTTGTGTTATTTTAGTTTTGTGTCCTCTTTGTACGCGCGTCAAATGAATACGTGTATCAACCCCCCCTCGTTCTCTAACACCCTCTGTGCGATATTCGTCCAGTGTCGGTGGTGGTGTAGATATATGCATGCTTCGCGCAATCAATAATCTGGGGTAGTAGAAAGAAGGGGTGGGATTGGCTCTCAAGAAGAGGGAGAGGGGGGGTAGCTTTTCACACACCAAGAGGCTTGCAGCAGCATCCCCCAATCCGTCGACCAGTAAGCCCACGGAACACAGCCAGTGTTGAAGCAAACTGAGAGTTAGTTGTTTATTACTTACATTTTAAAACTTATTGTTTTGTGTCATTTTTGACGTGTGATTTGTCGGGCCAGAAATTCGATCAAACGATATTACAAAGTGAAGAGAGAGAGTTTTTAGATATGTTTTTTAATAGTGTTTTAATCTAATTTGTGGGATATTTTGACCGCTCCAAACGAGAGCGACTCTACCGACCATAACCTCAATTCAACCGGCAAGCCGTACGTTGAAGGATTTACAACGGATTTACCTCTTCTGTATACTGCGGGTAAACACTTGAAGGTATGTGTTCATTTAAATTTATAATTTTAAACGGTATATAATTACTTTATGTAATGTTTACTATTTCTTCCGGCTTGATTCATGTTGAGGATATGACTCATGCAACTATTTTAACACTTAAAAATGATATGAGTAATGAAGTCAAATATAGGGTTATCTTTCTGCTATACAATACAAATTATGCTAATTATTAAATCAACCGAATGAGTGTAGCAATAGCAATTAATAGTATTATAACAGCCGAATTATAATTATGAGTCAAATTAAAGCTCTTATATTTACGTACATCTGTATATTTTTAGAAAGTTAACCCACTTGGGTAGTCTAATACTCTTAACGCGTCATCGACTGGACTGCCCGTGATGGGGATATCGGGGTTCGAATCCGTCGGATGTACTGAGGGTGGTTTTTTCCACTTTTCCTCCATGCAGATGCGGGTACACTCCCTCTAAATTAAACACCTGTTATTCATATACGTGTATCCATAACGGAAAAAGTGTCAAAACCTACCCATTTCTCATTGCACCCTTAACGTAATTAAACCCTGTTTCCCCAGGTCATGAATAATTCGTATGGGGTAGCCACGAAAACAACCCTATCTTATTCGACAGTAATTGTGGGGTGGTAAATTAATTATAAATTAATTTCTGCAACAATACATTTTCCCAGTGTCCTCCGACCCACACAGTTGACAGCTCTGCTGTAGGCTATAAAGTCGAAACGAGGAAAAGTCTGCATTGTTGTATAACTTTATATAATTATGTAAACTGTGTTTGACTGAGCAAACCTTCAAAAAGTATATATTTGCTAATGTAGCAGAAATGCTAAGTATAATTGATTTAAAATTGTTATTCTTCCACTGAGGTAGGGTTGATTTCGTGGTTATAGCTAACGAATTCTAATCTAAAGATAAAAAGGTTATTATTACATTTAAGGGTGCACAAAGAAACGAGAAGGCTGTTTTGACCCATCATCTTCCAACAGTCGGTTTTATATGCGCTTTCAAAGCGAATGCCACTGCCTTAAAAAAAACTGACCGATTTAAAGTTAACGTCGTATTAATCAAAGCAATCATTAATAATTGTAGCTCATTGTACATTTGTTTTAGCATAAAAAATGGGCTGTACATTCAACGTCAACTTGAAGCACTTATAACAAACCTTTCACACTGAACTATATTTCTGTATATATAATTATAATATCCCGTCATGTGATGTTTCCAACAATATATTGGAGCCATGTACCGTACCGTTACATTATTTTGATCGATAAAAGAAATGATGTTAATTCCTGGCAGAGATTTCACCGCGACCACGCCCTGTGTTTGAATCGAGGGGGAATAGTTACCTCGCTTGTTGAAAGCCGTGGGTTCATCAACCAACCACAGCGCGGCGTCTTTTTTACCTTCTTTACCTGGTAACCGTTTTCCCTTTTATCATGTCGTCACGCTGAAACCACTTCCTCAAGGGGGGCATTAAGATAAAGTACATAATTGTAATAAAGTACTGACACGTTAGTTTGCTAGATTGGCCTTTGATGACTAGAAGATCAGGGTTTGAATCCTGGTTGGGTCTATTGAAGATGGTTTTTCTTAAATGGCTTCCCACCCTCCTTCTACGAAAATGCTGGTAGATTACTTCAAAAATGCTTCCTTTTTCATCCCTACTCCATTAGGAGTTATTTGTTTATAAACTGAACAGTTAGTAAGATGCGGTGATACAATAAAAACTAAATCTTTCTTAACTTTACTATTTATTTAAATTAAAGGATAGTCTTAAAAAAATGGTTCATTTAGATCCTGAAAACTCTTAAGTGAGCTGGGTAAAAATTCTCAAGGTCACACACTCTAAGCTACTATTGTTGACTGTTGACAAATCACACTGCACTTTATAATCTACCGAGAATTTAGTTCTCATTACTTGACTCAATAAGACTATCGACTATTTGTCCATTTTTTTTTTATAATCACAAAAATATTGTTTCAGACTAACATTTAAATAGGCCTACCAAAGGTTCTTGGATAAAAAAACTAAACAATCCAATCCAAATAAGTTCGTGATAAAAAACAGTTTCTGCCAAAGTCGTTTATTTTATTTATCTTCGAAACACGCCTTTAAATAAAGTCAAAACATTAGAATTTTTTGTAAGTATGTTACACGCAACGTTCAAACAATATCAAGCTACGTTATTTTCGTACAAGCTTTACCCGCATTTGTGGCCTTGCGGGTTTAACGTAGAGCTCGTTTAGTACGCCAATGGCGGTCGGTCGGATGTTTTCTTGATACCAGTTTGGGTTTAAACGCTCTTACCTAATCTACGCTAATGGTTTTAAAGATTAGGAAGGGTATATTTAAAGGCATTGTACCCGCATTTTCGTGGAGGGAGAGTGAGAAACCATTTTGGAAAAATACTCTTTCGAATTGCATTTGTGAAATTAAATGTGAATAGCCCGGATGGGTAGTAAGGCACGACGTAATAAATAAAGCACACGCGTTTCGAACTTTGACCTGCGATGGTGGGTGGTTACTAAATCAACTAATATTATAATATATTCATAAGCTAGGTCAATCGGATCTCAAGCAGGTAGCTGCTATTTTCGACAGCAAGTATCTTGCTAATCAAGATAGAAGGATACTGAAGTAAAAGATTTCTGAGTGAATACAAATCTATTCGATGTTAATGTCCTACACCTTCTCAGTGGGTAGCTTGTCTCTCTACTAATATAAAGGTCCCGGGTTCGATTCCCGGCATATCCGAAAAATGTATCACGGGTGAAATGGAGGCTCCCACTCTTAGTGCTGAATTAACAGCGGGGGGCTGGATGTTGTGTCTGGTCTAGTTTATAAGTCGCGTGCTGAAATATATATTCAGTTCAACTCAGCCTCGTGAAGACAAATGAGGAACTACTTGAATGAAGTAGTGACTTGTTAAGAAAACTGAGATTAACGACCTTAAGGTTCGTTGTGCTGACAAGATGCCGCTCCCTATCTTGGCAAGTTGGCACTATATTCGCCAACAGGCGGCGGCCGCTTGGTCGGTGCTGACGTCACGGAGTACCTTTAGAGGACAGCTCTGTTGCAGGTCGTAGTTTGGGGGGAAAAGTGGAATAAGTCGCTTAGGGCAGAGTTTTCCCAAGAGCCCTTTTAGTGACCAAGTTCAGCTCGTCATTAGGCGCGCCTGTTTTGTTTTTTACGCCATCTGACAGATTATCTTGCAATATTTGCTTCCTTAGATAAAATACTTCTTAAAAATGCAATTTATTAGTTTTGACATTATTTGAATGTGTTGTGATTAGATTTAGTTAATGAAACTGATGCTTAATACCATCAGAAACATTTATTTTCTTGGGGAGGTTTCTGGTAAATTGGCGAAAATTTAACTAAGGGTGCGAGGTGAGTCATCTGTGGGATGAACACATGAAAAACAGCACAAATAGTATTTGTTCTTACTTTTATTTTTCAATTTATTTGATTATTTATCAATTTTTTTATTTCAAGAAAATCTTGCAACATTACCAATTTTAAAAAAACATTTCCTAGGTACTAAAAAAATAACTGATATATCAATATACAAATATATATTATAGCTTGTATACTACAGTAGCCCCATGGCTTCTTTGGTGCTGACTGACAGTTGACGGCTTTTAAAGTTACCAGACCAAATTATGTATCCCTACGCCGAACCATATGATCTGCAAAAACGTGTGTTAGCAGCTGTCACTTCTGACAGTCAACAGTTGACTGTCTGAAGTGAGCTGTGAGCTGTCAGTCAGCACCAAAGAAGGCACGGGGCTACTGTACACATTTAGGCGCGACTCGTTCACAAAACGACGATCATTAGACACGATTGGGCGCAAGTCATCAGATTATTGCTACTGGCATGACCTTGGTATTCACTGCATCATGGCTCTGACTCAACTGGCCGGCGCGGCGCGGCGCGGCGCGGTGGAGGGAAGGGAGCCAAGACGATACTAAGAGATGGACCGCACCCCACCTCTAGCAACCTAAATGGGGGGCAACTTCGTCGCTAAATCGTCTCTCGGATGACATGCGACCAATGGCGGGTTAAAAAAAGGAAAAGATTCCCTCCTATCTTATAGAGCTTTGCTATTAAGCTAAACAAAGGTAAATAAATAACCTAGCCTAAACTCATGGCGTCAAAATCTGCGTTAATTGGTTCATTAGGGTGGTCTGGCGGTCTAAGGGTAAGACTTTTATGCCGTGGGTCCGGGGTTCAATCCTCGGTCCCGGCACAGATTTATCTGATTACTACCAAACCCTTCCTTCACCTCTGACAAGACGTGTATTAATCACAACTTGTGAATGTGGGGAATGCCAGGCCTCCACCGTGGTTCGGATCCCACGTTAAACTGTAGGTCCTCGATTTCATCTCACAATCACCCTACCATTACACATTAGCGTAAGTGCGTATAACCCGAACGGGTAGTAAGACGCGGTGATAATAATAATAATAATTAATAATAATAAGTTCATTAGACTTTTAAAAAATCTGTCATGATTAATTTAACTTGGTGGTACGCTAGAGGTCCGCGTACCACAGTTTGGCTCTAAGGTGCCAAATCAATTACCCTGGCTCTAGTTAGGCACATACCTTAGAATGGAACTGGCCGCTAAGGCTATAAATAATGCTGTAGCCGTAATAAAATGTTAAATGATGTACTAAATATAAATAGTCGGCCACTTTCCCCCTAATCATCCGTTAAGTCTTGACATTCGACTTACCCGCGTGACGGCTCTTTTCGATCAGATGGCCTACTTACCACTCTACCTGACCTTTCATAGTCTTGCCAGGTACAGTTCAACTTTCATAGCAAGGGCCTTTTAGAAAAACACGAGGAACATTCGCCGGTCACATGGTCTAAGGCGCTACTCTCTTACTAGACTAGACTGCCGATCAGAGAGAGATCCGGTCAAGTGTACGGAGGTGATTTCCTAATTGGTTTTCCCACTTTCTTTCCACTCAAATGCGGGTGCACCTCCTCTGAATTTAACCTCCCGAATCTATAACACATTAGTGTAATAGGTACAAAGGCTTATAATCTGAACGGGTAGTAATATGATGTGCTAAAACAAAAAAAACATTCCGTCGAACTATAACTAGATACCCGCCTCGATGGCGTAGTTAGCTAACGCGCTAGTTTCGTGTTGAGCTAGACTGTTGAGGATGGGGAGATTGAGTTTCAAATTTCGCTCAGGTGAACTTGGGTGGTTTTCCCTAAATTGTTTTTCACACTCCTTCCACGCAAATACGATTTCACTTCCTCTATACTCAACCTTCCCAATTCCTAACCCATTATTGGATTTAGTACTTAAGCGTATTAACAGAATGGGTAGTAAGATGCGGTGGTAAATAATATAAAAATATATACCTTGGTCAAACGTGTCACAATATGTTGGTGGGCAGACCTGCGTCTTATACCCTTGTTTCACCAAGAAGCAGTGTGGGCTTTCATAGTTTGTTACAACAGTGGTGCTGTGGGACCGGTTTGGTCAGAGGTCGAGATGCTAGCTGGGGTACATCGTGACAGGTTTGGTCAGAGGTCGAGACTGCTGGCTGGGGTACATCGTGACAGGTTGGTCAGAGGTCGAGACTGCTGGCTGGGGTACATCTTGACAGGTTTGGTCAGAGGTCGAGACTGCTGGCTGGGGTACATCGTGACAGGTTTGGTCAGAGGTCGAGACTGCTGGCTGGGGTACATCGTGACAGGTTTGGTCAGAGGTCGAGACTGCTGGCTGGGGTACATCGTGACAGTTTGGTCAGAGGTCGAGACTGCTGGCTGGGGTACATCTTGACAGGTTTGGTCAGAGGTCGAGACTGCTAGCTGGGGTACATCGTGTATTGGCTATTAAATTCTCACGTGGCGAGGGGGGGGGGGGGCTGAGCTATCAATGATGAATGAGGTTGTCCGAGAGGGGATGGACTTACTACCCCTTAACCTACTCTAAAGTTTGTGTAGCTCATCAACCTGGACACTACGTGCGTGTTTAACCGGGACTGTTAGCCCAGAATGCCTCTCACTGAGATATCCGGGCTCGAATCCCGACACAGTGTACCGTGGCTCTTGCCATACGGATATATTTACTATATAATGTTACCCTCTTCATCCTTGTCCCGTCACCTATAACCAACGGATAGTAAGACGCGGTGAAGAAAACGATCCTAATACTATCTGCAGTGGCGGAAACAGGCCCGCGGGGGCCCAAATGGTGTAAGGGGGCCCGCGAAAGGGAACTTTAAATGACTATAAATTTGTTGTAAATAATGGTAATTAAATAGTTAATCTCCTGATTATCGACAATTTAGACAGTTGAATATATATATTTATCATAAAGTGTCGCAAATCAAAACTAGGCTATAGATTTATATCATTCTATTTTAAATAGCGCAGGGTTTCTTTATCTTCGTGCAGTCAAGCTGACTGACTGTTGACACAAAACAGAAGCTAAAACAGTCATAAGGTGTGATTGTTATATTAGTAATTATTTATATCTACCTGTATTAATAATTTCTCACATTTATTAAGGTATTAGATAAATCAGAAAAGGGGGCCCAAAAACAAATCTTATAAAGGGGGGAGCTTAATTTGTTACGAATCAAATAGCCAAAGCTATTATTAATACTTTTTAGTGAGGAATTCTCCATCAAGAGATCATATTCTGAAAATTGCAAAAATGACACCTGGACACGGGAATGGAACCCGGGACTATTAGTTTATTACGCCGTGCCCAGCCAGGGTAATTGTAGCACGACAGAAAAGTGTGCCTATGAGGTTTTATGACGAACAACTCTCGTGGCTTGTATTAAACATGTGACAGTCCCACGGCAAGGTCGCGACCAGTTTCCAGCGCTATGACAGGAGTCATTACAGATGTAACTGAAGACTTCATTGCAGTAATAGAGAAGTAACCTGCTCTCTATTTAAAAACTTTGGAGCAGTATTCAGACAATAATTTATACATGGGAGGAAGTTTGCGCCGAAGTGGTTTCAACTTAGTCAGAACTAAATTCATTAAGTAAAAGAAAAAATATCGAAGTTAAATCTCTTTATTATTATTTTATATTCATAGATATTTTTCAAGCCCGACATTAATAAATAAATGTATATTATTGAATTATAAATGTACATCATACATATACAGTATACATAAATAGTTTCATATCTTGTCATGTTACCATGGTACGGATTCTTGCGGGGAAATAAAACAAAATGACAAATACTGGCGAACATTTATTTCCCTGTGAGTTATCTTCCTCGATGATCATTTTCTAATGAACACTCATAAAGTGTATTTGAAAATCTAATCCCGTCCTTTGTGCGTACATAATTATGTAAAATAGAACATGTTTTTATAATAGATACACAAAAGTCTACATTGACGTTAAGTGGCTTATAGAATAAACGCCATTTGTTGACCAATATGCCAAATGTGCATCCCACCATTCGGCGGGATCTTGTATGTCTGTAATTAAATATTTTGTTTGCTGTATGATTAATTTTTTTTCTCGCAAAAGGCCGCAAAATATTATTCATCAGTCCAAAAGCTTCATCAGCTCCATCAAAAGGCATTATTTTCCCATCTTCGTCATCAGGCAATCTTTTTCCACAACCACGTTGAACATATTTTCTTGAAATCTTTTTCCAAATTTTAGTTTTTGAAAATATCCGAACCTCGACTATCGATGGTATTCGCGGGTCCATAGTTTAACTGTTTACTCGTGACAAAAATCGTGAAATACACGTCACAACATGCTTACCATTACTCGCTGGAACGTTTGATTAAAGTTTGATAAAAACAATCTCTTAGGATTGAATGAATATATTTTAGTTTGAAGTAGTCGTGGTGACCCAAACGAAACTGTACCACCGGGTGGGATTTCTCCACCCCTGTATCTTGGTGGTGTTTATAAGCCAAACGTACACACATTTGTTTGGTAACTATTGGCTGTTGGTAACACTGTAATCAACACAAGTAGTCAGTGAGGGGGCGGAAGATAATTTCTCGAACTTTAATCATCACTGATTTAACTGAAATGGCATCTTGCTTAAATTTACTAAAATAATACAAATAAAAATACTTGTATGACCACTTCAGCTTGCGCTGCAACTTGTATTCAGGGGTGTTGATGACTAAATATTAAGGGTAATTAATGAGCGTGCCAATGGTCCTATTCTCTCTTCATCACATGTGACTTGTTCCTCTGACACTGAGCTGTGGACTGAACGAGTGATATTCGACTCCAACACGGAAACATGTTGACACCAGTGTGGGAATATTGGCTCGAGCCACTGTCTTTGCTTTCTCGCCGCTTCTTAATCTCTCGGGTTTGTTCAAATAACGCTTAGAGCGAGGACAATAGGTGATACATATATATATATCTCCCGGATAACACCTCACTGAAGGTAACACAGCTCAAAACCAGACCTCGCATCGCGGAGCAGTTTTCTTTATTCTACTTAAGATAACTGTGAAATTGAGACCAGTGAAACTGTTTTACTCTATTATAATAAAAAATAGAACCAAACTAAAGATATTAATTATAAAATGAAGAAACAAACAAGTCCCCTCTTACCAAATGAAGTGCAGAAAACCACATTTCGATGTTATGTTTTCTTGTTCTCAGGGCCCACCTACCGGGATATCGGATATAAGATATCTGCGCTCGAACGAGAAAACATATCTAGCGTATGAGTACATAAAGCATTATATAAAATAATTGGTTCTAGTTTCTGTTAGTAAGTAACATTTATGTATATCTGCATATTAATGATATATAATAATGGCATATGTGCATACTATATGTATAATAGTGGCATATGTGTATCTAAATAGTTTCATATATGTATTTACATATATTGGCCTACATGCATAGGTATTTAGTACTTCATTATGTTTTATTGCTGCATCTGTCTAGCTCTATAACCTCCGATATATCCACAGCAGTTGAATAAAGACGTGCAGTGTCTTGTCTGAAGTGATATCCTCGCCCTGTCTTGTCTGAAGTGATATCCTCGCCCTGTCTTGTCTGAAGTGATATCCTCGCCGTGTCTTGTCTGAAGTGATATCCTCGCCGTGTCTTGTTTGAAGTGATATCCTCGCCGTGTCTTGTTTGAAGTGATATCCTTGCCATGTCTTGTCTGAAGTGATATCCTCGCCGTGTCTTGTTTGAAGTGATATCCTTGCCCTGTCTTGTTTGAAGTGATATCCTCGCCCTGTCTTGTTTGAAGGGATATCCTTGCCATGTCTTGTCTGAAGTGATATCCTCGCCGTGTCTTGTTTGAAGTGATATCCTTGCCCTGTCTTGTTTGAAGGGATATCCTTGCCATGTCTTGTCTGAAGTGATATCCTCGCCGTGTCTTGTCTGAAGTGATATCCTCGCCGTGTCTTGTTTGAAGTGATATCCTTGACATGTCTTGTTTGAAGTGATATCCTTGCCATGTCTTGTCTGAAGTGATATCCTCGCCGTGTCTTGTTTGAAGTGATATCCTTGCCCTGTCTTGTTTGAAGGGATATCCTTGCCATGTCTTGTCTGAAGTGATATCCTCGCCGTGTCTTGTTTGAAGGGATATCCTTGCCATGTCTTGTCTGAAGTGATATCCTTGCCCTGTCTTGTTTGAAGGGATATCCTTGCCATGTCTTGTCTGAAGTGATATCCTCGCCGTGTCTTGTTTGAAGTGATATCCTTGCCCTGTCTTGTTTGAAGGGATATCCTTGCCATGTCTTGTCTGAAGTGATATCCTCGCCGTGTCTTGTCTGAAGTGATATCCTCGCCGTGTCTTGTTTGAAGTGATATCCTTGACATGTCTTGTTTGAAGTGATATCCTTGCCATGTCTTGTCTGAAGTGATATCCTCGCCGTGTCTTGTTTGAAGTGATATCCTTGCCCTGTCTTGTTTGAAGGGATATCCTTGCCATGTCTTGTCTGAAGTGATATCCTCGCCGTGTCTTGTTTGAAGTGATATCCTTGACATGTCTTGTTTGAAGTGATATCCTTGCCATGTCTTGTCTGAAGTGATATCCTCGCCGTGTCTTGTTTGAAGTGATATCCTTGCCCTGTCTTGTTTGAAGGGATATCCTTGCCATGTCTTGTCTGAAGTGATATCCTCGCCGTGTCTTGTTTGAAGGGATATCCTTGCCATGTCTTGTCTGAAGTGATATCCTCGCCGTGTCTTGTTTGAAGTGATATCCTCGCCGTGTCTTGTTTGAAGTGATATCCTTGCCGTGTCTTGTTTGAAGTGATATCCTTGCCGTGTCTTGTCTGAAGTGATATCCTCGCCCTGTCTTGTCTGAAGTGATATCTCTCAGATCACCACCGCACTGCTGCACGGAGAGTTTAGCAACCATCGTGCGAGAGACCTTGGAAGCTGGTCGCGTCACATTGTTAACCATGCGGGTTGCAGGTGAAGCCCACCTGTTCTGCATGTTCTCTCTATCTCAAGGCTGGCCCTCTACGTCACAAGTTCACACTCGCACTTGTGACGGAGAGGGACTAGTAACTGGAAATGTCGTCATCTGGCATTCCCCTCGCGCCTCAGCCGTCACACGTAGGGCACGAAACAAGGTCGTTGTACTTGCTTTAGAAACGGTACAGCCATTTTCGGCTTGTTAATGAAGGAGGATGGCTTACTCCCCATTTGTAGAGGAATACTTGTCTGTGCTATTTGAACGTGCAAGGTCACTCAGATTATTACTGTTCATTTAAATATTTATAGAGCATTAGTAATATAAATATTTACTTGTGTACAACTGATAAATTTCAGCCCCAATTGTTTAACCTTAACCGTGGTACATTAAAACATAACATAGCGAGTTTTACCTCTTATGACTCAACTGCAGCACCCATTGTTCCTTTACTGGGTGCGTTCTTTAAAGTTGCCTCAAAACTAAGTGATACTTTAAAACTAATAACCTACCACGATAAAAAAAACGCGCAAAATATGTAATTTTATATAATATATTCGAAAATATGTAGAAATGAATTAAATATGCATGTCGATGTAATAAGCCGATTAAAATGCATATTAATAGCTTAAAATATGTTAGCACATTTTTGTTATTAAAAACAGTATTCTCTCGAATCTACAGAGGCTAAGAAAATTTTTTCTAACTATTTTAGAATCAACGCCATAGCTCAGCCCCGGTAATAAGACCTTAGTTCGATTCTGATACGAGTGACTATTTCTGACGGTTAAAATCTTTTGAATTCCTTTATTTAACGTGTACTTTCTAAACTGACTATGTCAGCATACGAGAATTTCTATGAGCGAGCTCGAAATGATCACACATACCTTTCAGAGCTCTTTCACATGTCAGAATGGGACGGACGGCTTTACTTCATCCGAAGGAAGTTGTGCTACGGATTTTTATCGCTCAAGACAAAGCCATCGACCCCGGCTGGTTTTGAACCCATTATCATCGGGTCCTGAGACGAGAACTTACCTTTGAATTAGGTGACCTGGTGGTCTAGGGGTAAGGTGTCGGACTTGTGTTCTGTGGGTCCGGGGTTCAATCCTCGGTCCCGGCACAGATTTATCTGATTACCAAACCCTTCCTTCACCTCTGACAAGACATCTTGTGAAAGTGGGGAATGCCAGGCCTCCACCGTGGTTCGGATTCCACGTTAAACTGTAGGTCCTCCATTTAATCTCACAATCACCCTACCATTACACATTAGCGTAAGTGCTTATATCACTAACGAGTAGTAAGACGCGGTGCTAGTAGTAATACCATTAAATTATAAAAAATATCCATAAAACTTGTTAAAAACATTCCATACGTCAATTCATGTGATCTTCAGCTGTCACTTTTGATAGATAGTGTCCATAGCTTTATAATAACAATAAGATAGTAAAATGTTATTAGTTTTGGACATGAAATATAGATTGGTACTATCTATAAGGTCCTTGCTATCAAGCGTCCTTCCCGTAAAAAAATCCTGCTAGGTCCTTTACATATTTATCACCTGGGTCGTGTTTAGATTCACGTCTGTTGTTTTTGTCATCTCGACTAGTCGGGATGAGCTGCTACTATCACAGTCACACTGAACGTACATTTGGCAACAGTGTGTTACTCGCATGCTTGCCCTGACTCATGTACATTTCAATGACCGGCCATTTAGTGGACATAACTAATCTGTGTGGTGTGTTAGGACTAACTCTTACGTCACACTGAATCATACATTGATGATTTGCTATCTTCATATTTTAGTTGGGAGGCAATCTATAATTGTCTTCATGGTCGAGCTGTGAATAGGACATTGTCTCTGCTATCTTCATATTCTGGTTGGGAAGATATCATTGTCTTCGTGGTCGAGTTGTGAATAGGACATTGTCTCTGCTATCTTCATATTCTGGTTGGGAAGATATCATTGTCTTCGTGGTCGAGTTGTGAATAGGACATTGTCTCTGCTATCTTCATATTCTGGTTGGGAAGATATCATTGTCTTCGTGGTCGAGTTGTGAATAGGACATTGTCTCTGCTATCTTCATATTCTGGTTTTGTGCATCACGAAAACACTCAGGAGAATGTTACTGTATTTCGGGAATTTAAAGGAGAGGAACACTCGAAATATCTTGGATAGGTACTTATTAAACATTATTGCTTCAGTACTAACATTTGGTGACTTGTATCAACACACCTTGAAAAAAATCGAAAATAATTTACAATAGGAGTATGGTACGAAATAAGGCCTTCCAAAACAAAAACTTCTAATCAAAATCAGGGATGCTTAATATCAACGAAAATAGATTGTTTTACACTAAACTAATAGATTATTTTTAGGTAAATTCAAAGGTCTCGATCTGATTTCACGAATCGATATTTTCCCTGATGAATTATAAAATATCGAACCGAAAATACGAAAGAAAACCAATAGGAGTATTTGATTGGCCGCAGGAAATGTTTTTTTAAGGTAACATTTTGAAACCAAAGTTTGTAATGCTACGCCGCAAGTGTTTGTTATTCGCAATAGCCGAGTTTGCCTACTGCCCGATGTTCTTATAACCACACCGCGCTGTGGGTGTGATTAGAGCGGAGAAACCCCTTGTCGCCATTCATAGTGCAGTACGTCAGATGAAGACCTTTCCAGCCAAACGGAGTGTACATTTTTGGTCAGAGACCATTGTTTGGCAATTTGTTCTGCTTGGGCTTTTTTTAAATCAACCTGTTCAGGTTATACGCATTTATGAAAATTATTCTAATGGGGTAGGGATTATAAAGGGAGGATTTTAGAGGTAATCTACCTGTATTCGCGTGGAAGGAGAGTAGGAAATCTCTCAGGAAAAACTTCCGTCAGTAGATCCGACCAGGATTCGAGCCGAGGCTGTTATTTTGATATTTTGACTTATAATTCGTTGTCAGACATTGTGAGAGGGTGGTAAATAACGTATCGACATGTCTCTCAGCTGTGGCCAACGTATCGACCTGTCTCTCAGCAGTGGCCGGGTTGTAGCCATCCTATACCGTGCTGGAACAAAGCAAGCTAGGTTTGCTCGGGGTTCGAATCTTGACAGAGTACACTTCCTCTAAATTCATCCTTACTCATCCCTAACTCAATATCATAATTAGTAGGCCTACATATACGTATAATCCGGACGGGTAGTAAGACCTGATGATAAAAACAGCTCATGTCCAGCCATTGTGATGCACTTTAAATTGGAACTTTAGTCAAGTTCCAAGCGTTAATCGGTGTGCCTTGTAATTTCCTCTTGTTTTGAAACAAACTGTGCCACGGTGTGCCTTGTAATTTCCTGTTGTTTGAAACAAACTGTGCCACGGTGTGCCTTGTAATTTCCTCTTGTTTGAAACAAACTGTGCCACGGTGTGCCATGCTCTGTTAATAGTTTACGAGGGGACCTGAAACTGTCCAACCAGAGCGAGACTTCCTTGACAGGAGATGTGCTACGACTGTTTCATAGAGCAGACACTTCTCTGCTTGTTTACCTCCCACTAGCTGGTCTGGGAACTGTTTGACATCACGGAGGAGCTGGTCTGGGAACTGTTTGACAGCCTGGAGCTTGTCTGGGAACTGTTTGACAGCCTGGGGGAGCTGGTCTGGGAACTGTTTGACGGCCTGGGGGAGGGAAAACCCCAACTGGTACAAGCTTACTTAGAAAATGCATTCTCCCCTTGCAGGGACAGGGGTGGGAATTATTTTATGAGGCGTAAGTAGGAGCGGGGATATTCGAAATATGAATATACAGTGGCCGCACGGACTGATGCGTCAGTCTCGCAATAGACTACACTACCGATGGCGGGGAGATTGGGGTTCGAATCTCGGTCACGTGAACTGGCGTTAGTTTTTTCTAAATGGTTTTCCTACCTTTCCAATCATGTGAATGCGGGTACAGTTCCTCAAATCCAGCCTTCCTCATCCTAACATATTAGTGAAATTAGTACATATGCGTTAAACCCGAGCGGGTAGTAAGACGCGGTGCTATATAAAAACATTACAGGGGTTTGAAGCACAATTTTGGCCCCTTTTTTTACCATTGTTAGTGTTGAGTATTTGTGTGTACTAACACAATATTTAAAATGTGCACGTGATGAAGGTTATTAGTGACGTAAGCAGGAGCATGGGATGCAAGAGAGACTTGAAAACTGTCACCAGAAGAAACAGGTCTGACAAGGAGGCTGTTCGAGATAGAGAGAGATGGTATGGACATGTAGGGAGGAGGGGAAAGGGAATGGTGACCATGAAGTATACTACTAAATAGGGAGAATACCTCCAAGGAGACCGAGAGGTGGAAAGTCCTGGTAACAAGTGTGCGGGCGAGGGAAGAAGAATGCTAGAGAGCACAGAGGAACACGAAGGTATCTCACTAAACTGACACGGCCAAAGGCTGAGGAAGATTCCTTTACTCTGTTAACCGCTCGTTTTTAAAACAACCGAGGTTAGAAACACCCATTGTTTACAGTGCACGTGTGTTGAGACTTGCCGCTCTTTGAGAAATGTTTGGGCGGGCCACCACCCCTTTACCAGTAGAATACAGGGTGTCCCCAAACATTTCAAATTTTATTATTTATTCGCGTTATTTTACGTGCTCTTTCTGAACCTACTTGTTATATTAGCACACCACTTATACACTTACTTTAATCTAAAACACACAAAACACCTAGCCCCCACTCGCCGTTAATACATCATTTTGAAAGTGGTAACAATCACATTTCACCGATGATACATTTTTCGATCATTCCAGGAATCTTAACCCGGGACCCTTAGATCATTATACAGACTCGTTCAAATTTAATAAATATTATAAAGTAAAGCCGCAATTTCTGACTAGACAATTTATTTTGACAGCAATTTATCGTGCCCTACCGAACTTTTTTTTTAAATAAAATAATTTATTTCAAGGATAATCATATACAAGTTTACAAATTTTGCAAAATGGAATCTACTTAATTTAAGTTTGTCTGTGTTTGTGGTTTCCGATATCATAAAAAAACGTGACCGAGGAAAGTGTGTGTTTGCACAAAACCACAAGTCCCAACTCACGCTGGTACTTACTGCAAACCTGTGATTTGACCAGCAATGAAGTTGACCCTGGGTAATAGTACTCATAATCATGCAGATAAGTTTTCTTCAAGATCGGACTTAAGACGACTTGGACTCTTGGCTAAGTCCCCAGTCCACCCCGAAAGCCTTGACGAATTAAACTTTGACCTTATCTTACTAGCCAGTGGTATTCGACCTTTTTGGCTCTCGTAACGCCCAGATATAATTTCTGTTAAACTTTGTAACCCCAAAATTGTTGATACATAATGCAAATTAAACATTCTTTAATCTACACCTAAAAACATTCATCATTGATAGTTTTTCTTGATCTTTGATGTCGGCTTGAGCCAAAACCGTTTGAGTTGTATCAAAAATAATGTCTTAAATGATAGGTTTTAAATCAGTACAGAGAATTGTGGAGGAAAGAGGAGAGTATTGGACTAAGGTGGAGGAAGAGAGGTGGAGGGAGGATAGGAGGGGTGGAGAAAGAGGAGAGGATTGGACCAAGGTGGAGGAAGAGAGGTGGAGGAGGATAGGAGGGGTGGAGAAAGAGGAGAGGATTGGACCAAGGTGGAGGAAGAGAGGTGGAGGGAGGATAGGAGGGGTGGAGAAAGAGGAGAGGATTGGACCAAGGTGGAGGAAGAGAGGTGGTGGGAGGAAAGGAGGAGGTGGAGAAAGAGGAGAGTATTGGACCAAGGTGGAGGAAGAGAGGTGGAGGGAGGATAGGAGGGGTGGAGAAAGAGGAGAGGATTGGACCAAGGTGGAGGAAGAGAGGTGGTGGGAGGAAAGGAGGAGGTGGAGAAAGAGGAGAGGATTGGACCAAGGTGGAGGAAGAGGTGGTGGGAGGAAAGGAGGAGGTGGAGAAAGAGAAGACTGGAAGAAGAGAGGTGGTGGGAGGAAAATCCCCCCCCCTCGACCACCCCCGTGAGCACTCCCCATATCCTAGTACATGAAGTGTTCCAAACTTTATTGTGTGTCACCACTATTTCCCCCCCTCCCTCCCCAAGGGCGCCCATGGAGGTTTTCTAAATGGGGCGGATTGGAGTCCTATCTGCCGGGGGTGTGGCACTTCCCACCGCCCCTCCCCCTTCGAGATGAAATTTCAGGAATTTAATCTTGTGGGAGGGAATTTAAGAGCATATGAACATTATTCTGTGTGAATCATATGAGTTTGATGAGCAGATTTTTACATAAACGGTTTCTTAAAAAGTATTTGTAGCTGAACCCATTGAAAAGAAACGTAATATTTTTCACGAGTTTATTGAACAGAACAAAACGAAAAGAAAGTTGATGAATAGGAAATGGGAAGAAATCTACATTAAATTTAATCATTTTTATCCGTAAACTTTGATATTGATAAGCTGTTAATAGAAAATTGTAGCCGAATTTCTAAGTTACAATTTGGATTTTTTTTAAAACAAATTAAATACCTATTGCCCCTCTATAGGCGCCCTTCCGCCCTCCCCCCTTCCGAAGGGGGATTAGAGCAGGGTTTCCCAAACTTGTTTGACAGAAGGAACTCCTGCCTTACAAATACAGGCTGGAGCCATCGTAAATTTGTTCAAATTAATATTATAAGCATCCAATAAGGACAGTTAAATTTTAAAAGTATGGAAGTACTAATAAAACAAATGAAAAACATCATATGTTCTGGCTTTGCCTTTGGAAAATGTCCTTTATTCAGAATTGAAAAAATTGTGAATCCTAATTAATGATGCTATTTAATAGTGTGTAAAACTAATCAAGATAATTCTAAAATTGCCTCGGGGAGCTTGAGATGACAATGGTGAAGCACGGTTTGAAAAACGCTAAGTTACAGGTTTAGTCCCCGTGGCAAGGAGGAGGGGGAGTACTAGCTATTTATAGTCTGGCGAGACCTCACGTGGTTTGTGAGACAGTCAAATATCCTTTTCTAGCACGACTCTCTCTTGGTGGGAGGGGCTGGAGAATATCACACACAAGATACCGTTCTACAAAGTTTCTTACACTGGATATAATCGCCGAGGGCTACTATCGGGAAACAGTGTTGTCATTCTCTCGTTTTCATGTGGTCAATATCCCCTTGAATATAACAAGTTTGGCAACGCTGGTTAGTCTCTGTTGCCAGTAGCTCCTTCTTACCCCAGAACACCACCTTCAGACATAACTAAGAGCGAGGAGATTTGACCAGTAGCTCCTTCTTACCCCAGAACACCACTTCAGACATAACTAAGAGCGAGGAGATTTGGCCAGTAGCTCCTTCTTACCCCAGAACACCACCTTCAGACATAACTAAGAGCGAGGAGATTTGGCCAGTAGCTCCTTCTTACCCCAGAACACCACCTTCAGACATAACTAAGAGCGAGGAGATTTGGCCAGTAGTTCCTTACCCCAGCACACCACCTCCAGACATAACTAAGAGCGAGGAGATTTGGCCAGTAGTTCCTTACCCCAGCACACCACCTCCAGACCTAACTGAGAGCGAGGAGATTTGGCCAGTAGCTCCTTTTTACCCCAGCACACCACCTTCAGACATAACTGAGAGCGAGGAGATAAAGCTTTTCTCCGTTAGACCTGCACTTTCACTCAAGGATGATAGTGAATGTAGTAAATAAGTGAATTCCTAATGTCTCTCATGTATGTTTGGAGAATTACACACACTTATTCTAAATATTTACGACATGAATACTCCAGACTAAACTGTATTAATTTTTTTAAATCTCATGAAGGTTTCGTTTGTAAATTTAAAATCTGATCAAGTGCATTCTTTTAATGTGCACATTTAATTAAAGTCAGCATTATGGGTACGTTATTTTTTATTAAATTATCTATAGATGACGAACTCGGGAGAAAATGTGTAAAGATGTTTCGAGACCCAAATTTGATTTACACACTATGTATATTATGATTGAAGCATTTTAAAATTAGTTTCTCAAATGATTAATTAAAATAAAAGCTTGTTTCAAAATGGCAAGAAAGAACATTTCCTTTGTGGTATAGTATTAAGCTTATGAAAACTTTTTGATGCCATTTTCAGTCAACTGTTTTTAATTAACAGCCCTGAATATACTTTCTACTTGTTGTGTATATATTATTCGAGCTCTATTCTCTAAAAAAGGAAAGGCACTATTTTGTGGCTTAATAAATGTCGCGGTGTTGAAATTATCCCCCCCCCCACCTGCCCCCCCAATCACGTCTTAATATCTGTTCGGACTATATACATACATCAATTACGCTAGTAGGCTAGGACGAAGAAGGTAAATTTTAAGGAAAGATATCCGCATTTGTGTTCAAGGATATGAATGTGGAAGGACACACAAACATTTGGGAATTATATAGAATAAATTTACAGCAGTACAGTTATAAATACTGTAATGTCCCTGATTTGACCCTAAAGAATATTTGAAAGCATTGACAATATTCTCCTCTTAATAATATATATACATAGATTTTATTTTTATTTGAATTTTATATTTTATTACTTGGCGCTTAAATCAAGTCTTCTTCTAAATTATTCATATATGATAGTTACCAGATTCTAACTAGGAAATTACTAGTTATTTCTTGTTTTTAAGTTCACACCCTGAAGTTAGGAGGCATCAGCTACTGTAACTAACTTCAGTGTGTGACGTAAAGTTGAGTCAAAATTACAATACAAAAGTCTTTTAAAACTTAACTTCCTGCTCTGGAATAATCCAGAACATTGTAGATGTTCAATTTGAGGTAGTGTCCGGTTTTCGGCCATTCTGTATGTTTCTATACGTGTTCGCGGACTAAACATTCTAGAAAGTTCCATTGAACTGAGTTATATCACGGGTGGTGTAATCTCAGAGCTTACTGTGATGTCAGTCATTGTCTCGGACGGACGTGTGTTAGGGCTCGTCTAGATCATGTGCAACATGGTTTTTTTCTATAAAAGTATTAATAATTATCATTGAATAAACCAATATCAAACTCTTATCTTACGTTAGTTATTGTTATCATAAAAAGTGAGGCACAATGTAGGGGAGTGATAATAACTATTTTAAACGTAACAAATAATGAAACAAGCGTGGGGCATTTATAATAAAACATATTACGTAAGGTAGCAATGTGCGGCTCAACGTGGACCAGCTATAAGAACATAACAATTGGCGACCAACAGTGGGGCGTAACAATTGGCGTCCAAGTGAAGGGGCTCGTTATGAGATCGTACCAAATGGCTCCCAACTAAGGGGCATAACAATCCTATTATTTTAAAGATTTTCTGAAATATGTGATAATTTCATCGTGAACTCCAAATTGGTGTGTGGCCCTTTAGGCTATTTTTTTAAATGTTAAAATGACCGGCAAAGCTTATTTTGAAAACTATATTACATTAACAAATTTGTCATTGTCTACTCCTAATGTTAATTTGTGTAATATTGTCTGTCTAAATGGTTACCCCTTTCAAATTTTATTTTAAAACTAGCATTTTTTATCAACTTCTTTGATTTGTCAAGTGTTATTTGTGATAAAAGCGCTAAATTTCAAGAGATAATGCTGTCGGAAAGTAGTTTGAGATGTACTAAGGCTAGAGAAATCCTCATCTTATTTGGCTGTAGTTATTCCACAGAGTTGACTACTTCATATTCATTTGGCGCAATCTCGAAAAGGCGGGTTGCGTTTCTCGACTTGTGCCAAAATAGGTTTTTTTTCATTCGCACTTCATAAACTTGTATTTTGTATGCACCGCATCTTCCTTTACGTTCAGGTTCCCGCATATTAACACTAAAGAGGTAGAAATGCTGGAATGATTTAGATATGTACCTTCGTTTGCATTAAATGAAAGAGTAAGAAACTATTTAAGAAAAAAAACCTTTATAACACAGCCAGCCAGGATTCGAATCTTGACCTCCCTAAAACAAGCCAACTAGGCCTGGTGCGCACATTTCTGCAGTCTCAACTGGACAGACTATCGTTCCAAACGCTGCGACACGGCTGGCTGCCAGGAGGTGTCACACTGGAGTATCAAACACAACTACCTCGGACTGTCAGTTGACTACGAGTGCAGATGATCTACTGATCTCCAGGGGGTGTAACACTGGAGTATCAAACACAACTACCTCGGACTGTCAGTTGACTACGAGTGCAGATGATCTACTGATCTCCAGGGGTGTCACACTGGAGTATCAATCACAACTACCTCGGACTGTCAGTTGACTACGAGTGCAGATGATCTACTGATCTCCAGGGGTGTCACACTGGAGTATCAAACACAACTACCTCGGACTGTCAGTTGACTACGAGTGCAGATGATCTACTGATCTCCAGGAGGTGTCACACTGGAGTATCAAACACAACTACCTCGGACTGTCAGTTGACTACGAGTGCAGATGATCTACTGATCTCTTGCTCTATCAAGTCATCTGTCAGAAGAACTTTCGGAACTATGGTGTGCACCGTACAAATATATAGTACGTGTTATATATATATATATATATATATATATATATATATATATATATATATATATATATTATATATATATATATATATATATATCACCACGTCTTCCTACGCGTTTGAGTTACACGCGTACGTACTAAGTATGCAAATGGCTTTAGATAGAAGGAAGGTTATAGTTATAGGAAGTGTATCCTCATTGGCGTAGTGGGGAGTGGAAAACCTTGTGTAAAAACCATCCTAGTACACCCGACCGAGAGTCTCTAGCCTCTATCTCCCCGTCATAGGCCGCTAGTCTACTTCGATAATAGCACCTTAGACCATGTGGCCACCGTTGAGGGTAAGTACGTGTTGATAAGTAAGAAAAGGTCCTGCGCTCAAAGAACGGCCACACCTGTACGCTTGCCGTATTTCCCCTTCAGTGTGTTTCAGGGTTGGTCCTCGTATGAATAGAGGGGGAGGGGTAGTCTCAGACACGCTATCCCGTGCAAAGTCAGGTCACGTGATGGCGCGTTAGTTACTCTCCTGGCGGTCGAGGTTCAAGCGACCTCAAAGCTGACATTTCCGTGCGCTTTTCGACCTTCTGGCCCGCGAATCTGGTCACGAACCCGGGCAGGGGGCATCTCAACTGTAGCCCGACTCACACGTTCATCTCAACTGTAGCCTGACTCACACGTTCATCTCAACTGAAGCCTGACTCACACGTTCATCTCAACTGTAGCCTGACTCACACGTTCATCTCAACTGAAGCCTGACTCACACGTTCATCTCAACTGTAGCCTGACTCACACGTTCATCTCAACTGTAGCCTGACTCACACGTTCATCTCAACTGTAGCCTGACTCACACGTTCATCTCAACTGTAGCCTGACTCACACGTTCATCTCAACTGAAGCCTGACTCACACGTTCATCTCAACTGTAGCCCGACTCACACGTTCATCTCAACTGAAGACTGACTCACACGTTCATCTCAACTGTAGCCCGACTCACACGTTCATCTCAACTGTAGCCCGACTCACACGTTCATCTCAACTGAAGCCTGACTCACACGTTCATCTCAACTGTAGCCCGACTCACACGTTCATCTCAACTGTAGCCCGACTCACACGTTCATCTCAACTGAAGCCCGACTCACACGTTCATCTCAACTGAAGCCCGACTCACACGTTCATCTCAACTGTAGCCCGACTCACACGTTCATCTCAACTGTAGCCCGACTCACACGTTCATCTCAACTGTAGCCCGACTCACACGTTCATCTCAACTGAAGCCCGACTCACACGTTCATCTCAACTGAAGCCCGACTCACACGTTCATCTCAACTGAAGCCCGACTCACACGTTCATCTCAACTGAAGCCCGACTCACACGTTCATCTCAACTGAAGCCCGACTCACACGTTCATCTCCAACTGAAGCCCGACTCACACGTTCATCTCCAACTGAAGCCCGACTCACACGTTCATCTCCAACTGAAGCCCGACTCACACGTTCATCTCCAACTGAAGCCCGACTCACACGTTCATCTCCAACTGAAGCCCGACTCACACGTTCATCTCCAACTGAAGCCCGACTCACACGTTCATCTCCAACTGAAGCCCGACTCACACGTTCATCTCCAACTGAAGCCCGACTCACACGTTCATCTCCAACTGAAGCCCGACTCACACGTTCATCTCCAACTGAAGCCCGACTCACACGCTCATCTCCAGCTGAAGCCCGACTCACACGCTCATCTCAACTGAAGCCCGACTCACACGCTCATCTCAGCTGAAGCCCGACTCACACGCTCATCTCAACTGAAGCCCGACTCACACGCTCATCTCAACTGAAGCCCGACTCACACGCTCACCGATGTATGTTGACCAATGCATTTGCGTGCGTGAAGGGAGACAAATACATCTATAGCCCGATATTCTTACGAAGGAAGGCCCTTGAACATGGTTCTTCGTAAGAAAATTGGGCTATATAGTTCGAGACTAATTCCACTCTCCTCAGTCTGGCAGACAAGACGGAACTGACGCCTTACTCCAGGGTTGCCAACTCGCTAGTCTCTAACGATAGCTCACGCACCTGAAATGGATTGTATTTTTCAACTGCAGGTTACTACTTTTGTTTTATAATTATAACAAACTCCTTGTTGTCAACCCTCAATCGTGCCACACACACACATACTGCCGTCTGTTGAAGATAGTTCCAAATTCTGGGGATAAAGGTTGTCTTTTGGTCATCCCTCTAGAATATATATATATATAAATAAACAAACACAGGCGTTCGCGCACAAGTAACGATACTAGCTCAATGTCGATCACTCTAGGCCTGCTTGTGTTCTGCATTAATAACTTGTGGATTGTACAGGTGTTGAAATTATAGTAGCCTACAAGTAGTAGGTGACCTGGTGGTCTAGGGGTAAGGTGTCAGACCTCTGTGCTGGCGGCCGGGGTTCAATCCTCGGTCCCGGCACAGATTTATCTGATTACCAAACCCTTCCTTCACCACTGACAAGACATCTTGTGAATGTGGGGAATGCCAGGCCTCCACCGTGGTTCGGATTCCACGTTAAACTGTAGGTCCTCCATTTCATCTCACAATCATCCTACCATTACACGTTAGCGTAAGTGCGTATAACCCGAACGGGTAGTAAGACGCGGTGCTAATAATAATAATAATAATAAAAGTAGTACCTGCAAGTAGTAGCCCAGATCTTTGGTTGTTGCTCTTGTTTCGCCCCACGGAGTTACTCAACTGAGATTGGACTGGTTAGGGATTGAAGTCACCAACCGGTCGGTAACTGGTTGTTAGTTATGTTTCACACGCGGTGCTACGAAAATGTGGCAGAATTTCAATCAGTTTCACATACTAGTGAGTGGTTACTCGAATGTATGGAGGACTTGCCTCTCTATTATTATAACATTATATATTAGATACCTAGATACCTAACCGAAGATAATTTTGATCAGTGGCGGCTCGTGTATATGCACTGTGGAACTGCAGCACCCCCTATTTCTACTTGATATTATCGTTAACATTTAATATGAGTCTTCTTTCTTAATTTTTTTAGTACAATATATATCCCTTAAGCTTAGTGTCAGAACTTCAGTAGCCATCTCCCAGTTTATGAAAATCTTTGTATGGAACTGTGCGCTTCACAGTGCCAGCGACGTGGTGTTTGACTGTTGTGCGCATGCAGTGTGTAGAATTAGATTACTATTCTGCTTCCAGCTATTCTATTGGATTAATTTTTTTTTCATTTCTTATTTAACAGAAAGAGTAAATGCGCTTGCACTACTTTCAATGGAAAAAAAATTCCTCGATTGTCATCCAAAGGTCAAGGAGAAATTTATTGAACTTTTTCCGCAAATTAAAACAAGAAAAATGGATTTCATTTTTAAATGAATAGATCAAGCTTAAACTGTAACAATTTAAGTTAAAGTAAGTAAAAAAAATATTGTTTTTAAAGAATTTATCAAGTTCCGGAATACATTTTCTTTTTATAAATGTTTTTTTTTCCCTTCTACACAATTTTAAAACAAAAGCTAAACATTTTCTAGAGCATCACCCCCATTAATTTTAGCTACGAGCCGCCACTGTTTTGGATACATTCATGCAATGAAAATATATATAAACTGTAGACTATTAATAATAATAATAATAATCTTCTATTCAAGTCGAAGGGACTGCAACTAAACGATGCAAAATTTATATCCTTGAACAGATTGTCGAAAGAAAGATACCTTGAATAGTTAATGTAAATGTTAATAATGTTATCTACATGTTCATTGAGTTTGTAACTGAGGTACCACGTTGAGTTTCTTCTATAGTCGCTAATCATAGACACGTTAACCGGTTGGCAAACAGTCCCATGAGATACAGTAGCGGGGACGCTCAAGCTACTGGTTGGTGATTTAGGTTTTACTCGCGTCACTTTAGAATAGCTCCATGTGGAAAACAACCTTACGTTTGACAATCACTGCCTAGTCCATGTGACCACCCATGCCAATCTTTCCTTGATTGTTGAATAAAGGTCGCACTGATTTCTCCGTGTGCTTTGTGGGTAAGTTGGTCACGTGACAACTTCTCCAAGAGCTGGCGGCTCTATTGGTGGGTGGAGTTTTACTGCCTGGATAGTTCGCGACAAGATGTCTGGCAGAAAAGGAAAAAAAAACACATTTTTTTATAAAGGTCAATTACTCAAGCACTCCTAAGGGCGGGGCTATGACTACCCCGTAAATATTGCTATATGTAGGATAAATATATTTGGATTCAGAAAAGGCAAGGTTGGTACTAAGTGCGCGCATGCGTACAACCTGGCTAGTGGCTACAACGCTCAACATTTGTTAAAAATGGCGGCTAAACGAGTGAAAGTAAACAGATGGCGTCACGTGGGCGCAGAAGCTAAGATGTCTTGCAAGTACTAATTTCGGTGTCTGTCAAAATGTGGTCAATAGTTGGGCACCACGTTTACAAAATTTCATTTATTGTACTCACATTTTGATCATTTGTTCTTATATAGATATCACTCTACAAATAGCTTGTCAGTTTATATAAAAGTGTGAATTAAATGTTCTAACTTTATATAGTTGGAGCCCGGGCCTTGCTTACTAAACACGTGAACCAAGATTTTAACCTAAAACAGATTCTGATTGGCGAAACCTCATGAAAAACAACGCGTACTATGGAAACAACCATTTTAACTTTCAGATAAAAGTTATCAGATACTTAAATCTCCAGATAAAAATGTGATGGATAAATACATTTTATCTGTCAGATAAATGCTATCTTGCAGTAGTCATAAGACTCACTTTTAACTTATCCACCAGATATAAATATTTATCTGCCAGATTAATATTTATCCAGGAGTCTAAGTGAAGCAACGCAATCAGTCATGTTTAGAAATGAACATTTTCTGCGGTGGAGGTGTTAAATTGTAGAGGTTGCATCTGGAGCCTATTATACTTCAAAATAGTGTGTTATAAGAAGGGGGTAGGGGTAGATAGGAAGCACGGAGGATAGCTGGGGAAGACATCTCGAGCCAACCTTGGCATTATTTTAATTAACTTATTGATAGGGAAAAGTATGATTTATGTACACAACGGGCCGACAAAGGCTCGCATTAGTTTGTTTCTTTACTACTTTTTATATAACCACGTCTTAATACCCGTTTGGGCTGTACGCCTGTGTACTAATTACTCTAATTTTTTGGGGATGAGAAAGGCTGAATCAGAGGAATTGCACCCGTGAGAGTGGAAAACTAAGTAGTAAAAACTGCCCTCAATACAACCGACTTGTATCGAACAACCGATCTCCCTGTTATAGCAGTATAGTCTATTGCGAGAGTAGTGCCTTAGACCGTGCGGCCACCGTAGCTCGTTTGATGATGTTTCTGGTCCTAGCGCCCTTAAGAGAAATTAATATTAAGTATAAACGTAGACATTGGGGATATCTATATCTCGATTACATAGTTCCATTTAATCGGTTGAAATTATCTTACAGAAATAATAATTGAAAATTTTCCGGAAAAAAATATAGGAAAATTTTCCAAAACGGAAATTTTTCCACGGTGAATTTCCCGTCTCTCACCTTTAGTGATGTTTCAGAAAAATGAAGTCACAAAGGTACAAGTATCCGTTAGCGGCCGCAGCTATAGACGAACGATAAGCGCTTGCTGGAAAACCAGCTCCTGGTAACACTGGCGCATGCAGACGCAGAGAAACCCAAATTGCTCTTAGACGCATCAACTTCCCCAAGTGCTTTTTTGAAAATATTCAACCACTCAGATATCCACGGGGAAGTCGTCAGTGGTTTTCCGCACATGGTTTCGCTGTATTATACTTACCGACTTACCACGAGGAAGCACGTGAGGAAATGGGCGCGGCCTTTATAGTGTCCCAATACGATCAGTCTGACTATCAGTATTTATAAAGTAATGATTAATACTGACAGTCAGACTGATCTTGTAGGGGCAGTACTGACAGTCGTCACTGAGACATCGTTGATAAGGGTGACCTAGGTGACACTATACAGGATAGGAAACTACTTGGAGGTCTGTGTTCTCCGCACAACCCTCGTCCCTGTCTACAAAGGAAGTCTTGTAAGATTGGAATGTGCTTGTCAAGTGTTTGTGGAACTTTGGACAGATAAGAATAGAAGATCATTGTTGGTAGTGATGAGTCAAGTACAGCTCAGTCCTGGACAAATTGCGCCATCCTTTCCATGTGGTCAGCAAGCTATATCCATCCGCGAAAAATATGTATATTAAACACGCAATGAACATTTATAAGCAGCTTTAAGAATCTCAACTCACCTGACATACAAACATTGAAAGATGAAAAAACAAATGCATTCCAAATTGTCTTTCCCCTTTCCCACGCAAATACGAGTACACTTCCTCTAAAATGTGGTTTTAATCATTCTTAGCCCATTAACGTAATTGTTAATACAAAGTTGGTGGCGCTGAATCATGTTGATGGTATTTCTGTTTGGTACAGGCTACGGCTACACGAATACTCGACATTTCGGAAGTCTCCGAACTTTCCAACCACCAAACAGCGCACGTGGGAACGTTATTAACACCAGGCTGGTAAAAATTAACCAGGTTCATTTAAAAAAAAAGCCCAAAGAGTTTTTTTTAAATGTAATTTGTTTTGTATGCTAAGTGATTTAACCACTGAATCAAATAAAGTAATTGTTCTGGATCCAGTGAAACTCGAGCTAGAATAGTTTGGATCATAGGTCGTGTTGGGGAAGCCACGGAAGAACAAAGATGGCGGGAGTGCGGACATCCGGCCCGGGTAGCCTTAGCTTAACGTGGAAAGTAAGGTTTTGTTTGGATATAGTTATAAATTATACTGGCACGGTTAATTGTGTGTTGTTTTCAATTCCAGACCGACCATGTGTTTGAGGCGGTCAACCTCGGTAACAATATCTCTGCCACTAACGCACGGCGGCCATGTTGTCAGCTGCGCTCCTCCGACCCCAAGAGGGAATCAATCCTTTCTATCAACAGTGGCCCTCATCTGCATACACGAGGGTGCTTCACCCCCCTCCCCCCCCCCGCCCCTTTCTCTGTGCGTGGCAGTCTATTGTTTCCGCCATTGTGTCTCGACTCGCATGTCAATTAAAGTTGCGAGATTTTTTTTAACTTGTCTCCCGCCTGCAACTTCTCTAAAATAACAAGCACCCTTTCAAAACAATATTACAAGGGGTACTTCTTAATGAGCGGCTTCACATGGAGCCGAGTATAGTCCCAGTCCTCTCAAAACAAGGTACCGTCTTTTCTGTCGTCCAGTAGACCTCTGTGGTCTTGGGGTAAAGTGCTCGCATGATGGTCGTGGGTTCAAACACAACCGAGGTCGACGGGTGTTTCCTGAGCGATACAAATACGTAGCACAACTTCCTTCGGAAGGGAAGTAAAGCCGTCGGTCTCTTGTCGATTGTGTCGTGTTAAAAAGAACCCTGGAAGGTATGTGAGAATACCTTTAACGGCAAAATTGATAGGCTCTTTCTCTCTCGCTCATAGAAACTCGTTGTGTAAAGCAATGGGGGACCATCCCACCGTAGTACTCGGTATCTCTACCAGATGTAGCAGGCAGCACTAACCAGCTCCGGGTTGTTGACTTGATCTATTATCATATTTCACCAATGCTACTTTTTACTAACAATTCCTCTTTCCACGAGAGTAATTATTACATAAGCGAACGGGTAGTAAGACATGGTGTTATTCCCGATCTCTGATGTCTGCATGTGGGAGTGTGAACATCATAGCATAGTGGTTCACATTGTTGCCTTTCTCTGAATGCACACTGGCCAGTTTTAGGCACTCCACTAAGGAGGTAGGTGCCTTTCACCACTCTCCATAGAAGCTTTGTTGTGTGTCTTTAGTCGCTACCCAATTTGACACGGTTACCTCTTGCGAAAATTGTGATAGGACAGAGGAAGGTGGAGTCATTTTACTAGACTGAGACCCGCCTCGGTGGCGTAGTCGCTAACGCGCTAGTCGTGTTGAGCTTGACCGCCGAGGACGGGGAGATCGAGGTTCGAATCTCGGTCGGGTGAACTGGGGGTGGTTTTTCCTAAATGTTTTTCCACTCTTCCTCCACGCAAATGCGGGTTCACTTCCTCTAATTCAACCTTCCCAATTCCTAATCCATTAGCGTAATTAGTACTTAGAGCATATAACCCGAACGGGTAGTAAGACGTGGTGCTAAATATTATTATATTACTAGACTGAGCCGGACACAGGCTGGAAACAGTTGATGAATAAGTATATTCAGCGAATACCTCTTGCAGGCTAACACTTGATGATTTCATAAATTATGACTGTACAATCAATGTACTCTGCAATCATGGTTGATGGTTGAACTAGTAGTGTGGTTGAAATTGACAATAAGCGTTGTAAAGTCTAAATATCAAGTTTGAGCAAAATCAGTCAAAACCATTTCGATCTTAGCTCCTGGTACAAGACAGAGAATTGTAAAACGGTATTTTTTTAATTATGGGGGAAGGAGTGTTGAGGGGGGCATAAAATGTCAGGGGGTCTCGTAATCTAAAGGTCGAAAATATTCACGATTGAGTACAATATTTTCTCTATATATAGTTAGCACCTCGTCTTACTACCCATCTGGATTATACGCTCATCAGAACATGGCAACCGCAGTCTCATTACCGCACCCCCAACACAATCTACCGACTAAAACTAGATCTTTTTTCTATATCGCAATTTGGACCAGCACCAAAATTTCTTCGGCCTTGCGATCAAAACTCCCCTAGACTTCAATCTCATGCCAGAAGGGGGAGGGGGGTCTTTTGTTCTCTTTGGATTGCGAACTTTATAAATAACTCGATTCTCCTCCGACTCGCTTCTCTTACTTTATTTTTTAGGGGGGGGGGGTAGTTTTGCACTGCCTTTTGTCACATCCATCGCCCTTTGTTGTCACGTCTGATCAGATCAGATCCTAGGGTCTTTGCTTGGTCTTGTCTACTGCTGCAGGATTCTTCTTTCTTTTTTTCTTCTCTTGATACCTCGGAGAAAAAGTATTGTGATCGTCAAAATAAAATCGTACTCGAGATTTTGATAAATTTCGACTTCATGGACCCATGGAACCAAAAAAGTGGTTTTCGCAATGTCGTCAGTTGGATCAGAACTTGTGACCTACGTTGATTAGTAAGCATTGGTTTTGAAAATTGTTCAAATGAATTTTGACCATAAACAAATTGTTAGAAACCATCAAATACCAGTTTTAACATCCTCCACGCGCTTCTAGATATGTTACACATTACTTTCTCATATAGAGCATATTGTTATTACTATATGATTCATATTATCTCCATATGAGCATGACATGAAAAAGTTTACTATGATTCATTATTTGAGATTTTAACGTGCAATTTATGAACCTTCTGATTACATCAAAAAACAAGAATTTCTATGAGTGAGAGTGAAAGAGCCTACCAATTTTGCCAGAAAAGGTGTTCTCACATACCTTCAGGGTTGTTTTAAATGCCACAATCGACATAAGACCGACGGCTTCACTTCCCTCCGAAGGAAGTTGTGCTACAGGATTTTTATCACTCAAGAAAAAATCCGTCAACCCCGGCTGGGTTTGAACCCACGAACATTGGATTGTGAGACGAGCACTTTACTCAAAGATCACCGTGGATGCGTGCGCATGAGTAGGAAGCTACCTACTTGGGGACTTTGCCCCCACGTTATTGGTAGGAGCAGGCGTGGGTTGAACGTATATTTAATTCACAATAACTATGACTTCATGCGAAATTTTTAAATCTACTAAAATATAGTGTTTGGTTTGACGTGATGCTAAGAAAGAAAAAACAATCGGGCCTATTGAGAGATCTGTGTGCAGACCACTAGAGATCTGTGTGCAGACCACTAGAGATCTGTGTGCAGACCACTAGAGATCTGTGTGCAGACCACTAGAGATCTGTGTGCAGACCACTAGAGATCTGTGTGCAGACCACTAGAGATCGTGATGGGGAAAATACAGTCAGACCCTTTGCCACCGTTTTCTTGTTTGAAACCATCGGTATTGATTGTCTGCAGGAAACTTCTGGACTAAACTATACGGGGAAACATACCTTGGGATGAAACACTAATAAACATATCTAGGAACGATTTTAAATACAGCATGATTATCTTTTGTCCTCGTCTTACTGCGCCGTCCACATTTTTCCCGCCATTACTAAATAATGTTCGCCTACCGGTACTCTTCATACGCGCACCCCGGGCTGTGAACCGCTTTCCTAAAACACGCAAGTTGGAATATATCTACCGACAGCCAATGTCTACCACACACGCGCGTTCAACTCGTTCTTTTTTTTTTAAATTTGTCACTTTCGGTTGATGGTCTCATTTTTGACGAAGGCGATATTAAAGCCATCCTATATTTATCTTTGACTTGTCATTTCTTTTAGTTTCAGTAGGGCCTATTTTATTGAAGAACCTGGATACAATCTTAAATAGTTCATTTCTCTCGTCATTATTGCAATAAGAGCTAACGGGCTGCTCCATTAGACCGGGGTTTCGGCGCGCAGTCAAAACAACGCCGGCTTGTTTTCCAAATATTGGCATTTTGACGGCGTTTGAGAGCCCTCTATACGCCCTCAGTCCCCGCTGGAAACAATTTGGTCCAATTTGGCGCTTGGTTGGTTAGGGGGGTGTTAAGGCGAGCGAGACATGGCCCCTCTAATTCCCCTCCCACGAGTCTATTCTGCATTGGTAACGTCACCACTCTTTCGGTGAGAGGACATTCACCAAAAGGCACAGACTGTACATGAAATGATTTCCGTTTGTTTTATAATTGGTGGATTTAACTGCCCGCTTCGGTATCCGTGTGGTCTAACGCGCTACTCTCGCAGTAGACTAGACTGCTAAGAACGGGCAGTTTGAGGTTCGAATCTAGGTCAGGTGTATTAAGGGTGGTTTAAAAAAGTAATCCATTCTCATGCTCTCCACGCAAATGCGAGTACACTTCCTTAAAATATAACCTTTCGAACCCCTAAAACCATTAACGTAACTAGTACATAAGCGTACAACCCGAACGGGTAGTAAGTAAGACGCGGTGCTGAAAAAATAATCCACTGTCTTTATTGAATGTTTATAATATTAGTGTAAACAGTTATGGGGCTCCTTCTGGTATTTGTTGTGTGTCAGGGTGTGGGACCCCTGGCTTGGTTCCCCTCATGGATAGTTGAGTAGTTCGATGGTGCAGGCCATCTGGTTCTCTTACCGCCACGCGTATATTCCAGCTCCAGTGATATGGTTCTAGATGGTATTCCAGTGAGCGATCGTGATTCTTCGGTGGAATCATTGAAAATATCAATAGTATTTTTATAATGATGTGGAAGAGGACCTGTGCGTGCCTTACTAGGCACTTATCACGCGGCTATGACAATATGATTGATTATATGTGTTTCTTATTGGTTATTTGTTGAAATTGTTGATTGCATTTTTAGTATTGTGAATTTAATATTAAAATGATAGTTTTTTTTTGTTTATTTACGAACTGACGTGGAGAGCTATAGCTAATGCTGTTACAAACTGAGATTTTCTCTTGATTACTATTTTTCTGTACGCACAAGCTGCTTATATATGACCTACCCCTTGCTTCTTGGACCCCTTGTCACCAGTGTTAAATATAACTAATAGGAGAACTCCTGTGATATTACTAGTTTTGTGTGGAGATTTATCGGACAAGGCTAGCAACCTCACCTGATTTCTTGACCGAGATTTCAAACAGGTTTAAAACTAATACATATTCGGAAAGCTCTGGTCAACCATGAATGTATGTAAAGGATAAATTACTAGTTTTCAAAGAAAATACCCTTCACCTACTTTTAAATAAACGAGGGGTCTAAAAAATAGTTATTTAAAAAATGTTTTATTGATTTCTATGAACAGACTTCTTTGAATCATCCATGAAGATTTAAGTATTAAACCTTCACGAAAGAATTGTAATTAACAGTTCTTTCGGAAAGTAAATTAGCCTATCACACAATCACCCTACCATTACACATTAGCGTAAGTGTGTATAACCCGAACGGGTAGTAAGACGCGGTGCTATTAATAATAATAATAATGTTACTTCAAGGCAGTTAATAGGTTGTAAAAAAGTAAGATATTAGAAAATAGGTTAAATTTTTTGTTACTAACATGTTTTATCAAAATATTTATCGGCAAAGTACCTCCATTTACCTTGAAAGATAACAAACTCGTCTTGCATGTTTCCACCATGGCATAACTTACAAGATAGAGCCATGGTGTGAGCAGCAAGGTAAACGGGGTGTCCAAAGATAATACACTCCATTAGTTTTCCCCGACATTTTCCATATCGCGGCCCCATAAACTCCCCCTACATATGAGGTGAAATAAAAAAAATTACAGATTTCTAGTATTATATAACCCACATTTAAAATTAATAAAAAAAACTTATGTTTAGTCGGACAGCATTGAAAAAAAAAATGTTTAAGCAAATTATGAATAACGAATATTCTACTATAATGTGAAAATACACATAAAAGAATAGCTCAAAAATCAAGATGTTTCTCGCGGGCATTGCACATAGTTGATGCGCAGAATTCAACAATTTTTGAAAATCGAGCTTCGGTAGTTAAAGAGTGAAAATCATTGCAACACCTTAATTTTGAAATTTCCCCATACGAAGTCCAATTTGCCAAATGTCGTATTTCTACAACGTTTATAAGAGGGATAATCTAGCCGGGTTGCGTGTTGGTTCAAGTCTTAGATGTACAGATATTCAGACATCTCAATTCACCCTGAAAGTTGGCAGTCTTACCTTGACGGATTGCGCTATGACTAAACTGTACCATAGTATAATACAAGGTAAACAACGATTAGTTATTATTGTATGTATATATGTATGTGTGTGTATGTGTGTACTAGTTATGCTAATTGCTTTAGGAATTAGGAGGGTTGTATCTCGTGGAAGTGAACCCACCTTTGCGTGGAGGGAGAGTGGGAGACCCCTCCCCCCCCCCCAGTTCAGAGCGGTATTCGAACCTTGATCTCCCCGTCCTCGACAATCTAGCTTAACATGAAACTAGTGCGTTAGCTAACAACGCCACCGAGGCGGGTTTCTTTAGAACTAGTTTATCAATTTAAACTTTCGTTTTATTTTTAAATTTTCTTAGTTTTATAGTGATAGGGTTCAACTATACCATTAAAACAAAACTTGAGAAGACGCAGCCATCTTGAGAAGACCCACTTCTGGTCGCATTGTCTAGTCTGTTCCTCCTAGATAAATACAGCCGACGCGCGGGACAGCGACGGATATAAATTGAAGGACGGACGGTCACCCTGCCCAAGGTCTGTGAATGTGGGACACAACCTCTTGACGAAACACACGTCTGTGTCATACAGAGAGGGGGGGTGGGGGGTGGGAGAGTAAGGCTGGGTTTAAATTCATGCATAACGCATAAATAATAGCGAATAGCACTTAACACTTAATGAGCAAGAAGTTGAAACACATTTCCAATTGTTGATGTTTATAATCGATGCATAAGTAAAGACACGGTTCTTAGAGTTGACTCTCGTGCATGGACAAGACTGTATCAGCCAATGAGAACCCCCGCGTCTCCCTACCTGTTCAGGTCATGATAATTACTCTAATGGCGTAGAAATGAGGAAGGAAGAGTTTTACAGGTAATATATCCGTAATTGTGTGGAAGGAGGTAGGGAAACCATTCGGGGGGGGGGGGACTTTAGTAGCGTCTGGGATTGTAATATGAATATAAACCCAACCTGACAGGGCTAGGGGCCCACTATTGGACTCTACTCGGTTTTTGGAGAGGGGGGGGGGGGGGGGGTAACAGTCCTGGGTCACTCAAAGAAGTTAGTGTTTTATCTTATGATCTGGGGAATGCTGGTGCATTTATTTAAAATAAAGCTTCCTCGTCCCTTGGATAGTAAAACACTGGTATTCAGGCAAGTAGGATCGCTGTAGACTAAGCCGGCCATGAATTAATCCGGGCGTGGACTAAGCCGGCCATGAATTAATCCGGGCGTGGACTAAGCCGGCCATGAATTAATCCGGACGTGGACTAAGCCGGCCATGAATTAATCCGGGCGTGGACTAAGCCGGCCATGAATTAATCCGGGCGTGGACTAAGCCGGCCATGAATTAATCCGGACGTGGACTAAGGCGACCTTGAATTAATCCGGAAGTGGACTAAGGCGACCTTGAATTAATCCGGAAGTGGACTAAGGCGACCTTGAATTAATCCGGAAGTGGACTAATCCGGCCATGAATTAATCCGGACGTGGATTAATCCGGACGTGGACTAAGCCGGCCATGAATTAATCCGGGCGTGGACTAAGCCGACCATGAATTAATCCGGACGTGGATTAATCCGGACGTGGACTAAGCCGGCCATGAATTAATCCACTATAAGCTGAACTGGTGTAAATCTAGTCAGTTAGTGACTGAACTGGCTATGAACGGTTGTTTGAGCGTGGTCTGTTCCTGTCCTCATATACAATATTACCGGTATCTGCCCTGTTCTGGAGGCTCGTTATAAGTATGGGGTGTTAGTCTCTTCGCTGTAGCGTGAGATAGAAATACAGGGTCAGCCAGCGTCTGGATCTCCTCAACGCTCTCAGTCGGGGTAGAGGCTTTCGATGTTCTCTTCCCTGGTATCGACAAAAGATACACACGCGCGGTTAGCTCAGTGGGTGAGAGAGCTTTAAACATTTAAAACAATGGTGGTTGCATGGTCTAACGCGCTACTCTCTCAGTAGACTATCCTGCCGATGACGGGGAGATCGAGGTTCGAATCTCGGTCGGGTGTACTAAGGGTTTGTTTTAAAAATAGGTTTCTACTCTCCCTATACGCAAATGCGGGTATACATCCATAAATATAACTTTCCTAATCCCTGAAATTACTAGTCTAAATAGTATATAAGCGTACAACCCGAACGGGTGGTAAGACGCGGTGTTAAAAATAAAAATAATAATAAAAGCTGTAAGAGGTGCTGAATTCTCAGCTCTCTGCTGACACTTTGCTATCGTGGCCAGCGTGAGCTTGGGGCGTTAGAGAACTACATAACACTATTTTTTACCATTTTTAAACCCTCCCCCGCCCCTTGTAAGCAAATATCTGACCCCGCCCCCCTCTTGTTTACGTAAGATTTGTCAACTTTTTTTATTTGTTCACAGGAATAACCATCCTTTTTTTTTTTCAATCAAGTTTCCTTTAGCCTGAACAGGTAGTAAAACGCTATGATCAATTTATAAATTATTGGTACAGTAATTATTAACATAAAGGTGTAAACTTATATTGAGAAATAATTATCAATTAACACTGGTAAACAATGAATTTAAATTTATTGACAAGTAAAATTAAAACAAGTTAAAACATTATAAAAGTTTGAAATTCTAATTATAACTTTTAATTGAAGATATAAAAAATATTATTAGCGAATATATTAATATTATATTTATAAAAAACACCGTAAGACCTAAACTCCATTTAATCCGATGACAAAGTTCCTTAAATTCACGTCTCAACCCTTTGGATTATTATGTTTATATTTGAGGGGGAGGGGGATAGGTCCCCTTAAGCGTTGGCTTATTTTCTAGGCTTTTCTAGGCTATGCATCTTCCTCGTTTGGCCAAGCACAATCATTGCTGCCCGGAAGTCCAAACGGCTTGCGATGCGCCCTATCTCAATTTTGTCCGTCTTACGTAAGCATTGTTCCTGCCCCCCCCCCCTTGTCGCAAAAATAAGCAAAGCCCCCTCTCCCCCTAGGTGCTTTATGTAATAATTGAACGCCCCCTTATGTTAAAGGAAAGGCTCTGAATTACCTACTTAAAGAGAGCTTACATGACACTATCGGATATAATAAGTAGCTGTCACTGGAACTTCTAAAGTCCTCATATATGGTAAAAGGCAGGAATTTAACATACTAACAAACAATCTAAAATTACTCTCAAGCATCAATTTTTCGTATAAAACTCATAGATATCATATTGGTTGGGCTGGTTTGGAAAAAAAATTATAGGGCAAAACATTTCAACCTTAAATTTCCCAGAGTAATAAGTTTTTAGTATACCGTATTGCCTTGAACATAGACCTAAATGTTTGTTGCGAAATATTTTACGGGACAGATAAAATCAGTCGATGGATCGCGTACCCTAGTTTTCCGACTGATTTAGCTTATAATGCAATTTTGATATTCAAAAAAGGGGGAAGTGCTCTTAAAATTCCAAATTGAAGGGGATAAAAGGCACTAAAAAAACCTTTTTTTTTGTTCCCTTCCCCCTTATTTCCTTAAGTAAATTTCTGGGTACGCTACGATTACTTGTGTTAAACTATATGAACTCCTACAAAAAAACCTTTTTAGAATACAACATTTAAAAAACTAACCATTTTAAGCATTTGTACGAGTTTTCTGAATCTTTATTCTATGTCTCAATAAAATGAGCTAATCCTAAATATTATTCCTGTTGTCTTCATCCCTTTTTATCAACAATACAAAGCCTACAGCGATGAATACGATATCAGTGGATATGATTATTTACATAGCATACTCAGTTTAAGTTAAATAAAATATCTAACAATATTTTTGTATCAATTACTGAATATAAAATCTCTTTGCTATTTTGTGTATACACTTCGCTGAATATTTAATTTCAACAAAAGACTAATATTTTCCTTGGAAGGGGGGGGGGGGGATGTGCGAAAGTGTCGCAAGGGTTTAATGGTATATTGTTATAATTACCAGATAGTGTGTCTCTGCTTGTGACGTCATAGAGGTGGCCCCACGTGTCATGGGTGTGGTGTGGATAATTGGCGGAAAAGTGTGGCCTGGTTGAGGGGAGGGGGGTGTTATTACTCATAGTCTACCTAGTGACTCCCCCTCCGCCTTCTCTATCAACCTTCTTCATGTTTGTTTGGTTGGTGAACGAGTGGTCACATTGTGCACGATGATGCTCATCTGTCTGCAAACAATGTTGGACCTGTGTTGGTTAATTTTACTTGTAAGCTCCAGTGATTGATGGAATATATCACAGTGAAGAGGTTATTTAAAAACACGGGGATCTAGTATAGTCAGGCTCACTATCCCTGGGCCTAATGTTGCTTACCTAGGTTCTGGAGTTAATTACAGTTGAAATGAAATAAGAAATTTAATCTTTTGTTTAATTGCACATGTTTATATGTAAATCTATAATTTTAAGTTTATTTAAATTATTTTGTGCGATAAAAATATTATGAACAGTATGTTAATCAATGAGGTTTTAATTTTGCGCTTAAATTCAACATAATTCGATTTTAATAAACATTTCCTTCTGACTTGCGTTGTGTGCTGTTATGCTTTTTAATTATGTACTTGACCACCCACCTTGTGGGAACTAGTGGTCTAGTAGCTCTGTCTTGTGGAAACTAGTGGTCTAGTAGCTCCCAGTCTTGTGGGAACTAGTTGTCTAGTAGCTCCCAGTCTTGTGGAAACTAGTGGTCTAGTAGCTCTCAGTATTGTGGAAACTAGTGGTCTAGTAGCTCTCAGTATTGTGGAAACTATTGGTCTAGTAGCTCTGTATTGTGGGAACTACTGGTCTAGTAGCTCTGTATTGTGGGAACTACTGGTCTAGTAGCTCTGTATTGTGGAAACTAGTGGTCTAGTAGCTCTGCCTTGTGGAAACTAGTAGTCTAGTAGCTATGTCTTGTGGAAACTAGTGGTCTAGTAGCTCTCTGTCTTGTGGAAACTAGTGGTCTAGTAGCTCTCTGTCTTGTGGGAACTAGTGGTCTAGTAGCTATGTCTTGTACCTCAGTAACGTTCCGATTCAACACGTGACATTAACCTCTGTTCGTTTCCTTAACACAGGGCTAATGTTTACTTAGCGGGCAAACGTCATGGTCGTAATTAGACGTGCTGGTAATTAACTGATTACAAGAGTTGAGGTTTCCTAGGATGGAGCAAAGGTACTTCTGCCCTTCTTGCACGGCTCTAGGTGAGTGTTTTTACCAAGATGGTGCCTCTCTATATTTCACAACACACTCGGTATATGACAGGTCAAATATCCAGGTACTTTGAATCAAGGACACCTTTTTCTAGCACCGCGTCTTACTACCCGTTCAGGTTATACACACATGTACTAATTACACTAATGGTTTTGAAGAGTAGGAAGGTTATATTTAGAGTAAGTGTATCCTAATTTGCGTGGAGGGAGAGTGAAAAACCTCTATATACACCTGACCGAGAGGGTCGAACCTCGATCTCCCCGTCATCGGCCGTTTGTTCTACTGATAAAGTAGCGAGTGTGAGGATGGTTAAATTTAGAGGAAGTGTACCCGCATTTGCCTGTAGCGAGAATGTAAAACCACTCTTGCACCTAAGAGCCTTATTGGCCAGTACACCCGGCCTTAGGGATAGCTGATTCAATACAATCGAAGGCTAAAATCAGTGGTGTTTAGTAATACACTAATTTATTATTTTTCCAACAAAAAGCGGCATAGCTCTTTAAATAAAACACCTCGTTTGGACTAAGAGAGATTTCTTACCCACCAAATGGAAGCTGATATAAATTTTAGTTTATTTTTGTTTTGATAAAAAAAAACTAGGGTTGGCTAGGAGGCATTTTTCACTTGATATTAGTTAGTCATATAGAGCATTACTCGCTTCGCTCTTAGGGGGCTCTTAGGCTATAAGCTATAAGTTTGCCAACTTTCAAGTTTCTAGCTTATCTGGAAGTGGGTGAACATTGTCAGTGAGTGAGTCAGTCAATCAGGGTACGGCCAGACTGGGCGAGCGCTCGAGCCGGAACAGTCTAGTTTACAGGCGCCAGGCAAGATTGTGTGTTGGTCCATTGAGTGCTAGGAAACTTCTCATTTTGACATTTTTATTATTATCGATAGGTTTAGCACACTTGCTACTAACGGCCTGATTTAATTGTTAAGATCATAAACCATACATATATGTAAAACTTATATGTTGAAATATTTCAATATTATAATCAAAGTAGGCCTTTACAAATAAGAATCACCATTAGCGTGGAGAGAGGATCGTAAAACCACCCTCAGTTCATTGAGCCAAGATTCGAACCTTTGTCTCCTCGTCGAGAGCTTTCTGCTAGTCACGCGCTCGCTGGCAAGTTTGCCAGAACCCTCAGCCATGTGGCTTTACAGTAGTATACTTTGTACAATAAATATTTCATGTCATTTCTCTAATATGCATATATAAAAAGAACAAAAATCTCTCTATTTTTATCTCTTTGTATAACGAGACCTTTTGTAAATTAATTTTCTGGATATTTTTATCGCTGTAAACAAAATAGTGCCGACGCCATTTTTTTTTCCGTCACCTTTATGTGTCAGCATCTCGGTAATTTATGTCATTGTTGTGCAATTTTATTATGTCGTGTAGCCTTGGCGGGAATTGAGCAATCGGCTGCCACACAAGTGTTTGTTTTAAAAGATAGATAGATACACATGTCTTATGGAACAATGAATAAACCCGCATCTGGAATGCCAGGTCGCCACCGTGGTTCGGATTCCACGTTAAACTGAAGGTCCTCCATTTCATCTCACAATCACCCTACCATTACACATTAGCGTAAGTGCGTATAACCCGAATGGGTAGTAAGACGCGGTGCTAATAATAATAATAATAAATAATAATAAACTCGCATCGTAGGAAGCTGGGATGGAAGGGTTGGCGAGGTGAGGACAGTATTTTGTACAGTTTTTATAGTAAACATTTGTTTTTGGTAAAATAAATAATTTCTCCAGTAGAAACCTAAAGTTTAATTTTCCTCACCTGGTGTTATCAACAGTTGTTGAATATCTGTCGAGGATGTCCTGGAATTTAATGAAAACTTTTTCTCTTCATTTAAAAAGTTTCTCATCTAATGTTGCTATGCTCATGACATATGTTCAACAACTGTTGATATCAACATGGGAAGAAAATTAAACCTCTAAGTTCTATCACGTTCGCTTACATTCCACCTTAAGGAGGCCGCCTAGGTAAGCGAGAAATTGCCGCACAGACGTTCAGCTTTAACTCGATGTTTAATTATACGATGCGTTATTTCAAAATATGGTTAACGCCGAAATCAAGTCGAAAGTTTCCAACAAGCTCCTTTTTTTCTTGATCTTCTATTTTATGAGTTTTGTTAATAGAAAAAAAGCGTGAAAATGTGACCGTGGATCTATGAGACTAGCCTTGGTGAAAGGCGGCTCTAAATTTTATCCTTCTAACAAACAAAATATTTTTTTATGATCACAACAGAAAATTTTAATAAATTTGAGAACTAGCAGCGATCTTTCATCTTTACCTTCAAATAAGAAGTTAAGTAGTTTTATTTCCCCTTTTTCTTACTAACAGGACTAACGCTGGTTGTAGGCAAAGGGCGAAAGGGAGTGTTAGTTTAGACAGAATCTTGTAGTTCCAGAAAACGACACAAAACCATTGTACTTAAAGCCATTTGACCTGAAAACGATTGATACTGACTCCTTAAGCTCGTCTAGTTTGGTTTGCTGGTGACTGTACTGAAAGTAGTTTTTTAAATGTTTTTCCCCACATCCTTCGACTTAAACGTGGGTATATTTCCTCGTCTATATCCTACTAGTGTGATTGAATTCGGATATCTCGGACGGGTAGCGAAAAGTAGTGTCTCCTAGAAAGGTGTAACAGAAATGTATGGTCAAAAAGTGAAAAAGTCTGATTCACCAGGTAGACCAAATCTTAATTTTAAATTATATTTGTGTTACATGTAGGGAGGAGTTAAAGTACCCGGTACGTCTGCTGACAAAGTATGCCAACTGCTGACCAGTAAGTTTAATTTGGAACTGAGGAAAACATTGGGGAAATGCTATATTTGGAGCAGAAACTTGGACTCTTAGGAAGATGGAGAAGAAATACTTGGAGAGATTTGAAATGTGAGCTAGAGAAGACTGGAGAAGATCAGGTGGACAGACAGGGAGACAAATGAACAAGTCCTGAGAAGAGTGGGTGAGAAGATCAGGTGGACAGACAGGGGACAAATGAACAAGTCCTGAGAAGAGTGGGTGAGAAGATCAGGTGGACAGACAGGGAGACAAATGAACTAATCCTGAGAAGAGTGGGTGAGAAGATCAGGTGGACAGACAGGGGGACAAATGAACAAGTGCTGAGAAGAGTGGGTGAGAAGATCAGGTGGACAGACAGGAGACAAATGAACTAATCCTGAGAAGAGTGGGTGAGAAGATCAGGTGGACAGACAGGGGACAAATGAACAAGTCCTGAGAAGAGTGGGTGAGAAGATCAGGTGGACAGACAGGGAGACAAATGAACAAGTGCTGAGAAGAGTGGGTGAGAAGATCAGGTGGACAGACAGGGGGACAAATGAACAAGTGCTGAGAAGAGTGGGTGAGAAGATCAGGTGGACAGACAGGGGGACAAATGAACAAGTGCTGAGAAGAGTGGGTGAGAAGATCAGGTGGACAGACAGGAGACAAATGAACAAGTCCTGAGAAGAGTGGGTGAGAAGATCAGGTGGACAGACAGGGGGACAAATGAACAAGTCCTGAGAAGAGTGGGTGAGAAGAGAACCATTTTGGATGTGATTCTTCGGTTCAAAGCAACTGGACACATCCTTAGGAGGAACTGTCTTCTGTACGACGTCATAGAAGGAAAGGTTGAGGGAAAGAGGAGCTTAGGAAGGAGGAGGATTCAAATATTGTACGAATTAAAGGAGCTGAAGGAGGAGACAGAGGACAGGACGCATTACCATTCTAGGTTCACAACAAAAGGAATGGACCTGTCGTATGACAGCACACCTAACAATAATAATAATAATAATAATTATATGCCTACACACTAAACCAGTAATTAAATAATTGCACTCAGCCTACGGCGTATATTTCTACCACGCCTGCGCTAAGCTTCACAAAAGCAACACAGCAGAATATTCCTGAACAAGTGTTTAAAAGATAAAGTTTTTACACCTCGAGCCGCCCTACTTAAGGATTTAAGCCGTGAAACCATATAAAGCTTTATCGTGACATCGAACACCTTTAGCAATAAGTTACTTTATTTACACATTACTGTTTTTATTATTTAATTAAATCACTGTATTTGCTATTAATTTTTTTTATTGAAGCCATATTTACTATTAAACTACTTTAATTGCTCATTAAATTGTATTTTAAGGGCCTAAACCCAAATTTTCTTACGAATGGACATATCTGACAGCTATACAAAGTTAATAGATCTTATTTCATCTATTAATGTATTCTTCCGCTGTTACTTTTGATGGAATATATAATTACTTATAAAATTACACTAAAGTTGTAATACAATGTTATTGAGTTCAATCATAAAAATTGTGTGTATATTTTATAAAAGCTGCTCCAAATGTCCCCTTTCTTTCAAGTTCAAACATTATACAGTTTGATTTAGTTATGAAGAAACTATTTATAAGGTTTGCAAAATGTTCTCAAAACATTCCTCGTTCATTCAAGCCATACTATCTGCAGTTGTCATTTTTGATGGATCATATCAGTACCTGTAACAAATTATAATAATTGTAATATTGTTATTAATAATAGTTAAAATATGGTAAATTGATATCAATATTAAACGCAAAATAGTTAGTATTTTCTACAATATTTTTCCTACTATACTTTATTATACTTCTTATCTTATCATATTCTAGTTTAATTTGTTTTAGTATCATATAAAATAGTTTTACTTTAAATAACGGTCGTAATAATTAACGACCAAGATATTAAGTAGTTTTTATTTATGGTAACGTTCTATTTTTAAAGTAAGAGACTTGTAAAGCTTATCTCAAAGTAAGGGTGATTGCGTCAAGGAACACATATGATGCGATTAAAAAAAAAGGATAAATACTAAACGATCCATCGAACCATCCGTTATTTATAACAATTCTTTTATTTTTTTAAGTACCCGCTTCGATGCCCGTGTTGTCAAACGCGCTATTCTAACAGCAGATTAGACTGACAATAAAGGGGAGATTGAGGTTCGAATCTCGGTCGGGTGTACCTGAGATTATAATTTCAAAAATGGTTTTCCACTCTCCTATTCAAATGCGGGTACAATTCCTATTCCAGTTTATTTGGTCCACCGAGGAGGGCTATACACATAATACTTACATTAATTTTACTCGAAGTAGGGTGAGGATGAGGAGGGTTGAGAGAGGAAGTAATGTACTCGCAATCACGTGGAGGGAGAGTGGAAGACCCTCAGTACACCTCACCTGAATTCGAACCCCGACCGCTAAAGAATCTCGGCGTGACAACCACGTGGTTGTAGGCCTGTTGCGTCCATATATTTTCATAAAAGGACGTTAAATAGCACTTTTCAAAGGTTATCCTGTGATGCATTATTTGCTGTCAAGTTGTGTTTTGGCGCTCTGGCTCATTTGACTGTCTGTCTGTCTGTCTGAGAGAACGTCGCATCTTAATCTTGAATCAGAAACACTTTAAATTATAAAAAAACACCCACATTGGTGGGCACGCGGACTACATGGTAGGCTCATATAATCAGGTTTGACAGTGACTTAAGGTGATCGGGGTTGGAATCCCGGCGCCGTCCTTAAATTACGTGAGTTTTTTAGAACATGGGGGGGGGGGGTCAGAACCCATATTAAGTTTTTTTTATCATTATTAGTGATGTCACACAATTTAATTTTATTTTTTTCAAGAAAGTATATTAACTATTAAATTGCACTTATTTAAATTACTGCAATTAAATATTCTAAGATTTCATTTTAGTTTTCAGGTCGTGCTAATTTTACATTTTTGTTTAGGTTTTTTTTTTACCAGCGTTACTTAGTGTTTACTGGTGGGCACATAGACAGAGGAGTGAGCCTCTCTCGTCTTGTCCAGCTTGTAATTGAGATGGATAGTCCAGATGTGGATTGTAGTTCTCCTAAATAGTGTTCTTTCTTTCTTTGTTTCACGGAAATGGAAGTGGAAAAAGCCATATCGGGGCTTGCTTATGTTTTCATGTCAAACTGTGTGGTTCTTTTTTTGATTTAAAAGTGGTTTTATTTATGTTTATACTTCTCCGTTGTTCAAACAACTTCCTTCCAGAGTTGACGTCTGGCGTAATAAACATCCCCCCATCGAGCGCAACTCTTGTTTAAATGTTTTTTTACTTTGTAACTTCCTGTAATTCTGGGTTAAAGGCCCGGCCTTAATATTTATAGTTTTTTAAATAACTCTGGTGAGAACATTTTGTGAGACTGTGATATTCTCGAATAATAGTTAAAATAATAAACTTATTTTTATATAGATACGTATTACGGTATTTCATTGGCTTACAGCGCCTCGTACCAACTTAATTCCAGCGCTGAAACACATAAACCAGACGCCATTATTCTTTGAGAAACTTGAACAACCAATCCTATAATGGATAATTTTTGTTCTGTCGTGAGTCAAACCCCTAAACTCTGATTATCAGGAGAGCTTTAAGGGTGTATAAGCGAATCTTGATTTTTTTAAAACATTTAATCTCTCTTTTGGGAAGTAGTTTATTTATTATCTCTTGAGTAGCCAGTTTTTTTTGGTCTTACATAAAAATTGTTTTTGTACCTCCTCTAAAATGTTCACTACTATATAAATAAATGGTGCGTTGCAAAGCACAGGCCTTCCCTTTTATCCGAGCTATTTACTGACACTAAATAATATACATTGTACAGAAAAACTCCACCAAAGATCATCCCAATCATTTTCGCATTTCTAAGATTTCCATAAAAATATGTATTGGCTTACATACGCCCAGCTCAGAAGCTATTTTTTTTAAATAATATATCTAAACAATATTTTTATTTAATAAAATTAATACTACTACATATTTAAAACTATAAATTATTCGGATCTCAAATAGTAACGGAGATATGATTAAAATTGGAAATTTTCGCTTATATAAATTACCCTTAGTCATTTTCACGGGAAAAGAACATAACATTCCGAACGGACTTTTAAGTAAATCTATTTTTCTATTTTGGTTTTCCATCCTCACTCCACGCTGATGCGAATGTATTTCTTATAAGCTAAGGTGTCCTCATATTATTATTATTATTAGCACCATGTCTTACTACCCATTCGGGTTATACGCACGCCTCCTCATATTAATCTTTGATAATAATTAATAACCCTTTATACTTACTATTACGAATCTCAGCAGAGTGTTTTCATACTTTCCCTCCGTCCAAAGGTTGGTGCATTTCTTCATTCTTGTACTTTATTAGTGTTAATACGAGCGTATAGCCCGGGTGGGTAGTAAGACGTGCTAAAGAGTGTAAATATCCGTGTAGCCCGGGTGTGTAGTAAGACGTGCTAAATAGTGTAAATATTCGTGTAGTCCGGACGGGTAGTAAGACGTGCTAAAGAGTGTAAATACCCCTATTGTCCGGACGGGTAGTAAGACGTGCCAAAGAGTGTAAATACCCCTATAGTTCGGACGGGTAGTAAGACGTGCAGTCTCTAACTTGAGCTCTGTTATTCGAGGAGGGAGTTGATTGGAGTGCAAGCAGGCACTTGCGGTGTCTGGTGGGCGTCCGCCTCTCCCTGGCGTCATGGCAATGACCTCGGACGCCGCTTAGCACCCCCAAGTGTCACACGACGCCTACCCTCGAGTCAGGCGGCGGCTCGTCCACTGTGGGCGGACCTTGAAATCCTCAACAGTCTTCAAGATTCGTTTCTAGCTTCATTGATCGCATTCGTCGTCACGTTTTTCCTTAGTGACTATTCCTCTTTCGCTCTCATTCTTTCATCCCTTCTCATCTCTATTTCATACTCTCTCATCTAACCCCCTTCTCCCACTCACTGCGGCAAGTTATCCTTGCACGACAGACAGACTGACTGACTTTGGCTATTGTATCAACCAAACATAGCAGTGTAAACCTTTACTTGCACGGCAGTTGGACTGACTCTTTGACATCGGACTAACCTAACCTAACCTAACCTAACCTAACTTAACAATAGTCTTATATTATTGTAAATAATAAGGGGGTTGCTTACATATGACCACGTTATTGCAGTAGTTTATTCCCTGTGCGCGTTTGATACAAGGCCTAGTTGCGCTTTTGACGAGTCTCTCCACACTCTGTTGATACGAGGTTTCTCCCAGCTATGTTCTTGTCGATGTTCTCTTGTCTGTCAAGCTGTCGGACAGACGGTGAAGTCTCCCCACGAGGGTCGATGCAGATAATTTGTCTCCGTCCTTGCTGCGAGACTAGAGCCAAACTCATTTCATTTTCAAACCGTCCCGCCTTGCCAGAGAGGACGTTGTCTCTTCATTCCCCTCACGGCCTTGCATGGGTCCAGCGGCATTGTGTGAAGGGGAGGGCTGTAATCCAGCGGCATTGTGTGAAAGGGAGGTATGTAGTCCAGCGGGCATTGTGTGAAGGGGAGGGCTGTAATCCAGCGGGCATTGTGTGAAGGGAGGGCTGTAATCCAGCGGGCATTGTGTGAAAGGGAGGTATGTAGTCCAGCGGCATTGTGTGAAGGGAGGGCTGTAATCCAGCGGGCATTGTGTGAAAGGGAGGGATGCAATCCGGGCATTGTGTGAAAGGGAGGTATGTAGTCCAGCGGGCATTGTGTGAAAGGGAGGGATGCAATCCAGCGGGCATTGTGTGAAAGGGAGGTATGTAGTCCAGCGGCATTGTGTGAAAGGGAGGGATGCAATCCAGCGGGCATTGTGTGAAAGGGAGGATGCAATCCAGCGGCATTGTGTGAAAGGAGGTATGTAGTCCAGCGGGCATTGTGTGAAGGGGAGGGCTGTAATCCAGCGGGCATTGTGTGAAGGGGATGCAATCCAGCGGGCATTGTGTGAAAGGGAGGGATGCAATCCAGCGGCATTGTGTGAAAGGGAGGTATGTAGTCCAGCGGGCATTGTGTGAAGGGAGGGCTGTAATCCAGCGGGCATTGTGTGAAAGGAGGGATGCAATCCAGCGGGCATTGTGTGAAAGGGAGGGATGCAATCCAGCGGGCATTGTGTGAAAGGGAGGTATGTAGTCCAGCGGGCATTGTGTGAAGGGGAGGGCTGTAATCCAGCGGCATTGTGTGAAAGGGAGGTATGTAGTCCAGCGGGCATTGTGTGAAGGGAGGCTGTAATCCAGCGGCATTGTGTGAAGGGAGGATGCAATCCAGCGGGCATTGTGTGAAAGGGAGGTATGTAGTCCAGCGGGCATTGTGTGAAGGGGAGGGCTGTAATCCAGCGGGCATTGTGTGAAAGGGAGGGATGCATCCAGCGGCATTGTGTGAAAGGAGGGATGCAATCCAGCGGGCATTGTGTGAAAGGAGGTATGTAGTCCAGCGGCATTGTGTGAAGGGAGGGCTGTAATCCAGCGGGCATTGTGTGAAAGGGAGGGATGCAACCCAGCGGGCATTGTGTGAAAGGGAGGGATGCAATCAGCGGGCATTGTGTGAAAGGGAGGTATGTAGTCCAGCGGGCATTGTGTGAAGGGAGGGCTGTAATCCAGCGGCATTGTGTGAAGGGGAGGGCTGCAATGACACAAGACGCTCCTGGTGTAAATTGAAAATGTGTTTAAGAAACAAAAAATCTATAATTTCTGTTACCGCGTCTCATTAGACCTACCATTTCGATTTATACTAACATTAATTATTTACACTCGTGTGTTAAGGATGCGGAAAGTTTAATATAAAAAAGGTTTATCCGCATATGTGTGATTTGGGTGATAAACTCTGTTTGTAATACCTAATATTATTACTATTGACTTATTTTATTAGTATTGTGTCTTACCACTCATTGGGGTTGGTTGTACGTCTGTGTTCTAATTACGTTAATGAGTTAGGGATTAGGAAGATAACTTTTCCTCACAAGTTTGGAGAGAGTAGAAAAATCACAGTGAAAAACTGTCATTTGAGAAAACACCTTAGGTGCACTTTGTCGAGATTCAATCCTCCACTTCTATCACCCACAAACCAGTCGTGAGTGACACCCTAGACCATGCGAACCTCGAGATGGGTGACGAGTTATTCTGGCAGTAGACTAGATCGTCCGAGGGAGGAGTTCGAATCTCGGCCGGGTATACTGAGGGTGACTTTTCTTCGGTCTTCCTCAGCACGAATGTGGGTACCTTTCGTCTCAAATCCATATTACTCATAATTACCCTTACTAATAGTAATTAAAATTCCGGATGGTCGGGATGGGTAGCAAGACGTGGTAGGAACAACATATCTGTTAGAAGTTTCCAGGTTCGTATCTTGGCATGGCTGAAAACATTTTAATTGGTTGAATTGGGGCTTTCACTGTGACGTAATGATAGTCAGGGGATTGGCTGTTGTATTTTAGAGTTAAGTTAGTTTGTAGGTCGTGTGTTGACATAATATTAGAAAGTGTAGGCTTACGTTAGATATATTTAAAAATATTTTGTTAAATTTATATTAGGTATTTAACGCGCACTTTCTAAACCGACTGATTCTATAATCACATAAGAATGTCTATGAGCTAGAGCGAAAGAGCTTACCAGTATTTATGGGAAAGGTATTTTCACATACCTTTCAGGGTTCTTTCACATGTAACAATCAACATGGAACCGACGGCTTTACTTCCCCTCCGAAGAAAGTTGTGCTACGAATTTGTATTGCTTAAGAAAAATCCTTTGACCCTGGCTGGGTCTGAACCCACGGACATCGGGTCCTGAGGCAAGCACTTTACCACAAGATCCCAGAGAGGTCGCTCTATAAATAAAGCTCTCCAACATTTCGTTACGCCCTGCTTCGGTGGCCGCATGGTCTAAAAGGTGCGATTGTCACAATAGATTGGGCAACCGAGTACGGGCAGACTGGGGGGTTGACTCCCGGTCGGTTTTATCGAGTGTGGCACAAGTGGTTTTCCTCTAGCCATGAAAATGTGGGTACACATCCTTCTAAATTCAACCTTCTTCACCCTTGACACATTGGTGTAATTAGTACACAAGCTTGGAACTCTGACGGGTAGTAAGAAACAATATCGCTACGCCTGCGGCTAGTTTGTAAAAATCCTGGGGTCATCTCCTCCAACCAACCACAACTATCCTGGGACCATCTCCTCTCCCCAACCACAACAAACCACAATAACTATCCTGGGGCCATCTCCTCTAACCAACCACAACAAACCACAATAACTATCCTGGGGCCATCTCCTCCAACCAACCACAACAAACCACAATAACTATCCTGGGGCCATCTCCTCTAACCAACCACAACAAACCACAATAACTATCCTGGGGCCATCTCCTCAACCAACCACAACAAACCACAATAACTATCTACCACCTGGGGCCATCTCCTCCAACCAACCACAACAAACCACAATAACTATCCTGGGGCCATCTCCTCTAACCAACCACAACAAACCACAATAACTATCCTGGGGCCATCTCCTCTAACCAACCACAACAAACCACAATAACTATCCTGGGGCCATCTCCTCCAACCAACCACAACAAACCACAATAACTATCCTGGGGCCATCTCCTCAACCAACCACAACAAACCACAATAACTATCCTGGGGCCATCTCCTCCAACCAACCACAACAAACCACAATAACTATCCTGGGGCCATCTCCTCTAACCAACCACAACAAACCACAATAACTATCCTGGGGCCATCTCCTCCAACCAACCACAACAAACCACAATAACTATCCTGGGGCCATCTCCTCCAACCAACCACAACAAACCACAATAACTATCCTGGGGCCATCTCCTCTAACCAACCACAACAAACCACAATAACTATCCTGGGGCCATCTCCTCTAACCAACCACAACAAACCACAATAACTATCCTGGGGCCATCTCCTCCAACACCAAACCACATACTATCCTGGGGCCATCTCCTCTACCAACCACAACAAACCACAATAACTATCCTGGGGCCATCTCCTCTAACCAACCACAACAAACCACAATAACTATCCTGGGGCCATCTCCTCAACCACCACAACAAACCACAATAACTATCCTGGGGCCATCTCCTCCAACCACCACAACAAACCACAATAACTATCCTGGGGCCATCTCCTCAACCAACCACAACAGACCACAATAACTATCCTGGGGCCATCTCCTCAACCAACCCAACAAATCACAATAACTATCCTGGGGCCATCTCCTCTAACCAACCACAACAAACCACAATAACTATCCTGGGGCCATCTCCTCCAACCAACCACAACAAACCACAATAACTATCCTGGGGCCATCTCCTCTAACCAACCACAACAAACCACAATAACTATCCTGGGGCCATCTCCTCCAACCAACCACAACAAACCACAATAACTATCCTGGGGCCATCTCCTCTAACCAACCACAACAAACCACAATAACTATCCTGGGGCCATCTCCTCTAACCAACCACAACAAACCACAATAACTATCCTGGGGCCATCTACTCAACCAACCACAACAAACCACAATAACTATCCTGGGGCCATCTCTCCAACCAACCACAACAAACCACAATAACTATCCTGGGGCCATCTCCTCCAACCAACCACAACAAACCACAATAACTATCCTGGGGCCATCTCCTCCAACCAACCACAACAAACCACAATAACTATCCTGGGGCCATCTCCTCTAACCAACCACAACAAACCACAATAACTATCCTGGGGCCATCTCCTCAACCAACCACAACAAACCACAATAACTATCCTGGGGCCATCTCCTCAACCAACCACAACAAACCACAATAACTATCCTGGGGCCATCTCCTCTAACCAACCACAACAAACCACAATAACTATCCTGGGGCCATCTTCTCCAACCTACCACAACAAACCACAATAACTATCCTGGGGCCATCTTCTCCAACCTACCACAACAAACATGGAGGCGATCAATAAATATCTCTCCCTCCATTCAGCTCACGTGGTGTGTACTTGCTAATTTATTAAAACATAATTGGTTTATTGAACTTTTTATTAATCACTGTCGCACTTTGGTCACGTGTTTGTTGCGTGTAAACACTCGTCACTTCCAAAACCGAAGCATATTTACTCAACTCCTCCATTTTCTTTGTATTTAGTTGACATTTTTATTACACAGCTTACATGAAAATATATTTGTTTCTACTGTAAACACGATCCCAAGAGTCTTTTTTTTTGCCAGCTTGTGTAGAGTGACATTTTTACCTTCAAGATGTCTGAGTAATCGTTTTACAAACTCATACATCATACACGCAGGCGATGTTTTCCCTACCTAATTCGACAGATAAACTTCTATTCAAACACTGATGGCAGCTATCTTTGTAACTACTAGAAAAATATGACACAAATTCGCACCTCCATTGTGTTCATCTTAGTTTTGAGAATATTTTGTTGTATACAGAAAATTGTTAGTTTTTGCATAAATTAAAAATAATATATATTTTGAAACAAAACTATGTATTTTTTAAATTATAATTATTTCTCTAAAATACATTTAGTTAAAACCACTCCGTTCGAACTTAATTTTCAAAACTAAGTGACCTCGTTTTGATAATGTAAGTAGTTTGTATGTCTTCTGTACATGTATGCATGCTAAATACTAGGACCAGAACTACCACCAAATTACGTACAAGTTTCATTATGGTTACTCGTCGAGCTATCGACTTAATCTCTCTCTCTCTCTCCCTCGCCTTCAAACTACATCTCACCTACATTTTCCTGTAGAAGACGCTCTTTTATTTCTCTCGTTTTTTTCACTCCCCTTCTCCCCCCTCCCCCTCACGCCCCTCACAAAAACACACCTTTCACTTCCAATTACTAACCCTCTCTAATCAAAGTAACAGCCTTTAATTATCTAAAGTCTATAAGCTTCGGTTAATATTCTTTCGAAGGAAATATTTTCGCAAGGAAGGGAACATTTAAACCACTCTTTAATTTTTTTTTTTTTTTTTTTTTAGAAACTGAAGTTTGCTAAAGTTTGTAATTATATGCGTTCACACGAAGGTGTAAACATTGTATCGGTACTAAGACATTAGTTTACAAACTCTTTAATAATTCCTCAAAGGTAATTTTATTTTTAGAAAGTTGGCGACATGCATAGTGTTTTCGGGAATATTAGAATTCGTGCTGGATGAGTAAATGAATCCACAGACACAGGATTATTGATTTATCTATTTTATAACATTGGCTTTTGGACAGAGTTCAAGTAGTCTTCGTTAGTCCTGTAGAATAGCATTCTTACCTTGCATTATTCCACCATGGTATGGCCTAAAAGATAGTCCTAGTGTAATACGTCACGGTAACAAAGTGTACATTTGTACAGGTTGTTAACACGCCCATCGTGTAGCGGTTAGATCCTGAGTGTTGAACGTGTCCTCTTTAACTTACAGCACGTCCTACTACCCGTACGCTTATTTACACTCGTGTGGTAGGCACTAGGAAGGTAGAATTTAGAGGAAATGTATCAGAATTCTCATAGATTCAAAGCACGACTGCCCGGTCACCGTCAAACTATAGCTAGATTTTTTTTATTAATAGTCTACTTATTGAAGGCCATTTTATATACCAGTCATCTGATATTCAGAGGGTGATGTATTAATAATAATAATAATAATAATTGGCGGCCGGGGTTCAATCCTGGGTCCCGGCAAAGATTTATCTGATTACCAAACCCTTCCTTCACCTCTGACAAGACATCTTGTGAATGTGGGGAATGCCAGGTCTCCACCGTGGTTCGGATCCACGTTAAACTGTAGGTCCTCCATTTCATCTCACAATCACCCTACCATTACACATTAGCGTAAGTGCGTATAACCCGAACGGGTAGTAAGACGCGGTGCTAATAATAATAATAATAATAATAATAAATCCACGGGTTCAGCAGCCCGCTCATATATTGCCGCACGGAACCGAGAAAGCTGAAACAATAACTGTCGAGTCGTATCGAGCGTACGATCAGAATGATGCTGACGTCATCCAATAGCCTTAGTTCACATCCCGCGAGCACGTTTTCTGCTCCTGTTTTTCGGAGAACCTGGAAATCTACACAACTGATTGGTAACCGCTTCGGTGGTCGATTGATCTATGACGTAACTCTCTAAATATACTGGACTACTACTGATGACGTGGAGGTCGGGGTTCACATCCCTGTCGGGTGTACTGGGGGTATTTTTTTCCTAGATAGTTTACTACTACTCCCTCAAATACGGTGCATTGTTTCTAATACTACCTTACTCGTCACTAACACATCAGCTTAATATTATAAAACTTGTTGAAGGTGCGTAAAAAGTTATTCCATTCTTGTAATAGCGCATGCGCTGAAAGGCTGATCGAGACCTTGCGAGTGATCGTGTTAGTCTATGGCCAAGAGGAGTGGAAACCACCCGATGAAGTGATCGTGTCAATCCGTGATCAAGAGGAGTGGAAACCACCCGATGAAGTGATCGTGTCAGGCCGTGATCAAGAGGGAGGGGAGTGGGTCTGCTCTTGATACTCCTGGGTTCGGATACCGGCAGATCCACGGGGATAAACGCGCGGGCTCAAGGGAGGCCATCCCAGCAGCGCCTGGGCTATATTTCACTGCAGTTCAAGGTTCGATGCCCAACCGAGGAACTTTAGAAGTGATTTTTAGCTCCGTGTCTCACTACTCGTGCGGGGTGCACGCCTGAGTACTAATTACACTAACGTGGCTATGTTGAATTTAGTGTAAGTGTACACGTATTTACGTGGAGGGAGAATGTAAACCCCACCCCCAAAGATTGAACCCCCATACTCCCCGTCATCGGCAGTCTGTTCTAGTTTATTGTGAGAGCGACGTCGTAGGCCATGTGGCCACTGGAGCGGTTACTAATTGTTATTTTAACACATTGTTTAGTACACCCACAAGGCACTCATCGGAAAACAAAGGAGTAAATACATGTTTTGTTATCAACTGTACTTGAGACACCTTTTACATCTGACATAGATGGTTATAGAACACACTATTCCCATTCCCCCTTCTCCCTTTTATAGAGCCTGGGTATGAAAAGAGAGCGAACAGTGACGAGAAAATGTTAACTACATTATAATTAGAGACTTGTTTTTCCCCAAGGAGCACATTCGTTTACATTATGTTAATTTAATCCGCCCTTTTTACACTATGTTCATGTTTCCCCGATATAATGTGTGCCACCTACCCCTGGTAATACGCGCACCACAGCTTGAAAAACATTGCCTACTGAAATGTGTGTGCTGATTTGGATGGTTGCTAGCTCCTTTGTTTGGATAATTAATGAGAACACTGTTTTGATGGCTGCATGGTCTAAGGCGCTATTCACGCAGTAGATTAGATTGTCGATGACGGGGAGATTGGGGTTCGAATCTTGGTCGGGTTTACTGAGGGGATTTTTAATAAATGATTTTCCCCTCTCCCTCCACGCAAATACGGGTGCACTTCTTATGCATTAAACCTTCATTCTAAAATCGTAAGCGTATAACCCGAATAGGTAGTAAGACGCTGTGCTCATTATTCATGCATCATACGTAGGTTAATATCCTGTGATGGTTAGCCCTGTCTGTAACTGAAGGTGTGTGTCTCGTGGGGAGAATGGGGGATTCCCAGTAAAGAGTGATGTTAGAACAGCTTCATTGATGATCGCTAGCTGTAAACAAATTATTTCTCAGACATTAGACATCTTTCAAATAAATCATATTTAGTTAAAAAAAATGCCTTTAGGCATGAGAATCGAACTCAGCATCCTTGACTTAGTGACTCATTACACTACCACGAAACTATTACGGTGGGATATTGGGAACGGGAGCTAAGGGCTGTGTTTTTATAGTAAAACTATTTTTGCCAAAATAATTAAAATATTTGACCAGTAGCAACGTTTAGTTTAATTCTCTTAACATGTTGATACCAGTTGTCGATTATCTGTCGAGGATGTCCTGTGATTTAAAACACAACTTTTTCTCTTCATTTAAAAAGTTTGTCATCTAATGCCGCCATACTCCTGACATATATTCAACAAATGTTGATATCACCACGTGAAGAAAATTAAACTATATGTTTGTATTGGAGCAATATTTGGTTTATTATGACAGAAAAGTTTTTCCATAAAAACTACAAAAACACAGGTTCTAACTCTATATACTAAACGGCTGGGATGGGTGTTAAGTATTTTCTAAATTTAATTGGTTTAAACGCAGCGTGCTGATAATAAAATTATTAAGTTCAGAAAGTGCACATTAAATAACTAAAATAATAAGTAACGTTGTGACCCCCAATTTTTGGACGCCTGACTTGTGAAACTAGTTAAAATACAGAACTAGGCTGTGATTGAAAATACTACCCATCCCAAGTGTCAAGTTTGTGTTTGCGCGAACGGAAGGATCAACCAATACAGAGTGAAAGTATTTCCTTGGGTGGTGATGGCACGTATTGAATTGAAGGTTATAGTTTGTATCGATTGGTTGAATCAATAAATACCTCCACGTCGAGTCTTTTCAGTTTGTATTGGGTTCGTGGGAGAGCTCGTCAGGACGGGAGGACTCTCTTCCATAAACGTCGAACAAGAGTAGGAGGGCCGGTACACAAGTTTGTGAATACATTCCATTAAGCGAAATTGTTGTGTTTAGTGGAACAAAAGCACAGACTAAAAATAAACCAATCAAAATATATCCATATTATGCTTAAAAAATGTAATAATTTCTGGAAGACGTGGTGAAATGATTTGATAATATAGAACAAGGACGAGGAAAGTTGTTTTAGAGGAAAAGTACCCCCATCATCTTGAAGAATAAAACTCGGAAAAGCACTCCCAGTGACCCCATCTGAGATTCGAACCTCGTCCTCTCAATAACCGGCAATTCTAGCTATTGAAAGACGGGTAGCTTTTTACTAAATGGTTTCTCACTCTCCCTCTACGCAAGTGCAGGAACGCTTCCTCTAAATCAACCGACCTCAGCGTAGTTATTAGTATAGTCTGTTCATGTTATGATTTTGAACTGTCATCCAGGTAAAAACCTATTAGGTTTTGGGTTGCCAACACTTGTAAAGAATCGCTGTTTTGTTATAAATGGAAGTTTTTTAATTACATGTTCTATTTTACATTTAAAATAAAGTGTTCTCATACTATTTCATTACTTTTAATAAACCCAATCCGAAACAATATTTCAAACTCAATTAAAAGTACTTTTTCTCCGTTTTGGAATGTTATTTATGATGTGTATTATAGTGTATAAATTAATACCTTTTAATACTGGCAATGTATTTACTTGGAAAAGAGGAAATACTTGTTATTTTATATATGACGTATGATAAAATATTTTATGATTATTTTATCGTATTTCGAAATATTTAACTGGATGAAATATTTGTATCAACTACGTGGGTGCATCATTGTAAAATACTTGTTTCCGTTATGTTCAATCACATGGTTTAAATTAATCGGTCGCCATTTTGAAGCTATGTTTGTTAGACCTTTTGTGAAAGTGATGTGAATAATAATTATTTTAAGTGGAATAAAACTATAAATAAACTTTGTGTCCGACCTCAAATAAATATATAAATTATATTGTCCTAAATTACTGTGGTTAACTATCAGATTAATATATTACCATTCGTTTTCATTACAGTCATCCAAAGTGACAGATGTCAGCTGTTGGCGAAGGGATATATTAGGGACTATTTCTTGTCATCCAAGGTCGTGAATGTATTTTACATAAGCTACTCTACGCAGACGCAGTGCTAAGAAACAAAATTTAGTAACTGTCTGATGTTTACGATAGCGTGGCAATCCCACTCTGATACTATAAATATCTCTGTTGTTGAACTATTTTACGAGCCGCCATAACGTCACACAATAGTAAGATTACACAGCATTGTCTTTCTCCGTCAGTCTTGGTGAATCAGACCTTGGGACCAGACCGCCTATAAGTCTGTAGTTGTCTGTAGACCAGTTCGTTCGACGTGGTTCACCTTCAAGTTGCCTGCGCATGCGCTGTCTGGAGTTATACATCCTCACTCGCGTACATTCTAAAGAGTGGAACATTCTACACCGATACAAACGGAACGAATTAATTCAAGATATCCTTTAGTTTAATTTTCCCTGAAGACTTTTAACACCAGAAACATTGTCGAACGATGGAAGAAAGTAACTGTACAGTTGGATATATAATAACGGAAACATTTGGGAGATGAAGGAATATAATAACGGAAACATCTGGGAGATGAAGGAATATAATAACGGAAATAGCCGTGTCTGATTCATATTCGAATGGAGTGATCATTGTTGTCTAGTCTGGTTTAATGGATGAGAGATGAAGTATTTTATTTATTCATGTACCCGCATTTGCATGAGTGCAAAGTGAGAAATCACCCTCAATAGACCCGACTGGGGTTTGAACCCTGATCTTCCCGTTTTCAGCAGGCCAGTATAACACGCGAATGATGCCTTAGACCGTTCGGTCACTGAAGCGAGTTTTCCAGCCTCTTAATAGGAAGGGCATTTTAGAAAACTAACATTTCTTTGGTACAAAAATTTATAACATTTATAGCATTCATTCTTTAAATTGAAGAATTACACATGAACATTGGGATCAAACCCTGGACCTTTGGTATAGTATAAGGATGCTCTAACCACTGAGCTATCCAAGAGTCATCCCGTGCCCAGGGTCATTCTTCTCATATTTTAAGGCAGATTCTGTAATTGACGTGTGGAACTCTTCAGCTACATTAAGATCGCGAACTGTCAGATAACGCCGCCGTCTTAACATATTATCATTCGAAAGTGACAACTGCAAACAATCCAACTTGACGTATGAATACGTGAATAGTTGATGAAGAATCTTTGTAGCTGTCTGACATGGGCCCTTCCAATCAAAATGGTGTCACGCTGCTGGTGTGGACAGCTGACGCCGGTCCCGATTGAGAGATGAGAGTGAGTTGTACATTGAGAGTGTGCTCATGTGTGGAGCGTGTGGGCCCAGCCTACGTTGGGTTAGTTTCAGCCTCCACAGGTCCTCTCGAGGGGTGACACTGTACACGTGCGCTCGCAAAATGTGCGAGGAGACTGTAGAAAATAGTGACATGTACAGTCTCCGGTCTGAAAGGCCTTATTTCCTATCAGAATCCTACTGTATAGCAGTATTTTGATAGGATAAAAGGCCTTCCAGATGGTAGTTGGAAGATCATTCTATAAGGCTTTTATCCTACCAAATTACTACTAAACATATATTCTGATACGAAATAAGGCCTTTCAGAACGGGCTTCAGGGCATAGTGAACACCTCTGCCTACTTTCTGGATTTTAGTATATTTGGCGAAGAGGGTTGCATCTAAATACGAGTGGATATTCCAGCAGAAATTATAAACATTAGAAACCAAGTTGATTTATAACAGTACTGGGGTGAGCCACCCGTCAATAGAAGGGGGAGGGGGGATACAAATTCCATTAAAATGTTTTCTCTGACCCACTTATTAAATTAAACAGTTCTATTCACACGAAGATCCATTTTCTGCTCCTGAACAAGCTTACCTCTCGTTTTCTTAGCATTTAGTTTTTAGTTATCAACCAAAATATGCGAATATTTGGCCTTTTCAGGATGGGAAATTTCAACTTTTTAAACTTCTGTATATGTATAGGGTCATACAAAATAGTTTTGTGCTTGTTCCAGTAAACACCAAGCTCGTGTGAGCTACTGGTGGAGGTTTTGTGCTTATTCCAGTAAACACCAAGCTCGTGTAAGCTACTGGTGGAGGTTTTGTGCTTGTTCCAGTAAACACCAAGCTCGTGTAAGATACTGGTGGAGGGTTTGTGCTTATTCCAGTAAACACCAAGCTCGTGTAAGCTACTGGTGGAGGTTTTGTGCTTGTTCCAGTAAACACCAAGCTCGTGTAAGATACTGGTGGAGGGTTTGTGCTTGTTCCAGTAAACACCAAGCTCGTGTAAGCTACTGGTGGAGGGTTTGTGCTTGTTAGCAAACACCAGCTGTGTAAGCTACTGGTGAGTTTTGTGCTTATTCCAGTAAACACCAAGCTGTGTAAGCTACTGGTGGAGGTTTTGTTTATTCCAGTAAACACCAAGCTCGTGTAAGCTACTGGTGGAGGGTTTGTGCTTATTCCAGTAAACACCAAGCTCGTGGAAGCTACTGGTGGAGGTTTTGTGCTTGTTCCAGTAAACACCAAGCTCGTGTAAGCTACTGGTGGAGGTTTTGTGCTTATTCCAGTAAACACCAAGCTCGTGTAAGCTACTGGTGGAGGGTTTGTGCTTGTTCCAGTAAACACCAAGCTCGTGTAAATACTGGTGGAGGGTTTGTGCTTTTCCAGTAAACACCAAGCTCGTGTAAGCTACTGGTGGAGGTTTGTGCTTGTTCCAGTCAACACCAAGCTCGTGAAGCTACTGGTGGAGGGTTTGTGCTTGTTCCAGTAAACACCAAGCTCGTGTAAGCTACTGGTGGAGGGTTTGTGCTGTTCAGTAACACCAACTCGTGGAATCTACTGTGGAGGCTTTGTGCTTATTCCAGTAAAACACCAAGCTCGTGTAAGTACTGTGGAGGTTTGTGCTTATTCCAGTAAACACCAAGCTCGGTAAGCTACTGTGAGGTTTGTCACTGTTTAACGTAGCGCAGTATCCTAACTACGTGGTAGACTCCCTTAAATTGGCACTTAGATGCAATATACTAAGAAGAAAGGGAACGAAGACAATTTTAGTTAGTCGTGAGTCTTCAGGTTTACTGCTCTTAACATTTCCCCTCTCTGCTGACGAGTATAAACACTATCTTCTGGTTTCCTTTAATAGATAACATAAGCTTACAACATCTTTAATCTACATCCTGGCGAGAACATTCTACTGGCATTTACGTCAACAAACCAACAGCCTGATTCGTGCTGCATGTCTAAGCGTCACTTGTGTTGGACTAGACTGCCGCTGACAGGGAGATTGGGGTTCGAATACTTGTTGGGTGAACTGAGAGTTTTTTTATAAAATGACTTTCCAATCTTCTCTCTCTCCTCTACTCAAAAGTGAGCACACTTACTCCGAATTAACCTTTCTCATCCCTAACCCATTAGCATAATTAGTACATAAGCGTATAACCTGAACAGGTAATTGATGGAAAACGTAACACTGAAACAAACTTTTTTTCGTTAATAAATGAATGACCGCTATAGGTGCTAGAGGGCGCTGTTGGTCGGCGCGTCAAATGGATCTTTTTCACCGCCAGCATTCGTAGCGCGGACTGTGTTATATGTCTGACACGGGGCTGGGGATTGTTATATGGCTGACATGGGCTGGGGATTGTTATATGGCTGACATGGGGCTGGGGATTGTTATATGGCTGACACGGGGCTGGGATTGTTATATGGCTGACACGGGCTGGGGATTGTTATATGGCTGACACGGGCTGGGATTGTTATATGGCTGACACGGGCTGGGGATTGTTATATGGCTGACACGGGGCTGGGGATTGTTATATGGCTGACACGGGCTGGGGATTGTTATATATCTGACACGGGGCTGGGGATTGTTATATGGCTGACATGAGGCTGGGGATTGTTATATGTCTGACATGGGCTGGGGATTGTTATATGGCTGACAAGAGGCTGGGGATTGTTATATGTCTGACACGGGGCTGGGGATTGTTATATGGCTGACATGAGGCTGGGATTGTTATATGTCTGACATGGGGCTGGGGATTGTTATATGGCTGACAAGAGGCTGGGATTGTTATATGTCTGACACGGGGCTGGGATTGTTATATGGCTGACATGAGGCTGGGGATGGTTATATGGCTGACACGGGCTGGGGATTGTTATATGGCTGACATGGGGCTGGGATTGTTATATGGCTGACACGGGGCTGGGGATTGTTATATGGCTGACAAGAGGCTGGGGATTGTTATATGGCTGACACGGGCTGGGGATTGTTATATGGCTGACACGGGGCTGGGGATTGTTATATGGCTGACACGGGCTGGGGATTGTTATATGGCTGACACGGGGCTGGGGATTGTTATATGGCTGACACGGGGCTGGGGATTGTTATATGGCTGACACGGGGCTGGGATTGTTATATATCTGACACGGGCTGGGGATTGTTATATGGCTGACATGAGGCTGGGGATTGTTATATGGCTGACAAGAGGCTGGGGATTGTTATATGTCTGACACGGGGCTGGGATTGTTATATGGCTGACATGAGGCTGGGATGGTTATATGGCTGACATGGGGCTGGGGATTGTTATATGGCTGACATGGGGCTGGGATTGTTATATGGCTGACACGGGCTGGGGATTGAAAATGTACGGCAATCAATCTAACGGTAGTTTTGCTGAATTGTACAGATAAATCCGCAAGTTAAGGACCGGCTACCTCTCACCTCACTGGCGGGGGCGAATCGTCGAGAGAGCATTGCTCCGCATTCTTGCGGTGCGGTGCGGTGTGGTGTAAAGTGTCTTCTCACAATTTAAAAGCTGTGAGCGATATATTGATGATCAATAAATTGGTCAGTTTCCACACATGTAACGATTCTAACCTCGCGATATATCGAACAAATGTTTTGGCGGGGGGTCTGCAAGCGACAGTGCTTGTCTAGATTATTCGCACGATTTAGTGAAGTGCTTACATGTAAAATGGCGCCTGAAGAGTCTCTAAGTGGTTTTATTGAGTTATATAGAAATACAGTGTTTGTGGAAAATGACATGCCCGATTATACCGATAAAAATATTAAAAACAATATCTATGCAGAATTGACCAATTATTGTAAACAATATTGCAAAGAATCAGATAAATCGTTTGTTCAGCAATAAATACAGAACTTTCGATTCAAAGGTTTGCCTTTTTATAATTATGTAACCCATCAATGAAACGCTCAATAATGCACTCACGTTCAAATTTTTCTGGACATCGAACATGTCGGAATAACTTTCAAACTTATTATTGGTCATATCTTTCAGAATTCTGAAAGTTCACCGTTGAGAGTTAAATTTGCAAGATCTAAAGAAAAATCGTTTGAAACAACACACATGAACAGAAAAATTGGTCGGATAAATATTCTAAAACAATAAATCGATAAGTTGGTGGGTATCGTTCGATTTATTTGAAGACTTTTCTTAGCCAATTTATCCGGCGATTATTCGATACAATTAATCTCCGCCGATAGATCTTCAGATGGATATCCAGCTATAGCGGCGACACACTAGGAGATGTATTTATAACTACTGGCGGTTGTTCCTTTGAGCAATTTCTGTAAATACAAGTCTGGTTCACACTTCTTCTTTCTGCCTTTCATTTATGGACCTGCAGCACCCTCTAGCACCCAAGGGTGACGTCTGTGGACATTCATTCACTAGACGAAAAAAGTTTGGGTTAGTGATTCTTTTCTCTCGTTACATTTTGTTCAGAAAATTCAGCCTGTATATATTTATATATATAAATTATTATTATTATCACAGTGTCTTACTACCCATTCGGGCTATACGCACTTACGCTAATGTGTAATGGTAGGGTGATTGTGAGATGAAATGGAGGACCTACAGTTTAACGTGAGATCCGAACCACGGTGGAGGCCTGGCATTCCACACATTCACAAGATGTCTTGTCAGAGGTGAAGGAAGGGTTTGGTAATCAGATAAATCTGTGCCGGGACCGAGGATTGAACCCCGGCCGCCAGCACATAAGTCTGACACCTTACCCATATATATATATATATATATATATATATATATATATAATATATATATATATATATATATAAAATTCACGTTCAATAAAATAATTTTGTGACATTGTAGGGCTATTTTTGTAATTATTAAAGTTTTTTTTCCCCCCTCAATAATGTATCTTTAAAACTCGCCGGTGAATCTGTGTTGCGGGTTTGAAAATAAACAATTGCATCCGTACGAGCGTCTTGCATTTGACTGGTCACCCAATAGATGAACTAACAACTGGTAGGTGGTTTTGCCAATACCGCAAGAAAAAAATAACTTGTTTATCTTGGAAAAGGGATTGAAAATAAAACATCTTGAATTCGCGACTGATTTTTATCGTAATTTCCTCAATTGTTCCACTTCCCTCCCCCCCCCCCCCCCTTCTCCGAAAGTGCTTCACGCGCCCAGTTTGGGAACCACTGCTGTCGGGTAACAATCTTAGCCTGCTTTATTCCACTATGGTACAGCTTATAAGCTAGCCATAGTGTAATACGTCAAGGTTAGGGTAAGCCAAGTGGAAACGTGCAACTCTACACAGTGTCCCACATAGTTGTAATTTACTTAAATACGTGCATGAGTCGTGTGTTATGACCTTCGACTAACCTTGTCGTGACCTGTGAACATTTCGTGAAGTTACGCAATTATTATGCGTTATGTCAATTTTTGAACTAACAACAATGGCGAGAGAAGATTGGAAGCGAGCGATTATTTCCTTCAGGTTGGTTTGTTCCCTTGGTGTCAATACACGCTTGACTCGTATTTCTCAAGGTCGCCGTTGACACGAAAGATCTGGGTTTGAACCTGGGACAGTTTTATTTAACACGTAGAATTCACGGTTGTTTTCCCATCCTCATTACATGTTATTGCGGTAACATTTATTCTGGGATATTCGTCTCGTTCCTACAGCTTATTTTACGTATTTAGCAAGCCTTCGTGCTAATCCTACTAAGGTTGGGGTTTTTTTTAGTAACAAATCGCTCTAAAACTGACATTTTAAAAATCTGGTCAGTAGGATGGACTTAGAGGAGATGGGCAGGAACTAAAGCTAAGATTTGCATATTTTTTTTCACTTTGTATGCCATGAAAACATTTTTTGTACAAAATAATCAAATATCGCGTCAGTAACTGGGTTTCCAGCTACCTGGAACAAATCGAGGAATTTGATCAAATTTCCAGAATTTTCCCATGTTTACTAAAGAAACACTCAACTTTTACTTACAATAGTCAAAATAACATTTATATTTCAGTTAATACTAGACACGAGTCTCTTTTTACAGTTGTCTCTGATCTCAACTCTCGAAATCAACACGTGATATTCGTGTCACCCTTTCAATTCTTTATCACGCGTATGTAACCACATTTTAGTTATGGTTATGCGCATGCGTGAGACTTTAGTCACATTATAGACAGAATAATCTAAAAAAAAAGAATGTGTCTAGTAACAATTTTAAACTGTGTTGGTGCAAAGGGATCTATTATTGACTTAGTATGTTCTTACTGAAATCTAACTTAGATCTCACTGCTTAACCCCTTCGTTGACACAATTTCACAATGTGTGTGTGTATAAAAGTATTCCTTCATTAAGTTGCGATATTAATAAAATGTTTATAATATAAAGTGACTGGAAAAGTTATAAATTGGCTCTGGAAAACCTGGAATAATCGGGGAATTTTAAAATATTGTTTGGTTAGACACCCTGACTCTAAATTCGCTTAGTACTATCTTCAAATATTCATCTCTAACAGTTCTTCAATATTTATTGGGGGTCTAGGGGTAAGGTGTCAGATTTCTGTGCTGGGGGTTCGGGGTTCAATCCTCGGTCCCGGCACAGATTTATCTGATTACCAAACCCTTCCTTCACCTCTGACAAGACATCTTGTGAATGTGGGGAATGCCAGGCCTCCACCGTGGTTCGGATTCCACGTTAAACTGTAGGTCCTCCATTTCATCTCACACCCTACCATTACACATTAGCGTAAGTGCGTATATCCCGAATGGGTAGTAAGACGCGGTGTTAGTAATAATAAATAATATATATTATGGACATTGCGTAACTCTCCCAGGCCTCTTTCTCTTGAAATATAAGGTATCTGGTAAAATTACGCACTGTCTATGAGAACTACAAATCTAAAATAAAACTAAACTTATCTAATGAATCAATGTTTTATATATTTTGGGAAAAAATGTTTTTGCTATAAAAACCGTAATCATATTGAACCATACTCCCCTGCACTTCCACTTCACTAGAATCGCAAATATATAATTAGATTCGACACAGCCTGGGATTGAACTAGTGCTCTCTAAATAATATATATCTAATTATTATTATTATTACTATTAGCACCACGTCTTACTACCCGTTCGGGTTATACGCACTTACGCTAATGTGTAATGGTAGGGTGATTGTGAGATGAAATGAAGGACCTACAGTTTAACGTGGAATCCGAACCACGGTGGCGGCCTGGCATTCCACACATTCACAAGATGTCTTGTCAGAGGTGTAGGAAGGGTTTGGAAATTAGATAAATCTGTGCCGGGACCGAGGATTGAACCCCGGCCGCCAGCATAGAAGTCTGACACCTTACCCCTAGACCACCAGGTCACCTATATCTAATTAATATACCTGTTACATAGCCAAGTGTAATATCGTAAGATTGGTGAGCTTTAATTCACATTTCTCCGGAGATTTACTGTCGGAACATCTCCATAAGTGTACACTGGGGTGATGGTAGCGGGAAGCGCCTGAAAGTTGTTTACACGCAACACTAGGAAGTTAGAGTAGTTGCTTGACAAGCTAGGGGTTCCGGAGGAAGTTTAAACCCATCATCACTCATGATAGTCTTGTATAGACTAGAGTTTTTACTCTTCTCATTGTTTCACTGATAATACGGGGTATGTAGCTTACAGTAACAGGATTAGAATGAGTAAGGTAGAAATTTTGATGGAATGTACCTGCATTTGTATGGATATTGTTTTCGAGCAAGAAAGAAAAAACGACCCTCTGTACACGCGGCTGGAATGTATCCCAGTCACCGGAAAACCAAACTAAATATTTGACATTTAGACGTCCGACACCTCATGTCAGTTGGTCAGAACAGTTGGTATAGCGTCTGTCTACTGATCTAAAGGTCCCGGGTTCTTATTGGTGAAATGTGGATCTCTCCTTTCACAGTGATGGATTAACGGCTGGGGGTTGGATGTTGTGTATTTTATTGATTAAGTTAGTTTATAAGTTGTCTGCTGATAGTGAGTAAGAAAGTGTACGTTAATTACCTTTGATAAATGATAAATGAAATGATATTTAGACCACGTGACCAACCAATGTATTCTACAAACTGCCCTCCATCGTATGAGATGGAGTCGGGTCTCTTCTACTATCGTTGTTCCGTCAGGTTGATTTTGAGAGGGGGGGATGGGGGGGGGGCGGTTGTTGCGGTTCACTATAGTATGATTTTGGAAGGAAGGACAGTAGAAGTTAGTTACTAAAACAATTTTTATATATTCATACATGAAGTTATATTATCTGGCTCTTGTCACTTTTGATGGATATTATCAATACCTATAAAATAATAAAAATAATATAGTAAACCAATGTTGGCCGCAAAGAATGTGTTTGAACTTTCTAAACTGTTCTTCCAACCAAAAACAGGGTATAAATATAAAGAAATGGGTTTTTAGCCCCGCGTCTTACTACCCGTTCAGGTTATACGCTTATGTACTAATTACGATAATGGTTTTAGGGATTAGGAAGGTTATACTTTATAGGAAATATACCAGAATTTGCGCGGAAGGAGATTTTAAAAGCAATTTGGGAAAACCCTCCTCAATACACCCGGACGAGAGTCGAACCTCGATCTCTCCGTCGTCGCCAGTCTAGTCTACTGCGAGAGTAGCGCGTTTGACCACGCGGCCACAGAGGCGGGTGAAATGCGTTTCGATGTTATTTATTGAGCAGTGCAGCTCCACCACAGAAATTGCTCCATTAAATGTGAAGGTGTTTGAACTCTGCTAACTAAAGACTTAAGAAGCATGGAGGTCGTCGTGTCACCAACCCGCGTGTTAACTTACGTGTCCACGTTTCAATACTCGCGTGTTGGAACTGTTCTCAGACGCACACGACGCCCGTAACCCATGCCGACGCGCGGCGTCTAATCACGTTCGTGCAATTTTCTGGATTATAAGGCCGGTACACACAGAGTGCTAAACTAAGCTAAGCTCTGGTCCCTCTTTCCTCCTGAATTCAGTGTTGTTTCTTTTCCTCCTGAATTCAGTGTTGTTTCTTTCCCTCCTGAATTCAGTGTTGTTTCTTTTCCTCCTGAATTCAGTGTTGTTTATTTCCCTCCTGAATTCAGTGTTGTTTCTTTCCCTCCTGAATTCAGTGTTGTTTCTTTCCCTCCTGAATTCAGAGTTGTTTCTTTCCCTCCTGAATTCAGTGTTGTTTCTTTCCCTCCTGAATTCAGTGTTGTTTCTTTTCCTCCTGAATTCAGTGTTGTTTCTTTTCCTCCTGAATTCAGTGTTGTTTCTTTTCCTCCTGAATTCAGTGTTGTTTCTTTCCCTCCTGAATTCAGAGTTGTTTCTTTCCCTCCTGAATTCAGTGTTGTTTCTTTCCCTCCTGAATTCAGTGTTGTTTCTTTCCCTCCTGAATTCAGTATTGTTTCTTTCCCTCCTGAATTCAGTGTTGTTTCTTTCCCTCCTGAATTCAGTATTGTTTCTTTCCCTCCTGGATTCAGTGTTGTTTATTTCCCTCCTGAATTCAGTGTTGTTTCTTTTCCTCCTGAATTCAGTGTTGTTTCTTTCCCTCCTGAATTCAGAGTTGTTTCTTTCCCTCCTGAATTCAGTGTTGTTTCTTTCCCTCCTGAATTCAGTGTTGTTTCTTTCCCTCCTGAATTCAGTATTGTTTCTTTCCCTCCTGAATTCAGTGTTGTTTCTTTCCCTCCTGAATTCAGTGTTGTTTCTTTCCCTCCTGAATTCAGTGTTGTTTCTTTCCCTCCTGAACTCAGTGTTGTCTCTTTCCCTCCTGAATTCAGTGTTGTTTCTTTCTGGTCTGCTCCAGTCTAGTTTAGTTATGATGACGTTCTCCAAGATGTCTTGTTTCAGTTCAGGTTATATTACTGAGGAATAGAAGATGCTGCTGTTAGCAGCTGTTTTGGAAGATGAACATTTAGGAGTTGGAGGTTTGACTTGTTCAATTAACGCTTCTATTTTAATACAAAGACCTTTATTAAATATAAAACCTAATAGAATATACTTAAACACACGTGAAACAAACTGAAAACAAACTTCAACACTTCTTTAGTTATTTTCACCAAAATAGCACCAAGTCTGTTCAACACGGAGCCCAAGCTGCTTTATGCGCATGCGCAATGTAAGATGGCTCAAGATGGGAGATGGGAAAACTGCCCGGCCAGCCATCGGTAAAAACATAGCGCGGCGTAACAATACATAGCTTATATTCTGAAAATTGAAAAATGACACCTGAACACGGGAATCGAACCCAGAATATTTTCTTAAAAAACATAATTTAGCTTAGCGTTCTGTGTGTACCTGGCTTAAGGGAATAAAACTTGTTTCCGAGAACTAAATCAATTGGTCACTTAAAAGGGTATCGGGGCTTCCCCTAATTGTTAAGTCCTCTTGGCCAACAATCGAGGAGCAAGCAGGGATAGTTTGCCACTCAAGTCAAGGAGGCTTGGTCAACGTTGAACTACAGTCAATGACACGTGCACTCATGAATCCATTACTTGGCCTACCGACCTTCTAGTTCAACATTACTTGGCCTACCAACCTTCTAGTTCAACATTACTGGGCTTGCTGACATTCTAGTTCAACATTACTGGGCCTACCGACATTCTAGTTCACATTACTGGGCCTACTGACATTCTAGTTACACATTACTCGGCTTACTGACATTCTAGTTCAACATTACTGGGCCTACCGACATTCTAGTTCAACATTACTGGGCCTACCGACATTCTAGTTCAACATTACTGGGCCTACCGACATTCTAGTTCAACATTACTTGGCCTACCGACCTTCTAGTTCACATTACTGGGCCTACTGACATTCTAGTTACACATTACTCGGCTTACTGACATTCTAGTTCAACATTACTTGGCCTACCGACCTTATAGTTCACATTACTGGGCCTACTGACATTCTAGTTACACATTACTCGGCTTACTGACATTCTAGTTCAACATTAATGGGCCTACCGACATTCTAGTTCAACATTACTGGGCCTACCGACATTCTAGTTCAACATTACTGGGCCTACCGACATTCTAGTTCAACATTACTTGGCTTACCGACATTCTAGTTCAACATTACTTGGCCTACCGACCTTCTAGTTCACATTACTGGGCCTACTGACATTCTAGTTACACATTACTCGGCTTACTGACATTCTAGTTCAACATTACTGGGCCTACCGACATTCTAGTTCAACATTACTGGGCCTACCGACATTCTAGTTCAACATTACTTGGCTTACCGACATTCTAGTTCAACATTACTTGGCCTACCGACCTTCTAGTTCACATTACTGGGCCTACTGACATTCTAGTTACACATTACTTGGCTTACCGACATTCTAGTTCAACATTACTTGGCCTACCGACCTTCTAGTTCAACATTACTGGGCCTACCGACCTTCTAGTTCACATTACTGGGCCTACCGACCTTCTAGTTCAACATTACTGGGCCTACCGACATTCTAGTTCAACATTACTGGGCCTACCGACATTCTAGTTCAACATTACTGGGCCTACCGACATTATAGTTCAACATTACTGGGCCTACCGACATTCTAGTTCAACATTACTTGGCTTACCGACATTCTAGTTCAACATTACTTGGCCTACCGACCTTCTAGTTCACATTACTGGGCCTACCGACATTCTAGTTACACATTACTCGGCTTACTGACATTCTAGTTCAACATTACTGGGCCTACCGACATTCTAGTTCAACATTACTGGGCCTACCGACATTCTAGTTCAACATTACTTGGCCTACCGACCTTCTAGTTCACATTACTGGGCCTACCGACCTTCTAGTTCAACATTACTGGGCCTACCGACATTCTAGTTCAACATTACTGGGCCTACCGACATTCTAGTTCAACATTACTGGGCCTACCGACATTCTAGTTCAACATTACTGGGCCTACCGACCTTCTAGTTCAACATTACTGGGCCTACCGACATTCTAGTTCAACATTACTGGGCCTACCGACATTCTAGTTCAACATTACTTGGCTTACCGACATTCTAGTTCAACATTACTTGGCCTACCGACCTTCTAGTTCACATTACTGGGCCTACTGACATTCTAGTTACACATTACTTGGCTTACCGACATTCTAGTTCAACATTACTGGGCCTACCGACATTCTAGTTCAACATTACTGGGCCTACCGACATTCTAGTTCAACATTACTGGGCCTACCGACATTCTAGTTCAACATTACTGGGCCTACCGACATTCTAGTTACACATTACTTGGCTTACCGACATTCTAGTTCAACATTACTTGGCCTACCGACATTCTAGTTCAACATTACTGGGCCTACCGACATTCTAGTTCAACATTACTTGACCTACCGACACACTAGTTCAACATTACTTGGCTTACCGACATTCTAGTTTAACATTACTTGGCTTACCGACATTCTAGTTTAACATTACTTTGCTTACCGACATTCTAGTTTAACATTACTTGGCTTACCGACATTCTAGTTCAACATCACTTGACTTACCGACATTCTAGTTCAACATCACTTGACTTACCGACATTCTAGTTCAACATTACTTGGCTTACTGACATTCTAGTTCAAAATTACTTGGCCTACCGACCTTCTAGTTGAACATTACTTGGCCTACCGACCTTCTAGTTTAACATTACTTGGCCTACCGACATCCTAGTTCAACATTACTTGGCCTACCGACATCCTAGTTCAACATTACTAGGCCTACCGACATCCTAGTTCAACATTACTTGGCCTACCGACATTCTAGTTAAACATTACTTGACCTACCGACACTCGAGTTCAACATTACTTGGCTTGCTGACATTCTAGTTCAAAATTACTTGGCCTACCAACCTTCTAGTTCAACATTACTTGGCCTACCGACCTTCTAGTTCAACATTACTGGGTCTACTGACCTTCTAGTTCAACATTACTGGGCCTACTGACCTTCTAGTTCAACATTACTTCATCACTTACGTTACACGACTTGGCTGAGTCTATTTGCAGCCACGACTAGACAGAGATCGTTTCAGTAATAAAAACAAAACATAACGACGATGATGGTTTGTGTTGAAGGTGTAATCTGTATTTTGCGTGTCTGATACGGTTTTTATGTTTGTAAAGTTGAGGAGTTGGACCAATTAAATCCACGCAATAAACTTAAGTGGTTTTAATATTTTAGGGCATACCATTTATAAAAATCAAATAACATAGAAATAAAGCCGAGGTTTTGAGCAGTTTTTGTTTCGCACCTCATCTTACTACCCGTCTGGGCTATATGCGTTAAACTGCATTAATTGGGCTGGGAGGGGGAGTTTAGAATAAGAAGAAAAATGATAAAACAGTCTAGGGGTTTAAAAAAGTACACCCAGACGGGATTCAAACTTTGACCGCCCCCGTTATTAGTAAATCAGACCAGAGGAAAAATAGTATTATTTTAATTTTATTCTAATAAATAAATAAAATATATTTAGTTATTTGTGAGTCAAAAATATATACCCCGACTAATTTGGGTGAAAGTTAGCGCTCTGCTAGGCCGGCTCTCACTTCGTGCTTTAAATTACTATGAACATTTTTATTAGAACAAAAAAAACTCTACTCACCTCTTTATATTAGGTAATGTCATTTGTCGCTGTGAAAAAAAATATTTCATCTGGAAACCAAACGAGCTGTTTGTAGATAAATTATCTGCGCATTCATAGGATCTTGTTACAAATATTTAGTCCAAAATATCATTTAATTGAACATACTTGTAGTAAAACTGTGCTGGTGGGTAGAGTTGGCAACAGTGTCTTGCACACTTTTGTTTGGAAGCGTTGACCTTTACCATCTAGTCTCCTGATCCAAGCAATGCATGTTGCCATGACGACTGGCAACACCTCAGCACTCGGTCTACAGGTTTATTATGTATCACCTACTAACTCACGTGTGAGCGTTTGTCTTCACTCTAAAGCCGCCAGAACAAACTCCTGTATTGTGTACATGAGGATGATTTAGTGCTAGTTTTATAATTAATAAATAACTTTACAAAAGAGTGTTTGGTATCTTCTGACTGGCATTGACAACTCTTGATTAATAAAAATGTCCTCAAGATGGGGATATTTTTTTTAAGGAAATCCACCAGGTTTTTGTTTGGAAATAAGTTGAGCTAGTTCAAGGACACAAGGAATTCTTCAGAAAAAGCATAAAACCATATCCCGACCTTCCTAACGCTAGGATATTTACTGGTGTGGTTGAAGAACACACTTTTAACCAATAGTAGCTATATGTTCTTTGTCGGCACCACCGATAGTTGAACAAAGATCACCTTAGATTAGTGACTTAACTAATCTAATCCAACTAGGGGCACCCACATACATTTTTCCAAGGAAAGGGGTGGGGGGGGGGGGGAGGTGTTGGGTCAAAATATATTCCCACACACGCGCACGTACTGACTAACCTACTGCCAGTACTGGCATTTTACTGGCTCTAAAAATATATATTAAAACTATAGAAATTGCAAAAAGAAAGGTTTAGCTTCACAACCTAAACTCAACTGGTAAACTTATAAAAATGAAATTGCATACATGTAAAATAAAAAAATACTTTTTAATTCTATTCTTAATTCTGAAAATAATTGATCATCAATATTACCTTAGATTTGGGAATTTGGTGACATTATTTTTAAAAAAATCTTATATTTCATTCATTACTATATATTATTCAATAATTCAAACAGCTTACATTTTGTTTAGGAAGGTAAATATATTGAGAGATTGTTATATTTTAGAGAGGTAGAATACACAATTTTTGAAAGGATTTAATTTATTGGAATTTTATAATTTGAACTCCTTTCACAGAATTACAAAAACATACAATCTATTTAAAGAGAGACTGAAGAAATCTACGGCCACTATCAAATTTCTACAAAAACAGCTTTTATTTGTTTGAATTGGTTTTCTCTCTGTGCACACTACAAGAATATTAACAATGTTTTCTTGTAAAATAAAACAAAATTACAGGAGGGGGGGCGGGGTGCCCCCGCATTGCCCGTTACTGTGGCTGTCTGGCTCATCTTGTCTCGTCCACCGGTGACTGAAAGGTCGGTGTTTGAACCCCGGTCAGGTGTGCAATGGGGAGTTTACCACTCTACCTCCACGCAAATATTAATACTTCCTATTCTCTATTTAATTCTTATAAATCTGCTCATAGCCCGTTCGCGTAGTAAGTTGTAATATAATCCAAGCAAACACGGGGAGGATGTATTTCAATTAAATGTAACCAGCATCCGCAGGTAAATAGAAAGCATATGCAAAAACCCAAATGCTGTACCAACACGACTATATGTGTTTAGTTATAGTCCAATTTTTATAGGAAGAGTCTGTTTGTAAAAACAAACCCTTTTTTCGGCCCAAAATTGATTGATATTGATAATATCTACCAAAAGTGGCACAAGAGAAATAACATGATTTGACGTAACGGATACGGGAAAGTAGATCCAGTAACTTACCAGGTAACAAGACATTTAAACTCTAGTTCGCACCCAAGCCCCACAGGAATTGCGTGCGGCTCGTCCAGTTATTTCCATTGCGTGACTTAGCATGTCAATCATTGGGAGTTCATAGCCTCGAGGAGGTCACAAGACTAGTGTTCTGAGAGCTTGTTATTTGTACCACAGGTAGAGTAGCAGGGGTACATAGCCTCGAGGAGGTCCCAAGACTAGTGTTCTGAGAGCTTGTTATTTGTACCACAGGTAGAGTAGCAGGGGTACATAGCATGGAGGAGGTCCCAAGACTAGTGTTCTGAGAGCTTGTTATTTGTACCACAGGTAGAGTAGCAGGGGTACATAGCATGGAGGAGGTCCCAAGACTAGTGTTCTGAGAGCTTGTTATTTGTACCACAGGTAGAGTAGCAGGGGTACATAGCATGGAGGAGGTCCCAAGACTAGTGTTCTGAGAGCTTGTTATTTGTACCACAGGTAGAGTAGCAGGGGTATATAGCATGGAGGAGGTCACAAGACTGGTTTTCTGAGAGCTTGTTATTTGTACCACAAGTAGAGTAGCAGGGGTACATAGCATGGAGGAGGTCCCAAGACTAGTGTTCTGAGAGCTTGTTATTTGTATCACAAGTAGAGTAGCAGGGGTACATAAAAGAGGACGTAGGTAACACCTTTTCATTCAACCACCAAACGGTTTTGTCTACATATGAGCAACAAATAAGTTATTGATTCGCTGTTATTTATTTGTTGTAACTCACTTGATAATATTTCTAATGTAAATGTTTTTCAAATAAATGAAACCAAAGTGTTAACTTGTAAAGCCAGGAATACCTCGAACTAGTTCCGAGATGCATTGTTACATGTTTCCCAGGTAGATTGGTAGCATCGACTAACTGGAAAGTCTGCATTCCTAGAAATCTGTCTCCAAACTGGTTTTATTCACATATTTCGTAAACTTAGTCACGTGACAGTATCCTTTCCTTTCTAATAAATACAAGCAATCTTTATTTAAAAATATTGAAAATAATTTTCTCTCAAAATGTTAGCAAATATTTAATATTCATTTGCATTCTTTTAATATAATAAAGAAGGTGTGCACAGCCGTGGCAAATAATTCATATATATTTATATATAGTTAATTTGTAAACCACTCGACGACACCCATAGCATTTTACCAAGTTCGTGGTGGTGGGGTTTGGAACAAGAATTGACCTATTTTGGGAATATTTGACAAAATATTATGTTTATAAAAAACAGTGTTGGATGGCATCGAATGGCCTACTTGTATTGTTTCATGGTAATTAAATAGTTTAACACAAATCTAAAACGTCAGTTTAACCATTTGTAACCCCCTCCCCCTTTATACCCTTTGGGGAGGCCTTATCCCTCCCTCCCTCCCTTTTCCTGCCTGAATTCACGGCCACCATATTATATTTATATTGTCTGCCGGCGGCAGTTTCCAAATTTACTTACCTCCGGCCATGTCCACTTGAAGCGTGGCTTTCAACATTAAGGGCCCGGACCGGTCAGTTTGTCACTGCAGTCTCCCGATGAAAGTGTCCTGTCGTCTGTAGGGTTGTATTGCGCAGTTCACGCTGGTGACGACCACCCTTGGTAGCAGAGCCGCACACGGAGATAGACCTTGCATACCGGTCACTTGTTGTTATTTTGTGTTAACTTGCTATCATGGAGGTTGAAATAAATCCCGAAATGCTAATCCTACTTGTTTGAAATGTTCCTAGAGAAAATATTTCCACAAGGATTTGGTGCATCCAATGTTTTCTTTTTTCCTCGCCTTGCTTCCGTCTTTAGTTTTAAAAGTACCACATTATAACCAGCTCTTCGTCGTAATCACAGTCAACTGTTATGAACAGAGGTATCCGACATAGTGGGAACGGACCCTGAGTCTCATGAAGCAAACTAAGCAGAGATATATCTCTTCTTGAAGCAAACTAAGCAGAGAGATATTTATTGCTGCGCAGCGATCTTGCTTTTCGCTAGCCGGCCCATTTCGATTGTATAAAACACAGATTAAAACGTAAGAAATGAGAGAGAGGAGGAAGGAACCCAGAACACTCTGATAACTCGAGCAAGGCACAAGGCTCGCTTGATCTGGGGGAAGCTAAAAGAGTGAGCGCAGGACTGCGGTCTAGTTTTCATAAACCCAATATCATCTCTGAGGGGACTGCAGGTCTTACGTTCGCCGGAAAACAGGCGCAGAACAGCAACGGGGTCACGTGACGAGCTCAAGTTCAACTAATCTCTACTTTGTCCGCTCTGCCCGAGATGTTCGGCACAGGAGAACCAACCAGCCATTTGCCAACGCATGCGCTGTAGATGCAGAAGCAAGTACACAGCTTCGCCGGCAATTGTTAGTCACACTCATTCATTACGGTCCATTATAGTTGTGGCCATAGTGTTATCTAGCATATATTAAATACTATCCAGATTACCATATTTGGCCAAATAGTTTGAGAGCAATTTCCTAGACATTTTAAATGTTCCAAAACCATTGAACAAGTAAAATACCGCTAGGATAAAAATCTTGATTGTATCTTGACGTATGACCATATAATATCTAAGTTTGAACTACATCCTGTAGTTGTGGTCCGAGGCGCAGACAGAGGGGCACAATAATTTATAAGAAGAGAACATTCATAATCCCTAATATCTGTTGATTGACAAATACATTCCTGGACATATTTCTGCCGAGTGGAAAGCAACGAAAATATTCTATATCTCTTATTTGAATTGAAAAATGTAACCAGGACACTGGAATCGAACCCGGGGCCTTTGTCTTTGTACGCTAATGATCTAACCACTGGGGCAGCGTCTGTGATGGACGTGTTATTTTAATGTAACCCCATTGTTTCTATCGCCCAAAATGGCGCGTAAGTTTATTTTAATGACGAGCCTTGCTCTTGTGAAGTTATGAGACAACCCCCAACCCTCCCATAAAGGTCTGATGACGAAGAAAAAGACTATGGTCTAAAGTAGATCTAGTGGCTATGTCTCTCGCCCCCACCCCGCCCCAATTGGGATAGCCTCTGGGTTCCATCACCCCTTGTGAATGGATGATTTTCCCATTGGCACTTATCTACCCGTGGAAAAAACAAGTCCCCGTTCTATAGCCTTTCATAGATAGCCTTTCATAGCTTTTCCTCCCGCCATTATTCTGCCGCGTCCACACAAACAAGTGAAACTCTCAACTGATCACGGCCGGTTTGTTTCACGGCAGGTTTCTTTTCGCGAACAATCAATTTACTGAGATGATTCATTTTTATGATCGATCATTCATGGACACCCGTCGACATTTTTCTACTAATTTCTCTTTTTTTTTTCGGGAAGAGCTTTTTGGAAAATACAAACACATTTATTTGCGGTCAACACGGATAGCATTTTATTAGATTAGTAGTGTTCATTTTATAGTTATTGATAATATCTATCAAAACGACAGCTGCAAATCACACTGCTTGACATATGAATACGCGAAAGTAGATCTAATATTTTGTTTAGTTGTTAGATGAGGTCCTTCCCATTAATATGTGACTGTACCAACAGTTTGTGAGGGGAATTTAAAGTTCAGTTTGTACCTAAACAGTGAATAATAAATCACAACACACAAGCTATGTTTTGTAGCCCGTGAACTAAGCATTGTATTATACATTTTTTGATTTGAGCTTTATAGTGAACAGGCTGGTGGGGTGGTGGGTGGTGGGGTGGTGGGGTGGTGAAGTCGGAGTGGATAAAAATGTATCTACTCCTATTCCGGCTTCAAAATACAAATTTGTACTTTGTATTGACAGATTTATTCAAATTCACAATGTCAAAGAATCTTCCCATAAATTCTCATATTTTTTTTAGCACTGCGTCTTACTATACGTTTGAGGGAAATATTTAGTGGGAGTGTACCCGCATTTGCGCCGAGGGAGATGGAAAACTCTTTTTTAAAAACCACCCTCAGTACACCCGACCAAGATTCGAACCTCGATCACCCAGTTCGACACGAGTGACGTCCTAGACCATTGAGACACTGAAGTGGGTTTTACGGCTCTTAAAAAGGCCATTGTGAAAATGTCCCTGGTTTTACTCAAACAATTTATAGCTGAACAGTACAGTCGTGAGGCTGGACGTTTTAAATGGAGCGCATAGCATTAGGTTATTACACTTTAAACTATTTTACTGATCACTTTGATTACTTCCAGGGACTTCTTTTAATTCCTCTCAAGGTCTCTCTTCAAACAAAATCTACAAACGCATGTCCAGTTAATTCAAATGACGCTGATAAAACTGAGAGAACAATCTTGAAGATAGAATAACCTTGGTCTCAACAAAACTCACAAGCAGGAGCCTGTGCTTAACCTACCAGCAACCCCGTCTCAAGCAATGTTTTAGAGAGAACCAACTTTTCGTTCGAAAGCATATTAGATTCCAAATAATTGATATATTTTAATTTTCGCTTTAAATGACAGGCCTCCACCGTGGTTCGGATCCCACGTTAAACTTGTAGGTCCTTCATTTCATCTCACAATCACCCTACCATTACACATTAGCGTAAGTGCGTATAACCCGAACGAGTAGTAAGACGCGGTGCTAATAATAATAATAATAATACTAATAATAATATAATAATAATATTTTCGCTTTAGTAGACGGTTTTAACTAACGGTTTAGCTAAAAGGCGTCACTCTGATGTTAGACCGGGGTTCGAATCTCGCTCAGATAGAGGTTAGGCATACTTATTTTTTTCAATGGTTTTCCACTCTCCCTCCTTAGTAGTGTAAATAAATACAGACAGGTCAATGGGTAGTTAGGCACTTGGGGGGGGGGGGGGGGGGAAGAGGTTAAAGTAGATCACTCTTTTACTTTCTCATGTAGGGAAATTAGTTTAGTCGTGAACATTTTCTACTTAGAGTTTAAGATAGATTTTGACATTTCATCTGGCTCCGAACTTAAAAAAATAGTGGGTCTTACGTCTTTCCCCCCTGTCTGTCCTCATGTTTGTACCTGAGGCTAGTTGGGACGATTTGATGGATTTTGATGTAAATTGGTTCAACTTTATAATTATATTCTATATTATCCTACCTCGAGGTCAAATAAAGATCTTAATTCTCACTCTAAAATTAGCGTTAGTCTACTTATGGCATATTTAAAATTCGAAATATTAAGAAAATGGTTCAAAATTTATGTCTGAAGTGTTTCATATGATTATTATATTTGTATTTTAGTGAATTTCAATTATCACCGATTTTTAAACACGTGTTTCTTAATTACTTAAGAATAGACTATTTGCTAATGTATGTTTTGTTTCTTACAATTTATTTTTTAAAACCTGTTTGAATACTTTAGAATATTAATAAACATATCTTGACAAGGTAACCCAACCTAACTAGTCTTGAAGTCCCTGACTCGGTTAAAATACCAAATTAACTTGTCCCAAACGCGGTCCGTGTCGGCCAACATCGAACAGTTTTCTTGAATCCTTGATCACACTCGCATTCCCAAGTGAAAGTGTTTATTTAACCTCAGTCGAGTGTGAAGCGGTCTATCTATCCTCTATCCTGTGTGAATCCCCGCGAACGTCAACTCCGGCGTTTCATTCGATTCCTCCGTCCAGCGTTGCGGGGATTTGGGGGTCGCTAAAATAACGTCTCGAACGCGAACAGACGAGAACAGACGAGAAGAGAAAGTGGCAGCTTCAGACAGACAGACG
>JBCFYV010003508.1:47211510-47240317 GCA_039000515.1 Timema cristinae | reverse complement strand
AAGTTCCGTGGGTAAGATATGTTGGAGACTATTGAAACGCCCCTCGATGAACTTTTATTGCGTGTTTCTTTGAAATGATTAGTTACTAATAACCACACTTTAAAACTTTAGTACGGCATGTGAATAAAAGATAATAAGGACGTGAGTCCAGAAATGTTATCTACCAGATTAAATACAGGATGTGCCTTAACTAAATACACAATTAAATAACAAACATTTGACATTGCCTACTTGGAAGTTTCGAAGCTATTTTTCTAAGCAGGTTGCGTCTTAACCCGACTCACCTAAGCAGTTTAAGATCCATCACACTTAGACAACAATGTTCTAAATAAAATACTTCAAAATTAAAATAGTAATTTTGTGACACTTAGGACTAGTTTTAGAATTATTTAAGAATTTATGGATTTTGTTTTAATGTAAAATCTAAATAAAACAAATTCATTAATATGAGAAATACTATATTGAACTTTAATGACGTCACAGCATAGTCTTAATCTTGTGACTGATTTTTTTTTACCACATTTCCATATAAAAAAACAAAATAATAATTGATAAATACAGAATGTTTCTTACTAAACATAAAAAACCACAGCTGGCTATATTTACAACATGTATATCTTATAAGAATCAGTAAAATTAATAATGTAATTGAACGTCCATCTTATTATTATGAATTGTTTGTTCATCGTGAAATCACAATTTTGTTAATGATAAATGTTTTCGTTACAAACCCAATTCTCTTATTTAAACAGTGACCACTGATAAATGGAGTCATAATTAAAAACTTAGAAGCATTTATAAGAAAAATTGCATAATTCTAATGAATTTCAAACTTACTTAGAATATATGTCGTGCTAATTTAAATAAGAAGACAGTAACAAACTTCGAAGCCACACTATTTGGTAGAGAGTTTTGTCTCAAGGCCTCTATCAGTAAATTCACAAGTGACTATAATACAAAATTAAATTTTAACTTACTTGAAGCTGGGTGAAGTTTTGATCAATAATGAGTTAGTCGAGAAGTAAGTTTGAAATAAACTTTAGTAGAGAGTTAACAATTTCAAGTATATTTTTTAAGGACATGAATCAGAAAATTGATTTGATTTATTCAAAGTTTCTGGATTTTCCGTTTAACCATTCTAAGGAAACTTTGAAAGATTTAGAAAATGGATCCAACAAATTTGTTTATAAATGTATATCCGGAGGAGTGTTTGGTATGGAAAATAAAAATGTCCACTTGGTTTTTTTTAGGGGGAGGGGGAGAATTCGTTTAAAGGTGGTTTACTTTTTTTTAACAAATTTTAATATTTTAAGAAATGGCTCTAGCAATTTTGTTCAAAATTGGTATTTGAAAACTTGTAGTCCTATAATAATATGAGCCATTAAACAAATAAAGTAAAACTTTCTAAGCTCTCAGTACACACTCTCGCCGCTAGGGCGAGAGTAGCAAAGAAGAAGAGTTCTCGCCTCGAGAAAGGCGCAGTATGCAATGTGCCAAGCTCCGGCGCTAGTCGGGTCAACAGTTCAAACCCAGACTCAGCTACGATCAAACCAGGACTATCAGTCGCCGTGACTTAGCTTTCGAGTTACGTTTGTGTTGGAATCGGTCAAAGATTTTTGGAGAATGTGAGAATATATCTGTAGTTTGTTCTAAGATTAAAAGTTCCAGTTAGTGTTGATACAGGGAAGATGCTCACTAATAGGGCCCTAATAATGTTTGGTTGCGGCACAAATTATCAGACGATTATTTGAAAGAAGCCGCCAATAAACAGAATGTTTATTGAAAGCAGAGAAAGGCTTAGGAGCTAATTTATTAACTTAATGTTCAGTTTATTTGAGGAATTTAACTTGCGCTTTCCGAACAAATTGATTACATCAACACACGAGAATTTCTATGAGTCATAGAAAGAGCCTAACAATTTTGAAAGGAAAGTTATTTCCACATATATTCCAGAGTTATTTTACAAACCACAATCAATGCCAAGACCGCTGAGGTTGAAATGTATTATCAGTCGTGAACTTATTCCATGAACAAAGTTATGCCCCTCAATAGTGGTTATGTTTTATTTAACAAGTTAATCACAAACAGAAAACTATCAATCAATCAATAAAACATGTGTATTATTAAATAATGGACAGTATTACTCAATATATTACAATAGTTCTATTACATAAACAAAACATACATGTGAAATTAGTCACTTAATATTAGAATTAGTTGAAAATGATGCTTTGGAATGTTCACAAAATAACCTTTCATAAGATTTGACCAGGGAAATAAAAAAACTACTCTTGTGTATTAATAAAATAACTACTGTATAAGTAAAAATATATCACTATATTGACAGGGATTATAAGAGTGATTGGGTTATTAGGAGCTGCCCCCAAATCCACTACTCTCGGTTATCACTAAGAGTGAATAGTTTCTCAGTTTATATTCCCCCCCCCCCCCACACACACACACACCGACTTGATCACAGTTGTCAGGTGGGTAGAATTTAGAGTGTAAATGTACCCTCATTTGCTTGGAAGCAATTTAGGAAATATCACCCCCAGTACAGTGTACATCCGGCAAAAATTTGAATATCAACCTCCGCGTCACTGAAAAACCAAACGAGCGTGACGTTAGGCCCGCGTGCCCACCGCTACTTGTTTTAGTTACTATAATGACTACAAGAGTATGACTAAGATCTCGCTCCGACCCAGCGGGTATTTTGGATGCCACCCCCCAAATACTGGGCTGCGACAGTCAGATAAGTCAGAGTTGTGTAACTAAAAGGAACACAAAGAGTTTTTATAATTTTAACGGCTTAAATTTTTACATATTTGTATTTGGCACCTTCCTATAGTCATCCAAATAGATAAATAAAGTAAATATAAAGCTATAGCTTCAACAAGTCCTCTGAACACACCTTGACCCCAAATAGGGTCGCGACCCCTTGGTTGGAAACTACTGTATTAGAGTATGAGGCAGTAAGGCACCGTTCTTATCAACTATCTTGTGAAATCAGCGGGAATTTGTTTTTTACTCCTATGTGGTGACATTTTTAATAATTTGTCTGCATATATTAAATCCAGTAAACGTTATAAGCACAATTAAATCCTTTACAAATAATTAGCAATAAATTTATCATAATATATTTTACTAATAAGTTCCTTCTTTGGTCATCTTAAGTATTTCTTCTACTTATCATATTACCTAAAACCATGAAATGAAGCCGTAGTTCAAATGAATTTATTATTGATGAAAATATGGGTTTACCCTTTCACATTGATAAATTGACGGCCGGAGACTGGATGTTGTGCCTGTCCTAGTCTTAAGTTAGTTTATAAGGCATATGAAGCTATGACGGCCTAGCCAACAGGTAGTATAAAAATAAATGATTTGAATAAAAAACTTACCCAAGCCATTGGAGGGAAACAGTAATGGATGTGTGGTAGTTCAACTTTTCTTACAATATTTGAGTTGTGCGCGTGATAATATGCTACGATACTAGCGCTATTTGGCTTCATGTCTGAACAGGGATCACTGGAACTAGAGCTTTTACATGCTTAGTGAAGTGTCATCGGGGCGCAGCTGACGGATTCTCAAATGTTGACTCTACTTCATCATACGTCTGCTAGAGGGCAGCACGAATAGTTCACCACAAGACTAACAGATGGCAGCAGGAATAGTTCACCACATGACTAACAGATAGCAGACAGAATAGTTCACCACACGACTAATAGATTGCAGCCAGAATAGTTCACCCTAAAGCCCGTATCACACGACACTTGCTTATACTAGAAATCAAGTGTGCTAGCTAGCACCTAGATATCTGTATACTAGCTAGTACAATGGAAATGGGACTATAGTATTCACACGCTGCTAGTTTAGTACTAGGTCCTAGTGCAAATATTTATCGAACATCAGAGATTAATTTTGAGTGCAACAGCTGCATTAATTACTAATAAAGATATCGAAAATTATGAGAGGGAGCGTAGGAAAAAGAATATAGACACGGGAATGGTTGGGAAAGACGAAATAATGGTCGCAGGATGCTAAATATAATACATTCGGAGGTTAGGTAATATACATTCGGGGTGATACAAACGTTTAGTATCTCCCTAAATTTGTATTCATTTATTTACATTGTGGTCAGAGGTCCCTAAGCCCATGGGTGTCCAAGTACAGTATCCTTGATAAACAAATGTTCTTTTTTAGGCCTACGCACACTTTATATTCTAAAAAAACAAACAAAAAACGCCCAAGGTTGGCATGCGATCAAGTTTATTTAGATTAAAATTGGGTCTGGAACATAGTTTGTCGTTTTTAGATGACATGTTTTAAATTAAATTTATATATATTAAATATATTGTCATACTGTGCCAATTTGGTATTATATAAACAAGGTTGTTTATAATAATTTTCTGCCAACAACAGTCACATCCAATGACCATGTTGGCGTCATTTATACCATTTATCTACAAAACAGTCTCAGCGCACATGATTGGTTGAATTACACAGACTAGTGTCGAAACTAGTACGAAAATAGCACGTGTTCTATCCTCACAACTAGTATGGTAGCCAGTACCAAGTGGCAGAACCAGTATACTTTTTCTGATTCACACGACGCTAGATGATGACGTGCTAGCTAGTGCTAGCTAGCACACTGGATTTCAAGTACGAGCTAGTGTCGTGTGATACGGACTTAACAGATGGCAGCCGAAAAAAAAAAAAAAAAAATGCTAATGTGTGTACGTCACACAAATGAGTTATTTAAAAATATATGTATATATATATACTGTGAGGAAAATTAGCTAAATCAGTGGCAATGAAACAGTTTCGGGATTTTTCTTATTTTCTCTTCTGTAAGCTCTATGAACAATTGTACTAAAATTTATATCAGGGTTTTTACGTGTTTTATTTACTCCTTATTAATTATGTAAATTTATTTTGAGAGTTATATCATACCTGAGTCAGTAATAATTTCATAAATTGGACGAATAATTTGCTAGAAATATAAATTGAGGGTACTATTATATCAGGAGAACTAAAAAGGATTTTTTCTCATAACCTACGTGTATTTTTCTCTCTTTAGAGAACATTAATCATATTTGGAGTATAATTAATCTTTTAATATAATAATTATATACGCTTGTTGATTTATTCGTCCTAGTATAGAGACTTGGATATTTTCTTTGAGAAATTGTGATACATCGAATATATATTAAAATGCTTCAATATTATAATCAAAGTAGGCCTTTACAAATAAGAATCACCATTAGCGTGGGGAGAGGATGAGAAAACCACAACAATAAATTCCTTGCCAAAAACTACCCTCAGTTCACTGAGCCAAGATTCGAACCTTTGCCTCCTCGTCGAGAGCTATCTGCTAATCACGCGCTCACTCGCCAGTTTGGCCGAACCCTGGGGCTCGCCGGCGAGTGAAAAACCAGTAGCTAGAGTAGTTGGACATGTCCAACTTTTGGCGCTACTTACTAGTCAGTAACCGACCTTGAGGGTCACGTGACTCACTCGCCGCTAGCGAGTAGTGATCTAGTCGCCCAATGTGTTTTTTGACAAATAAAAAACCTTTTATATATAGTGTAACAACTTACATTGTAACAACACTCACCAACTCGGACAGACAACTGGGACAGCGATGTAACGACTTACATGGTAACAACACTCGCCAACTGGGACAGCCAACTGAGTCAACACGCGGCACTAGCTTGACCGGCGACCTACGCTCTCGCCAAATACATCGGACTGACTGAAGGCGTGTCCGCGCCTGCCGGCAACGAGGCTCGACCACGTGTTCGGCCAGCAGAGAAGATGGATAGAAGAGTTCCGTTTCCGCCTTCGCCGAGCTTCGAGAAGGTGCTAGGTGTTCGATATGAGTCTCGAACCTCTCCTCCCCCTTGTTTGTAATGTTCTCCAACCTTCCTTTCCTTCGATCCGCCCCCCTTCTCTGAGAATTATATTTTGTATAAATACTAGCGGTACCGGGATCTCAGGTCACTTACTACCCCACCGGCTCGAGGATAAGAGGTGAGGGCAGCGACTGGGTTTCGGGGGATATTACTTTCCTACCAAAATTACTATTTCGGCGTCATGGGAGGAACTCTTTGTAAATTACTATTTGGACTTTGTTATTAACTTATGTTTATTTGAATATTGACTATGCTACGCGCTTATCGCTGCTGGGAGTTAGACCGTCGCTTTCGCCACCACTTATATTCAGGGTCTGGGCCCTATTCAAATGTACTTCATACATTTGCCAATATTAGCTTTTAGCCTGAGATTGTCAGGTCCTGGGTTCGAAACCCGGCTTATGTTGTTTTCGAGTATAGCTGTTTCTGGACTCATCTTTGTTCGCCAAGTTAAACGCCTAGGGTTGTTAAGTTATTATTACCTTGTGGCTTTGTTTGATTGCTATGACGTCACGTTTGCTACGGGCGTCTGTAAGAAAGATATATATTTATACTAGGGTGGATAACTTAAACGCTAGAGTAACCAGTTTAGGAACTAATCAATTTAACGAAGTAACCAAAGACCATGTCACTGAGATCCCGGACCGTTACCTTTGATGGATTTAATGTAACGTGATTTGTTTTGAGGAGGTAACGTTTATGTTTACCTTTGATGTAATTGATTTCCGCGGTGGACGGAAAAGCGCGCTTCACGCGGTGTTGATTGTTTGCTCAGCTTGTTATTGTTCTTTTTTGACTAAATAAAATTGTTATGTTCATTCAGGTAACTCTTTACCTAATTTACTGCCTCTCTCACCTTATAGATATTAAGGGGGGGGTTGCAAAATGGTAGCAGAGCATGGTTAACGTGGTTACATGGTTAATGTGGTTACATGGTTACATGTTTACATGGTTTACGTGGTTAACGTGGTTAACGTGGTTAACATGGTTAGTGTGGTTAGCGTGGTTAACAGTGGTTACATGATTGATGGTTACTGGCTAGTAATTATTGACTTTATAATTTCGACGTTTATGTCTATATTGTGCTCTTGGTCCTTAGTTCATGCCTCGAACGACTATGGCTCTATAAGGTATGGGCTTGGAAAGATGCCGAGAAATTAAACAAAAAAGGGAAATATGCCAGAGGGTTATATTTTATGTAATACATTGTACTAATACCTATTTGTATCTTTTTTCATACTGTCATTGGCCATGGCTCCTCCGCTGAAACCAGGCGACAAGCCATCAACCAAACTGACGAGACCTGATGTCTACAGACTGAACCGTGAACAACTCATCGCCGAGCTCCAAAATTGGTCCACCCCTACTCCACCCAACGCAACGGTGGGTGAGTTAAGGTCTATTTTATGCGAACTAGTGAGTGAGGTTGGGGAATCTCCGGCAGATTTTGGCATGGACACAGTTGCGAGTGGTGAACAACCGATGATGCCCTCCCCTCCCCCCGTCCTCCAAACGCCAGCGGTATCTGTTAAATGTCATAGTAAGGTCCTATTGGAAATATTAGGTCGCATTCCTGTGTGTAGTGGTCAGAACTACACGGAGTTATTTAACTTCTTGGTTGAAATTAGCCGGGCATCCCGCCTTAAACTCGTTAGTGAGCCCGAGTTTTTGACATTGTGTTTGTCCAAAACGTCGGGATTCTTAACCGAATTATTTTCCGGGGGAATTCAGGCAGGTTTATCAGTTAAGGCTGTAACTGACCAGATTCTTAATACGTTGTTACCTAGTAGAGTTAGACAGAAGTTATGCAGGGAGGTTGTACATAGATTTCAGTTTCCGTGTGAAACTTTTAGGAACTTTGTTCTATCTATCACGGAGGCAGCTCGCGTACTCAATGCCGATCTTAAGGAGCCTGAACTTGTAAATATTATTTTGGAGAATGTGTCGCCGCTTACCAGGCGCCATTTTGTGTTCTCAAGTAAACCAACTTGTATACTTGATCTCTATGCCTTGGCTTCGCACGTTGAAGAGACTCTTCTCTCAGAAGAGGAATATCTCAATGCGCATGCGCCTGAGGTTGTAAGCCACGTGCGGTCGGGTTCAAATCCCGGAGCAAGTTCTCCTGTGCCGCTTATCGGCGCTCGTCCGCTCGGGAACCGTTCTAGGTACTTGGGGGGTAGTAACCCTGTGGGTGCTAACCAAGGGGGCCGCGGGCCTCGTGACATTTCTAGAGTTAGATGTTTCCGCTGCAATAGATTGGGGCACGTTCAGAGGGAGTGCAGGCAGGTAAACTATTAAGGCGCGCTCGCGACCGTGGTACGGCCGCGTCTGTAAGTTTTATACCGCGGATTTTGAATCCCATGGTTAATGTTGGTATTGGTCCTGTGGGATGTTTAGGGTTATTTGATACGGGGGCGAGCAACTCCTTCATTAGTGAGAAACTTCTTGGTATTATTGGGGACAAAGTTAATATTATGTGTGAAGATATTGGCCCGAAATCGTACACTGTTGCGAATGGGCAATGTTTAATGGTAGACCATAAGGTACGTCTCTCCATTAAAATTGACAGGTTTTCTTGGAAACGTTCCTTTTTCGTAGTGTCGACCCTCCCGTTTGACATGATTTTGGGGAACGATTTTTTGTTTGAGACCAACGCTAGGTTGGATATGGGAAAACGTATTGTCTCCTTTAGTTTTGCGCCAGGGGAATTTGTCTCGTTTGCGACCGAGAAAACGCCGCCATGCTTGTTTCCTTTGGATAGGGATAAAGAGGCCATTCAAAGGGTAGTTAACCGGTTTTCTGATGTAATCACAGATAGGTGGGGGAAATGCGACATTCTCCCTTACGACATTGTTGCTCTTGACAACATCCCGTACGGTCAGGGCCATACTCATGCGCTCCTCCCAAAATGGAGATTTTTAGAGATCTGATTTTCGACTTGGAAAAAAAAGGGGTCATTCGCCCGTCTAAATCACCTTATGCCAGCCCCGCTTTCATTATTCCCCGCAAGGGCAAGGGGCATCGCCTCATTGTTGACTACAGGAAACTTAATAAGAAACTTGTTTTCGATCCTTATCCGATGCCTAGCCTAGAGTCGGCATTCCAACACCTTGGTAAAGCCAGGTATTACAGTCTCATTGATCTTAACGCTAGCTTCCTCCAATGCGCGCTCTCAGAGCCATCCAAGAAATTTACCGCCTTTGTAACTCCGTGGCAGGTTTATGAATTTAACCGCGTCCCGTTAGGCATTAGTTGCGGGGGACAAGCGCTTAGTAGAGTGTTAGATCATATTCTTGCCGACTTAAAATTTAAATTTGTTTTCAATTATCTCGATGATATTTGCATTTATAGTAATTCACTTCAGGACCATTTGCGTCACGTAGAAACTGTGTTAGGACGTCTGCGCTCTGCTGGACTCACTGTTAATCCTGAAAAGGTTACATGGGCTAAGGAGTCTGTCCCGTATCTGGGATATGTTATTTCCCGGGGAAATTTGCTCGTTGACCCTGAGCGAGTCAGGCCTATTCTTGACTTCCCTACCCCGAAGAATTTAAAGGGAACTTCTAGGTTTTTGGGGATGTGCGCATATTACGCCAGGTTTATCCCCTCTTTCTCTGAGTTAGCTTACCCGCTAAACAGCCTTAAGAAAAAGGGAGCTGTATTTGCGTGGGGTCGGGAACAAAATGATGCCTTTCTCGCCCTCAAACGGCACCTTGTCTCTCCGGCGGTATTGCGCATGCCCGACTTCTCCCTCCCTTTTATTTTACATGTTGATGCGTCGTCAATTGCCCTCGGCGCGGTGCTTTCGCAGCGAACCCCTGATGGATGTAGGCCGGTAGCGTTCGCCAGCAAGACCTTAAATGCTGCTGAGAAAAAGTACAGTACGTACGAAAAGGAATGCCTAGGTTGTGTTTTCGCAGTAGAAAAGTTCTCAGACTACCTAGAGCTTAGAAAGTTTGACCTGTATACAGACAACATGGCGCTGACCTGGCTATGGAACCACCCCAAACAGTTGGGTAAAATAGGCCGCTGGATCTGGAGGCTTTCTAGGTTTGACTTCACTACCCATCATGTCGCGGGTAAAGATGTGACGTTGTCACAGACATAATGCAAACATGGACGATCTAGCTCACCTGATCTGGTCCCCTTTGACTGGGCTGGAACTCGACTTCATGAAACACGCACACTCTACTCCACTCAACATCACGCGGCTTACTGACCACCCGTGGCTCGAGGCCCGATTAGAGCAAGACTCGGACAATAGAACATCGAGATGCGCTAACCCGTATGCGCTGACGGTTGTGCTCGAGTGAAACAAGACTCATCCACCGGCGCGTGATTTGAAATTATCACGAGAATCGTCGAGACTTCTCCCGAAGCGACGTACACCCCTCTCCCTTCACCCCCGTGTGTTCCCGCCGTTTGTGAACACGTGATTGACTTTGTACTGTATATAACGGCTGGACTGTGTAGTGATGCACTCATTTCTCTGCACTCGATTAGGTGAGACACTTGTCTTAGATTTAGACGTAGGTTGCTGTTCGACGTATTCTAAATTATGTTTGGGTTAAATTGTTCAAAATTTAAGTTTCGGCTTTAAATCTAAATCTTGATTACTAATAGCTATATTTCTCTGAGACTGCAGGATTTGCCTGTCAGCCATTATGGTTTATGCTCTAGCTTTTCTTGATACTTAACGTTGTGTCCGCCTCACGGACGGGTTGGAACTTTGGCATGGCGCCATCTTGGGGCGCTAATTGTTTCTGTTTAACGTGTAACTTACTTAAAATAATTATTCTGCTTGCTAAAGGTTAAAGGTTTGTTACGATTGTAATTGTTATTCAACTCGGGGGGCGCGAGCCCGTGCACCCAGCACATTGGTCATTATAATAATAATAATTTAGATTGAACTAATTTGATTAGGAACTATTGTAACAGGTTAGGTTTAGGTTAATCATTTTCTCTGTCGCGCCTTATAATGGCGGCCTATTATAAAACTTTATACTTTTGTCAATGTAGTGTTACCATCACCAGGTCGTGTAGACATATATATATATTACTTGTATTTAACTTTCCTGCTAGGTTAGTCGCCTTCTGCGAGGGTTAATTTAATTATGACTACGTTGGTATTAATTGTTCTGTTTTCTCTTAACGACTTGGGGTCTTGCCCCTTTATTTATTGTTTATCTCGGCCCTTATCGGCCAGTCACTCGACTTTCCTAGAGTGCCTCGCTCTTGTATGTCTGCGAGTTGTTTGTAGAATAAAATAAACTCTCTTGTAACTAACCTACCTTTTTATTTATTGTTATATGAACCTATCAGATCATATGAAGGGGGGGGTTACAAGAGAGAAGCTGCGCCACTCTGCTCTCGCAGAGTTGAGTGGGGCACTTAATAGGATATTAGGTATAGTTAGGAGAGAAAATAGGGTCCGCCTGTCTGCAGTATTGTTGGATGATTGATATTGTATTGATTCTTGTTTGTTTATGTTTCATGACTCCGTGACCATGGAGACCACTCCTGCAACTGCCATGTCCACTTTGACCACATCTAAGACTGCTGTCTACCGCCTGAGCCGGGACGAGTTGACAGCTGAGCTGACTTCAAGGGGCGTCTCCTTCCCTCCCAATGCTACTGTGGGTGAGCTCAGATCTAAGCTATGTGGGGAGATTAGCGGGACTGGGGAGGCTGAGACTGACTCGGGTATGGACAGGATTGAGGATGGGAATCCACCCCCTTTAGCGCCAACCGCTCCTCCTCCACCCCCTTCGCTAGTTAAATGTCAGAACAAAGTACTTATGGAGATTTTGAATCGGACCCCTGTTTGCGACGGTCAAGATCACGCTACTCTGTTTAAATTTATGGTTGAGATCAACAGAGCATATTGTCTAAAGTTAGCGAGTGATAGTGAATTTTTGATTCTGTGTTTGGCCAAAACTTCTGGTTTTTTAACCCGGCTGTTCTCCCGTGGGATTCAAAATGGTTTATCTTGGAGATCACTTACTGACCTCATTTTAGAAGCGCTGTTACCCAGTAGGGCTAGAGAAAGGTTATGTAAGGAAGTTATTCACAGGTTTCAATATCCCCACGAATCGTTGAGAGATTTTATTTTATCTATCACAGAGGCAGCTCAAGTTCTCAATAGTGGTCTGGGGGAAAGTGAGATCGTTGATATTATTCTTGAGAATGTGTCGCCCCTCACCCGGCGACATTTTGTATTTACATGTAAGCCCTGTACGGTACTTGAACTTTTCTCTCTAGCATCCTCGATTGAAAACACCCTGCTCGCCGAACAGGAGTATTTAAGTGTGCATGCGCCGGCGGCATTAAACCGCAGACGCACGGGTTCAACTCCCGAACCTATGAATACGGCCTTGTCATTAGCGCCTGTACTACCGGGCGATCGCGATGCTAACACTCCTAGGGACAACTTCAGGCCTTCGGGTTCTGACAACCGTGCGCCCCGCGACCTCTCGCGCATGAGATGTTTTCGGTGTAGAAGACTGGGTCACGTACAGAGACAGTGTAGATCGGGAAACTTATAGGGCGCGCTCGTAGTCGTGGTCCGGTCGTGCCCACTTGTATTAAACCACGTGCTCTTACTCCTGTAGTTCAGATCCAGGTAGCCCAAAATTATTGTGTTGCTCTTTTAGATACAGGAGCCAGTCACTCATTTATATGCCGTGAGTTTTTGCGCCAGTTAGAGGGTAAAACAAAAATCGATTATAGGTCGATAGGTCCTAAGATTTACGCCGTGGCTAATGGGCAGACTATCTTGGTCGATTGTAAAGTAGTGCTCTCTATTAAGATAGAAAGATTTGCCTGGAAACGTCCATTCTTTGTTATGCCAGAACTTCCCTTTGATGTTATTCTAGGGACTGACTTCATGTTCGAGACTGGAGTCAAACTTGACCTGAGACGCTTAGGAATATCTTTTAAGTTTGAACCTAGTTTGTTTATTCCGTTTTGTGTTGGGCACCATCCTCGCAGGTTGTTCCCCATTGTCGAGGAACGTGAAGCGATAGATCGTTTGATAGCTCGATTCCCTGACGTCATCACTGACAGATGGGGCAAGTGCGACATTTTGCCGTACGACATTGTGGCGCAGGACCACATTCCTGTTAGATCTGGTCCCTACTCCTGTGCACCCCCAAACTCGAGATATTTAGAAATCTTATCATGGACCTGGAACAAAAGGAGGTTATTCGTCCCTCCAAATCCCCATACGCAAGTCCTGCGTTCTTTATTCCCAGGAAAGGTCATGGGCATCGCTTGATTGTCGATTATAGAAAGCTTAATAAAAAAATTGTGTTCGACCCATACCCCATGCCTAGCATAGAGTCCGCCTTCCAACATCTTGGCGGAGCCAAATATTACAGCTTGATTGACCTTAATGCGAGCTTTCTGCAATGTGCTCTCTCAGAGTCGTCTAAGAAATTCACCGCGTTTATCACCCCCTGGCAAGTCTACGAATTCAACCGAGTGCCGTTAGGGATAAGTTGCGGGGGGCAAGCGTTGAGTAGAGTCTTAGACCATATTTTGGCGGACCTGAAATACAAATTCGTGTTTAACTACCTTGATGATATCTGCGTTTACAGCAAATCTTTTGATGACCATTTGCGTCATGTTGAGGTAGTGTTGAGGCGCCTGCGCGAGGCTGGGTTGACGGTAAACCCGGAGAAAGTCACATGGGCGAAGAGATCTATCCCATATCTTGGCTATATCATTTCTGAGGGTAACCTGCTCGTTGACCCGGATCGGGTTAAGCCTATCTTGGATTTTCCCGCCCCAAAAAACATAAAAGGGGTATTACGGTTTCTAGGTATGTGCGCCTACTACGCTAGGTTCATCCCGAACTTCTCTGACTTAGCCAACCCCCTTAACTCCTTGAAAAAAAAGGGTGCCACCTTTATTTGGGGTTCTGCCCAACAGCAGGCTTTTGTTGCGCTTAAGCGCCACCTAGTGTCGCCAGCCGTGCTACGCATGCCTGACTTTTCTCTGCCTTTCCAACTACATGTTGATGCCTCCTCTGTAGCGCTAGGAGCGGTTCTCTCTCAAACGACTTCCGAGGGAAGTAGACCTGTAGCTTTCGCCAGCAGAACTTTGAGCCCTGCCGAAAGAAAGTATAGTATATATGAAAAGGAATGTCTCAGCTGTATCTTCGGCATCGACAAGTTCGCAGACTATCTAGAGCTTCGCCAGTTTGAGTTGTACACTGACAACATGGCCCTCAGCTGGATGTGGAATCACCCGAAACAACTAGGGAAAATTGGACGGTGGGTTTGGAAGCTATCCAGGTTCAAGTTTACGACCCATCACGTTGCTGGGAAGCTTAATGTTGTCGCTGACGCTTTGTCTAGGATGTGTGAGGATAAGGAACCTGTAGGAGAATGTAAGGAGGATGGCTCGTTATTTGTTATCCATACGATTCCCGAATCCTTTATCTCAATCAAAGACCATCAGTTGATGGATCCGTGTTGTAGACAGATCGTTGACAGGATCAAGCGTGGAGAGAGGATTGGGAACTACGAGATCTTTAAAGACCTCTTAGTAGTTCGTGTCAAGGGTAGGATAAGATATTTTGTGCCAGAGAAACTTAGGCCTATGTTACTTAAATATTTCCACGACTCCCTTTTTGGCGGCCATTGCGGTGTCCTTAAGACCGAACGTAAGATTTCTAAGGAATTTTTTTGGCCCTTAATGCCTAGAGACGTTAGAGATTGGGTGCGCAAATGTGAGCCGTGTCAATTGGCCAAACCGGCGCGTAATTCTAAAATAGGGTTTCACTCCGCGGATGTTGCTAAGCAACCGTGGGAGAAAGTTTTTGTTGATTTCGTCGGCCCCCTTACCCGCTCTACCCAAGGGAACACCTCTATACTCGTCGCCATGGACGCCTTCTCTAAATTCGTCATACTCATCCCCCTAAGGAACATGAAGGCAAGGACGACTGTTAATGCTCTGTGCAGGCGCGTTTGGGCGATTTTAGGGACCCCAAGGGTCATAGTAAGTGATAACGGACCGTGTTTCCGTTCTAAAGCTTTCGGAGATATGTGTTTTTCGTGGGGGATAAGACACGTTACCACTAGCCCGTACAACCCATCGCCGAACCATGTAGAAAGGTTTAATCGTAACCTAAACGTTGCCTTGACGATCTTTCACCACCTGGATCACACCCACTGGGACCAGGACTTAGACGTTTTGAACATTGCTTTTAACGCCGCTTTCCATGAGTCAGTCAAAGCCACTCCTTCCTCTATCCTCCTCAATAGGGACCTGAACCACCCGTTATTGTTTAACTGGGATATTGACCCGCTCCTTAATGATGCAGGTGATTGTTCTTATGAAAAGAAATGTGAGGTAGCTTTTTCTAACCTCCTGAAGTCCCAAAGGAAGGTTGCCGCCACCTATAACCGAGGGCGTATCCCTGTCCCATTTAAACTTGGGACGTTGTTGTGTGCAAGTGTTTTCCTCTTAGCTCAGCTGCTGACAAGTCTTCGGCGAAGATGGCGTATAAGTGGAGTGGTCCCTGGTCAATTGAAAGATTTCTTACACCTGTTTCGGTATTGTTAAAAGAAGTATCCGACCCATCTTTGACGCGTAGAGCACATGTCAGCCACCTAAAGGCTGCAGGGAAATGAGTCAATTGACCCCGTGCTGTGTGTCGTCTGTTTGCTTAAATGTACCTTTGTGATTTAATTTTGCGTTCCAAGTGCATGTTTCTAAGTATTCTATATTGTTGTATATATGATTTATATAAGGGAAGGGGTACCACCCCTGGTAGTGTTAGGATAAATTTGTAGTACTGTAGGGCCTAGGTATGACTTTGAGCAGAAACTTGTGTTGGACTGTTTATAATAAAGCGTGTGTCGGGTCCAAAGTACATAGTGCAGAACGTTCGCCCCACCGACCGGACTACCTCTAAGTGCGTGTGAAGCGGCAAACCCACCTTTCCTCATTCATGGAAAGTCGTCGCTAAACAGAGTTGTGGGTATCTCTGTGACTCGTGCTGGTAGACAATGTTAGTGCTACGAAACTGCCACAGTAACTTTCTAGGATGGCTGCGCTGACTGATAAACTTTACAATTGGATGTGGTGTTCACGTGTAAACTTTTGTTCTCAGAGACTTCACCTATTCGGCCTTCCGTCCCCCCCTTTTCTGCCCTGCCCTTTCCTTCCCCTCCTTTGTTCCTGTACACTCATCGGCAGTCAATGATCGCCCAGCTGGGCGTGGCGATGAAGCTTCCCTGGTGGTTAAAGCGGGCCACCTTACGAGCATATGCTGTCTCCCTGTCAACCCGGGATGACGGTGTGTTGGAGTGAGCGTGTGAAGCAGAGGTCTACCCCCGGAGTCCAGTTAGTCGTCATCTCCCGAACCTGCATCTGGCCACCTAACATGGCCTCGGAGGGTACCGGAGCCGCCACCCACCCTCTAGTCAGCGGTGAACATCGGGGAAGGCGCCTCCCCGTGTCTTCACCAAAGGCTAAGGACGTCCTTCTTCTCCGTCCAAGGGGGGACATTGTGACGTTGTCACAGACATAATGCAAACATGGACGATCTAGCTCACCTGATCTGGTCCCCTTTGACTGGGCTGGAACTCGACTTCATGAAACACGCACACTCTACTCCACTCAACATCACGCGGCTTACTGACCACCCGTGGCTCGAGGCCCGATTAGAGCAAGACTCGGACAATAGAACATCGAGATGCGCTAACCCGTATGCGCTGACGGTTGTGCTCGAGTGAAACAAGACTCATCCACCGGCGCGTGATTTGAAATTATCACGAGAATCGTCGAGACTTCTCCCGAAGCGACGTACACCCCTCTCCCTTCACCCCCGTGTGTTCCCGCCGTTTGTGAACACGTGATTGACTTTGTACTGTATATAACGGCTGGACTGTGTAGTGATGTCACTCATTTCTCTGCACTCGATTAGGTGAGACACTTGTCTTAGATTTAGACGTAGGTTGCTGTTCGACGTATTCTAAATTATGTTTGGGTTAAATTGTTCAAAATTTAAGTTTCGGCTTTAAATCTAAATCTTGATTACTAATAGCTATATTTCTCTGAGACTGCAGGATTTGCCTGTCAGCCATTATGGTTTATGCTCTAGCTTTTCTTGATACTTAACGTTGTGTCCGCCTCACGGACGGGTTGGAACTTTGGCATGGCGCCATCTTGGGGCGCTAATTGTTTCTGTTTAACGTGTAACTTACTTAAAATAATTATTCTGCTTGCTAAAGGTTAAAGGTTTGTTACGATTGTAATTGTTATTCAACTCGGGGGGCGCGAGCCCGTGCACCCAGCACATTGGTCATTATAATAATAATAATTTAGATTGAACTAATTTGATTAGGAACTATTGTAACAGGTTAGGTTTAGGTTAATCATTTTCTCTGTCGCGCCTTATAATGGCGGCCTATTATAAAACTTTATACTTTTGTCAATGTAGTGTTACCATCACCAGGTCGTGTAGACATATATATATATTACTTGTATTTAACTTTCCTGCTAGGTTAGTCGCCTTCTGCGAGGGTTAATTTAATTATGACTACGTTGGTATTAATTGTTCTGTTTTCTCTTAACGACTTGGGGTCTTGCCCCTTTATTTATTGTTTATCTCGGCCCTTATCGGCCAGTCACTCGACTTTCCTAGAGTGCCTCGCTCTTGTATGTCTGCGAGTTGTTTGTAGAATAAAATAAACTCTCTTGTAACTAACCTACCTTTTTATTTATTGTTATATGAACCTATCAGATCATATGAAGGGGGGGGTTACAAAGAGAATGTTGTAGCTGATGCGTTGTCGCGGATGGCAGAGGATCTGGACCCTGTAGGAGATGAAGCGGAGGCGGGAACGCTAGGCGTGATTCACACCATCCCAGAATCTTTTATTTCAATTGGTGCTCATCAGGCCGAGGATGAATTTTGTAAACAGCTCGTAGATAGGATTAGAACTGGGGAAGTAGTTGGGAACTATCGCCTGCGCAAGGGTCTCTTAGTGACTAATATTAGGGGGAGACCCAAATACTATATTCCCGAGAAGCTCAGGCCTATGCTACTTAAGTATTTCCACGATTCTGTTTTGGGTGGGCATTGTGGGGTGCTCAAAACTGAGAAGAAAGTTTCCAAGGAGTTTTATTGGCCCAACTTGCCCAAGGACGTGAGGGAGTGGGTGCGCAAGTGTGAGGCCTGCCAAAGAGCCAAACCCTCACAAAACTCGAAATTTGGTTTTCATTCTGCTGACGTTGCCACACGCCCCTGGGAGAAAGTTTTTGTTGACTATGTTGGGCCCCTTACGCGTTCCTCCCAGGGCAACACGTCTATTTTGGTAGTGCTGGATGCATTTTCTAAATTTGTGGTGTTAATTCCCCTTAGGAACATGAAGGCATCTACGACTGTGAATGCCTTATCTAGGCGGGTGTGGGGCGTTCTTGGAACCCCTAAGGTTGTGGTTAGTGACAATGGCCCTTGTTTCCGTTCGAAGGCTTTCAAAGACATGTGCTTCTCATGGGGGGTCAAACACGTGACCACCAGCCCATACTACCCCTCCCCCAACCACGTTGAGCGTTTTAATAGGAATTTAAATGTGGCGCTAACTATTTTCCACCACCAGGACCACTCTCATTGGGACAAGGACCTCGACTTTCTGAACGTCGCGTTCAACTCTGCGTACCACGAGTCTGTCGGAGCCACTCCTGCCTCGGTCTTCTTGAATAGGGATTTAAACCACCCCCTCTTAACCACGTGGGATGTTGACCCGCTCTTATCTGACGCCCATGACCGCCCCTTTGAAGAGAAGTGTGAACTCGCCTATAAAAATTTGTTGAAGTCTAGAAGGAAAGTAGCTGCTACTTACAATCGGGGACGTGTCCCCGTCCCGTTTAATGTGGGTGACAAAGTAGTTTGTAAATGCTTCCCCTTGAGCTCGGCGATGGACAAGACGTCGGCTAAGCTGGCATTCAAATGGAGTGGGCCATGGCACATCGACAAGTTCCTAACGCCCGTCTCAGTCCTACTAGTGGACATTGTGGACCCTTCTGTAACCCGCCGCGCCCACGTTAGCCACCTCAAGGCGGTGACGTAGTGAGTCCACGTCCTGTGCAAGAAGGCAGGACGTGTTATTGGTTAAGAATTATTTATGTGTATATGGAGTAAAATTTAGGAATTATCATAGGTTATTTAGGTATATAGTGTAAAGTTTAGGATTTATTGTAGGTTATGCTTATTTGTTATATTGGACATTGATTCAAATCTTAGGGGTAGGCCTACCCGAACTTCTATATATATCTAATGGTTAGTGACTTATGTTTGAGTGTCGCTCTGGGAACTTGGAAGAATCCATACGCGTGTGTGCGCGCGTACTATATGAAAAAGGAAGATGATGCAGTGCTTGCCCTTGTAGAACACTCTTGTTCCTGTTGTGTCTACTTGGAGGCATAGCCTCATGTGGATGCGCACTAAGTGCCGTGATGAACTGGATTAGATGGACTGCGCCTGCCAGCAGCCGTGTCAGAGCATTGTAGACTGTACACTTATATTATTTTTGTAACTGTAGTTTATTTGTTCTCAGAGAGGTCTTCACCCTTCCCTCCCCTTCCCTTTTGGTTCGGGGCGAGATATCGAACGCGTCGTCTACTGAAGACGGAGGCTGGCTGGGCCGACTGATATGTGGGACGAGTCTCAGCTTCAATGGGTCGTCAGAAAGAAGGAGAGCGAGAGCGTCAGTGCCGTGCGTGTAGTACTCCGGCGTGAGCTACTCCAGGATCTGTCAGAGCGCCACTACCGGGTGGGCTTACTACTTGACCATGAGGCCGGCTATCCAAGGACTGTCATGAGGGTTCGTGTGGATCATCTCCCCATTGTCTGCCACTAACGGCAGGGAAGGTACCGCTCTGCCGTTACGCCTACTGCTGAGGACTCCTTCTGACATCCCGTCAGGGGGGGAGGATGTAACAACTTACATTGTAACAACACTCACCAACTCGGACAGACAACTGGGACAGCGATGTAACGACTTACATGGTAACAACACTCGCCAACTGGGACAGCCAACTGAGTCAACACGCGGCACTAGCTTGACCGGCGACCTACGCTCTCGCCAAATACATCGGACTGACTGAAGGCGTGTCCGCGCCTGCCGGCAACGAGGCTCGACCACGTGTTCGGCCAGCAGAGAAGATGGATAGAAGAGTTCCGTTTCCGCCTTCGCCGAGCTTCGAGAAGGTGCTAGGTGTTCGATATGAGTCTCGAACCTCTCCTCCCCCCTTGTTTGTAATGTTCTCCAACCTTCCTTTCCTTCGATCCGCCCCCCTTCTCTGAGAATTATATTTTGTATAAATACTAGCGGTACCGGGATCTCAGGTCACTTACTACCCCACCGGCTCGAGGATAAGAGGTGAGGGCAGCGACTGGGTTTCGGGGGATATTACTTTCCTACCAAAATTACTATTTCGGCGTCATGGGAGGAACTCTTTGTAAATTACTATTTGGACTTTGTTATTAACTTATGTTTATTTGAATATTGACTATGCTACGCGCTTATCGCTGCTGGGAGTTAGACCGTCGCTTTCGCCACCACTTATATTCAGGGTCTGGGCCCTATTCAAATGTACTTCATACATTTGCCAATATTAGCTTTTAGCCTGAGATTGTCAGGTCCTGGGTTCGAAACCCGGCTTATGTTGTTTTCGAGTATAGCTGTTTCTGGACTCATCTTTGTTCGCCAAGTTAAACGCCTAGGGTTGTTAAGTTATTATTACCTTGTGGCTTTGTTTGATTGCTATGACGTCACGTTTGCTACGGGCGTCTGTAAGAAAGATATATATTTATACTAGGGTGGATAACTTAAACGCTAGAGTAACCAGTTTAGGAACTAATCAATTTAACGAAGTAACCAAAGACCATGTCACTGAGATCCCGGACCGTTACCTTTGATGGATTTAATGTAACGTGATTTGTTTTGAGGAGGTAACGTTTATGTTTACCTTTGATGTAATTGATTTCCGCGGTGGACGGAAAAGCGCGCTTCACGCGGTGTTGATTGTTTGCTCAGCTTGTTATTGTTCTTTTTTGACTAAATAAAATTGTTATGTTCATTCAGGTAACTCTTTACCTAATTTACTGCCTCTCTCACCTTATAGATATTAAGGGGGGGGGGTTGCAATAGAATGCTTGATTTGAAAAGCCATCTTTTCAATAATTTGAAATTTAAAAATAAAACACTCCCCATTCAGATTTGAATCAATGTTCTTTAACTTATCACACCATCATGCTATCCACTGAGCCACTATGATTTGTGTGAAAGTAGATCCAATCATGACATTGTTATTTGTTAAAAATGCCCCATCACTCCTTAAATATCAATAAAAATATCACTCATCTTGTCCGCTCTCTTGGCAGAGTAGGTAGAGTCCGCTCTACTTACATGCGAAGAGAGTCCCCGGTTCGATTCCGGGTAAGGGCAGGACTTTTCTATTTTCGAACAGGGTTTTTTCCCTGTTCGAAAACTGAAAATAATGACCTGAGGGCTGGCCCATTTTGGTCCCACGGCACATAAGTGGGGGAAGGGGAGACCTGGACATATCTCAGACCAAAGGTTTGTGTGTTTACAAGTTGACGTCATCCGCTAGCAATGGTCCCATTAGATCGAATAGGGGTGGGGAACTACAAACTATCGAGAATGTTCGTCGTGGAAGAGCCGAGTGGCCTCAGTATGAAAATAATTCTCTCAAGAGTAACACGCGTTGAAGTCTTTTTGTTCAAACTGGCACGTAGCTTGCATTCGATTTTGTAATGGTTGTGCTTCATGAATATCAGGTTCGTAGAGAAACTATTTAACTTTCAAATAATACATTAATAAGATAGGACGTCCTAGCTTATTTAATTTACAAATCGAGCCATTTTTAACTATAAAATTCTGGTTTATTCCTCCATTGTACGTAGTTTAGAGACTGTTTCTTCAATAAATGGGATAGCAAAAAACTTTAAACATTGTTTTTAATATAATATTCTATTATATCAAGGGTTATTTTAATATAGTATCGCTTTTTCCTGTTTGTGTGAGCGTAAATAAAATTTTAGTTACTCAAGTTTAAAAATAAGTTACTTGTTGCAACTACAGCTTAGAAAATGCCCAGCCTTGAACATTTCCCTCAGTTTAAAATTTAATGTGTTCAGAATCTTCTAGTTTTTTTTTTTTTGTTCGTGCCTTTGCTTATATTAAAGTATTTCCATTTTATACTATACCAAGTAGTATTTTTGAAACTTTGCTTGCCAAGTTTAGAGTTTCTATAGCGTCAAAAGGATATTTTCCCCCTCCTTTAAATGAAATTTACCTCCACGCAAATTTGGGTACACTTCCTCTACGTTCAACCCAAACTCACTAGCCTAATTAATAACATATGAGTGAAACCTGAACAGGTAGTTGACGAGGGAGGTGCTAGAAAAATTGTTTATGGATGATCAATTTCAGGTTCTTTTAAGAAAGCGGCTATTAATTATTTCTCTAGCATTACGTCTAGTGGCTCGGGGTCGAACCCACGACCGTTTTATTTTTTGCTCTGGTCAATAATCGCAAAAAAAAGGGTCAATTTTTGGATAAAATTTGACAGAAATGTGATAAAGTACTCCTCACATGTATTTAATATTTTAATACCACCCTAAATAAGGTGACTTTTATTTTTTAAATGTGTAAATCATGACGTGGCCAGGATCAGTTGTGATTGTAAATGACGTCACTCTGTTTGTCTCCTCTCAATAGTCAAGAGGGGCACGGGGGGTGTTTAGTTTCTCTTCAGAGTATGTCGCTATATGACTGTTTATTAACTTCGTGGATTGTGGGTTTTATTACGCGTTTTCTTCATGGAGGAAGAATTTGATCGAGCACACAGGATAAACCAATTGGTGAGCTGGCCTAGAAGTTGCTTTAACAATAACTTAAGAGGGGGGAGAAAACTAAGTCCGCGTGAAATAATGTATATTCAAAAGTTAAAGCAAATAAAACTCTAGACAAAATATCTTACTCAGATAATCTGTACAAGAATTTGTTTACAATAAATGTATACACAAGATTAAATTATAAAATCGTTCAACCGATACATAAGTTAGTTAAGGAACTAAGAAGGTTGAATTTATAATAAGTGTGTACCCGAATATGCCCAGTACATCTGACAGGGATTTGAACCTACAGTCACCGGCATTCCTGTCTAGTGCGAAACTGACTCCTTGGACCATTAGACCATCAAAGTAGGTTTCTCTCATTTTACCAATAAAACTTTTTTTTTCATCTTATTGTCTAAAATTAAACTGCTGTCAACATTGGTAAACTATTATTTGTAGCTAGTATAATTTATGTGGCAGTTTTATATCGTATGAAAATTTAGGTCTTAATGTTGTGTGGACTGTACTAAAGTCCGACTCAATCAGTTAACGTTGTCTTAAAACACAGCTTCTCGCAACTGCGGGTACACTTCCTCTAATTTCAATCTTCATAATCCCAACAGTTTAGCGTGTTAGTAGTTATGTATACGACCTGAACGGTTAGTAAGATGCGGTGACAACTAAAAATAATAATAATAGACCATCTATGTATAAGATAGTCACTGTGTATCTGTATTTTCAGGCCCTCAGTTGGTCATCCCTCTGTCATGTGATCAGGGATAGTCGCGTGGTCCAGTCCGTCCTCTGATGGTCATGGGGTACAACGTGGAGATGAGATCATCAGGGGAACAGGAGGTGGCGGACAAGTGATGGTCCATCCCAGCCTCCCTATGCATGGTATAGTAGCTCTGTGTGGCGTTCAGATCTAGCTATTAGAATAACAGGAGGGGAAGGAGGTGGCGGACAAGTGATGGTCCATCCCAGCCTCCCTATGCATGGTATAGTAGCTCTGTGTGGCGTTCAGATCTGGCTATTAGAATAACAGGAGGGGAAGGAGGTGGCGGACAAGTATGGTCCATCCCAGCCTCCCTATGCATGGTATAGTAGCTCTGTGTGGCGTTCAGATCTAGCTATTAGAATAGCAGGAGGGGAAGGAGGTGGCGGACAAGTGATGGTCCATCCCAGCCTCCCTATGTATGGTATAGTAGCTCTGTGTGGCGTTCAGATCTAGCTATTAGAATAACAGGAGGGGAAGGAGGTGGCGGACAAGTGAGGCTTTCCCCGAGATGAGATGATGTTTATTTTGATTAACATCTTAAAGTTAACTAAAGAAAATACAAATTTAAGATATGTTAGATATAATGAGCAAACAGAAATTTAGCTCGGTTTTGATTGTGTTCCTAATACAAATAATTAGATTGTATTTTAAAACTCAAATAAATCATCAGAGTAGATTAAAACCTACTTTTTGGAATCAGGGTCCAAGATTTGAGGAGAAGTAGGCATCAAAAACTTTGTGGTTTCTTTTGGTAGGTTTATTTCTGTATGGCTGGATTGAACGTGTTCTTGTTTCATGACCTACCTCACTCTCTGTTCCAGATGCCATTCCTTGTCTCACAGGGTCCAGGGCCGGATTGTAACAACATTCACTCACGACTCCATGATCATGACGATCTCTCGGGGCCCATCAAATGCTGCTGCAAGAGACCTCTAATTCACCCAGCTGAGATTCAAATATAGACTCCTTAATCACATGTAGGTCAGTTTATTACAAGCCAACCACCTTATACAAATGTGTAAATAAAAAAGATAAAACACCTGATAATAGCAAGGCTAGATTTGTTTTAAGAAATGGTCAGAATATATTCCCAACAGTTTGCACACCTTGTTAGCTGAACCTTTCATGTTCAATGATCAAGGTGATCAAACCGTTGGGAATATATCCTGAACATTCTTAAAACAAATCTAGACTAGTTATTAACGTCAGCAGTGTGTGAATGTTGTTACGGTCTATCACATCAGTGTGATTAGTAACCATTTCTATAACCAGGGGGGGTAGTGTGTTACAGTCTATCACATCAGTGTGATTAGTAACCATTCCTATAACCAGGGGGGTAGACCGTACAGAATGAAACAAAGGCTTATAAATGTCCATATGTAAAAGGGGGTACAATCCAACTTTAACTTAACCTGAGTTAGTGCTACAATCATGAGACCTTTCTAATTCACTTTGGATTGTGGTTAAGAGGTCTGTTATTTTAAAAAAAAATGTATTGTCTGAGATCCTTATGGGGTTCAAGATTTAAAAGTTGTCCCGTGTAATATGACCTCCCATTTTTTGCCTGTACCCCTGATATGAGTTACTTTGTTCCTTAGACTCGGTAATTTAAAAACATATATTTGATGTTTCAATAGAATTCAGTGTGGTCCGACACCGCAGGAGCCCACAAACCAAAACTGCTCTAGAGGGGTGTTCTTCTATCTGACTGCCTGCTCCTGTGTTCCAGTATCTCTGGTGGGGAACTGCTGGAGACTGGATCCTCCTCGAGAGTCAGATCTACGAATGTGTGTGTGTGTGTGTGCGTGCGTGTGTGTGTGTGTAGGCGCCATGCGAAATTTATTTTATGTTTGCATGAGCATATGCTGATGAACCTTGGTGAGAGGGTCCTTAATCATAGTAGTAACATTGTTATAATATTAAAAGGTTGTTGATTTGGGGCCACGAATCTTAAAAATGATTACCTGTCTATTTAATTAGGCAAGATTACTTATCTTGAGCTAGGAAGTTGTAAAATTTATTGTTATAAAGGCATGGCTGAATTATGTAATTTTCAATTGATCACAAAACATATTCCTCTGTTTAATCAACTCGTCTATAGTTTGTTTGAACCCTTATGGAGAAGTATAAATCTGAATAATGTAAGACTCTCATTAGCCAAAGTTTTGTTGATGTACAAATAAAGATACTTGTCACATGTTTCCTACCTGAACCAGCTTAAGATCAGATCTATTGTGATAACTTATTGTGTGTTTGTTTTATTTGTGTATATATAATTGTCATGTACCTTATAAATATATTTTAAAAACTTATTTGTGTTGTTTTATTACATACAAACGAATCTCCTACACCTTCTAGTGATAAGTTCTAGCTAGGAAGGTGTTGTCAGAGAGAGTTGAGGAGATTACTCACTCTTGCCGTAGTTGTTCTTTGTGAGGAAGTTTCAATAAGAGCATTGCATCTAATGTGGTGTTGTATTGTCTGGGGCGAAATAGAAATCTTCTTAGCATGCCGGTGAAACTAGGTGAATGAAAGATACTTGAGGATTGATTTAAAAAAGAGTGAATGTACATTAAGAAACTTAAACACTGAGCAGCTCGGTAGTGACTAAACTCTGACTTTATTTTGTAGGATTATAGTGGAGAGTTGATGGGAATTAGTTCTCTTGTGATGTAAACCCTATCATCTACTATAGTAAGACAGAATGTGATGTAGACCATATCCTCTACTATAGCACTTTGATGGAGCATTGTAGACTATATTATCTACTATAGCACTCTAATGAAGCCTTGTAAATTAAGAATGTGATGTAGACTATATCATCTACTATAGCATTCTTATGAAGCCATGTGATGTAGACTATATTATCTACTATAGCACTCTGATGAAGCATTAAGAATGTAATGTTGAATATAGCACTCTGATGAAGCCTTGTAAATTAAGAATGTGATGTAGACTATATCATCTACTATAGCACTCTAATGAGACACTAGAATGTGATGTAGACCATAACTACTATAGCACTCTTGTGAATTAAGAATGTGATGTAGACTATATTATCTACTATAGCACTCTGAAGCCTTGTAAATTAATGTGATGTAGACTATATCTACTATAGGACTCTTATGTGAAGTTGATTGGATTATTTAAAATGAATCCAATGTCAGGATGTTAGTTCTTTGCTTGCTGTGGATGAATTATATGAAGGAAGGTGTTGAGCCACGTGTAATGAATGAAAATTGTTACCAGCTCATGTTCCTTTGTCTAGTTTAGTCTCTGATCTCCGAGGGGGACTTTTGCATGTGTTTATTCTGTCACACAGGGGATGAGAAATAAAATGTCAGGTGTTCACATTCAGACTTTTTTTTATTTGCTGTTCTTAATCTTGGGTACAAAGTAAGGATGGAGTTCGGTCGGTGAGCAAGGCTGACCCCTCGAGTGTCTCGTAGCTCTGCTGCTTTTCCGTTGTTGGAGAGGATGGAAGTCTTGTACACGGGGCAGATGTACCTGTCGGTGTTCCTCATCGCTGGGAGAGGAGGGTTCATCTTGCCTGCAGGGAACACGAGAAAAGGTCTCTTATAGAGTTTAATTTTATTCACATGTTAAATGTCCTAGTAGGTTTTCATTAGATCACGTGAAGAAAATTAAACTCAATATTTGATTTTTTCTTCTATGAAAACCGCCAACCTTTTTTCGTGTTCTTTGCGAGCTAAAGTTTTTGAATAAGGGGCCAAGTTCACATGTAATTACGTACTTTTCTGGATGCAGAAGGGAGTAAATAAAGGGTTGAGCTATAGCTTAGGTGCTGCCTGTTATCTTGTCTCTTACCTATTTGTGGATGGGTATAACATTATCCGGGTTTTTTTTATTCACTCACGGGTGGGGCTCGTAATCTTTTCCTCCAAGAGGATTGTATATATATTACAGCCTAAACCTCTTTTTGTGGGGCGAGTGACCAGCAACACCTTGGACCAGTTTGTGTTTTACTCTCTACTGCTAGAGGAGGGGGAGGAGGCCATTCCCCCCTCCCAATAATTTGCTCAAATAGGAAGCTTGGAAAAACTGGTTCTCGCAGTGGGGGTGTCAATTTATATAATAAAAGTGCTAGTAGGTGCAGTTTGACTTGGAAATAGTTTCATTTCCTCTATATTTTCTGTGGTTAGTTCCAGCCAGTGTTGCCAAATTTGTTTTATTTGCTTTTTTCAAATAGCAATTTTGAGTGCTGTTGTGCACCTTATTAACATATGTTTATTAAGAAGTTTTAGTTTGCTGCCTAGGCTAAATAAGTTATCACAGCACATATTCCTTATTGAGTTTGTAAAAATATATTATTTTCCCTTTGATTTGAGGGGAAAATTGGTTATTTTCTGGGTTGTGAGAAGGAAGGAGGTATGGATGGTAATATATTTTTTTTGTTCCTAGGCTTGTAGCATAGTGGAGTCTTTATAGCAACACATAGAACACCTTAAAAAATTGACAACTCAATTTAGGGACTTCGCTGCAAGTACACCCTGCCCTAAAAAAATACAGAGTACAGGCTTGGTTAAAGCTGTGCCCCCCCAATGAATAAGAGCTAGCAGCACCTATGGCCACTGATCCGACTGTGATAGAAACCTTGATCTATATCATCTGGAGCACAGCTGTTTCCTTGGACCTTCCTCCAGAGAAAGATGATTTTTAACCTGTAATTGATACTATATTACACTAAGCTTATTTATGTCCTAACAGCCCTACAGGGATGAACTGTTTCCAGCCAGTGGCAGACTTTGTTAGTAAAATGGCTGTGGTCTCTTACCTGCATACTTCAGATCCATTAATCTTCTTTGGAATCCTCATCTAACCCCACTCAGCTAGCATGCTACTCAAAAACTTCATTCTCGTGGTTTCTCATGCGGCACTTCTTCTTTTACAAAGTAGAAAACCTCGTCCTGGTGTCCCTTTCACCTCAATCACCCTCCTAAGATACTTTACACACCTTGCTTCTTTAAGTTATATCATCGTTCTCTGTTTTGTTTTCACCATACTCATTCTGTTTCTTTTCTTTATCTCTCCATAACATCAATGCTACCAGTTTCTCTACCACTCTAAATTTACCACCATACAAAATAGTGGGAAAGGGGAAAGGACACTCCATTTTTTAACTGAAACCTCTCCGACCCTTTCACAATTTACATATTCCTTAATCTAAGCCTCCTTCAATGCCATCCACACTATCATATGCTTTTTAAATTTTAA
>JBCFYV010003508.1:47170781-47211410 GCA_039000515.1 Timema cristinae | reverse complement strand
TTCAAACTGGTTTTTGTTATTGAAACACTATAAAACTCATTACACATGAAATAGACATGTAGATTTCCAGAGTTCTACTTAAAGAATGTTTCAGCTTTTTGTTTAATTTTTTTTAACACCTCGTCTTACTACCTGTTCAATTATACACATATGTACTAACTATGCTAATGAGTTAGGGATGAGGAAGGTTAAGTTTAGAGGAATTGTACCTAGATTTGCATGAAGGGAGAGTGAAAAATCATTTTGAAAAAAAACACTCATTAGACCTACACCCGACTGAGATTCAAACTCTGTTCTCCCCGTCACCAACAGTCTAGGTTACCACGAGAGTTATGCCTTAGACCATTCAGCCACACAGGTGTTTTATTTTAAATTAATCAGTATGTTCAAAACAAAGGTTACCAGCCTAATACTTAATATAAGGGGTTTTGGGTTAGAAGGTTAATTTAAATTAAATTCACCTGAATTTGCATTAAAATGATAAATTGTAAGAGAGAGCCCTACCTATCACCAGTTCATTAACTGGAATTTAAAAACAGACATCTTCATCACTAACAAACTTGGCGGTTTAGTTTGTGTAACCAACAGTACGAGTTACCATTAAAAATACTGTAGTGGTTGAAAATAGTCAAATGGGTGATAATAGGCTTTATCCATTCTACTTTAGACTTTTTTTCTTTGTTATGGCACAATATGTTAATATTTTATTTACTTTATTACATAACTTATATAAGAGTTGGGCCAAATCACTTTGAAAATGTAAATAGACTATTGATGATGAAGTGTGACTTTCCCATGATCCTGTGCGCGATTTGCCATGATCCTGCATGCCAAAACGGCTACAACATCATTGGCTAATATATAAAGCCAAAAAAGCAGAAAGTGGTATGCATGATGGTTACTATTGCCATCAATTGTTTTGATTACAATTTAATTTGTTATATAAATTAAAAAAATTAAAAAGGTTTTTTCTAATAAGGGTAGACCTTAGTTTTTTGAAGCCAACCGAGTGTTTTCTAGATTATAAAGTAATGGGAGGGGTGATCAAATTATAAATTTATTCATTGTAGACAGATGTATTTGTAAAAGTTAAAAAAAAAGACTGAATTAATGGTGTTTAGGATTTTGAATCTATAAAATAAACAACTAGATATTGGTGACCCCAACAGGATTTCAGTATTTTTTTTCTATGAATGAGTCTAATGAGTGAAGAGAGATTGTGGATCAAGACAAAAACTAGCCACCGGCTAGCAAAACAAGGAATTAAAAACATTTAACTGACATAGTCATAAGAAGTATAAATCTTGTATCTCCCAAAATGTACACTATGTCAAAAATTAGTCTCATAGATCACGTAACTTGAAATATAATTATAAATATTCAAAAGTACCTAAGCTTATGAAAGTGTCAAAATAAGTTTATTTTTAGTTTAAAATGAACAGACTTATTTGAAAAGTTCAGGTAATTATTTATAGACTCTGGCCCTTACAGTATTATATCATGGTAGGTCCAGGATAGCCTGATGTATGGAAGATTAGATTGATCTAGGGATATGATAGTTTTGATAATGTTGGATGGTAAGGTTTAGATACACTACTCCAAATTAACATAACATTTGGCCAAGCAATCTTCCGAATGACATTTAAAGAATAAAATATGGCAGTTTAAAGATTAATACAAAAGAAACAGTAACTAGTTTGAAGTCATAGATAAATTAATATGTATAAATAATGACAGAAATTAAAAATAAGACAAATGTCCTTTCACTATGTTTTGAGTTTATTCAGCGACCTAGTTGAGTCCCATTTTAATCAGGTTTCACTTTATGTTACGAAATAAAAGTTTAAAAAGGCCCCACCTGTTACGTTGTGGACTTCACAAATTTTTAATAAAATTACTAAATTCAATTTATAGTGATCACCTGTTCTTGACACATACTATTGATTAAAATCAGTATTCAGAGACCTAAAATTAGTGCCCGATCATATTTATTCTTTTGACTTTTGATAAAATTTAGAATCCTTGCAGTAATACTGATCTAAGTGGCAGTGATAAGCTATTTCAAATCCAAGGATCATCTATCAGATTTGTTTGTCACGCTACCAACTGATTACCTTAATTCAGGTTTAATTCCTATAATAAGTTATGTAATCTATTAGAGTGATAAGGAATAGTTTTTTAAGAACTATTTTATATTATAACGATAATCATTATTACTACTGTAACGTATGGCTCCAACATATTGGTATTTTACATGTAGTCATACGTAAGGATTTACTGTTGTTTTCCTTTTCTGATTGGAAGAGTGGTTTTCTGCTAGGACGTTCATTCACACTGACTACGTGTGCAGGGCTTATTTCTCAGGATGGCTGTCTTAGGGATTCTTTTTTGTTTGTTAGGTTGACTAGCTTGATTTGGGTTGGTTGCTAACACCCCTAATGTTAAGAGAATAAAAGTCATCAGCACGTGAAGGAATTTGAACATGTCATTGTCTACACTACCCAGTACACAACAGTTATATCTTAATACAAACACACCCAAACAAACCAATTAAAAAAAGAAAAGTAATGACGTTAATTGGGCATTATTGTGGATTTGTAGGGTGTATTTATTATTTAACGTTCCAAAATGGGACCTCATTTTAATAACTTAGTGTCTTCTACATACAGGTTTGTGTATAACTATTAAATGGGCTTGCTGTGTACTGAGTGATGACATACGCTCAGGCAATCGAATATTTTTCTACATGACACTGCCTTCTAATTCCTTACATTGAGCACGCTTATGACATTCATACTACTCACACCATTGATTTCTGCCTCACACACAACATATAAACGTTCTAGTTCAAGTGATCAGAGATTGAAACTAAAGTGCGATTTATATAGAAGCTTAGCATATTAGTACACACGTGATTAAAATATTGTAAATGCGTTTGTACTACTACACTTTCATGCTACCTATGGTTTTAAGTAATATAGTGAGCAGAGAAAATAATTAATTTTAACAAAAAAGGAGCTTAATAGTAAAATATATAATAACTATAATAATTGAATGCTCATGATTTTTAAGGCATTCAAATTTTCTTGGGTATACATTAAATAGAATTTATATCAAATTTAGCTGGTACATTGTGTGTGGGAGGGTAATGGAAGTGGACAAGTTTACTCAATCAATTAGCCCTTTTACCGGACTTGTACCCAAACCTAAACCCAGTCTTGCACCCTGACATAGGCCCAGACATGCAACAAGAATGCACCAATGATTTAACTACCAGGAAGTGTCTTGTTATAGCAAGCAATGCTTAACTTTGTTTGAAGAATTATTATTGTTACTATTTTTAGCACCCCATCTTACTACCTGTTTAGGTTATATTACGACTCTAAATTTATAATATTTTTCTGGACTAATGACCCAAAGTGGTATTGCATTTTGCATGCAGTTTCAATTGCTAATTAATTTCCAATTGATAATATTTAATTAACTTAATTGGATTAATTTAAATAAAAACAAAAATTAATTTCAATGACTTTTTATTTATACAAATTATAAAGCACAATTTTATTGAAAATGTGACTCTGTTACAATGTAAAGTAAGTGAATAAAATACACTATTTCAGTTGATACTGTAAAGCTGTTCAATTCTAAGGGATAATTCTTTCAAGTTTTTTTAAATTTTGATTCATAAATTTTATCAACTAAATTAATCAATTTTAGTAAATTTTTACTCTTACAACCAATATAAAACTAAATAAATTAGTTACGTAAATATGTGACTTCACTTCAAAATTTGATGAGTGACAAAAACATAGTTTTTCAGTGACAGCCATGATGTAGGTGATCTATTTGAAAATTGAGTGACATGCAAATCATTCTGAGGTTCTTGATCGTTACAAAACCTAAAAACCCTTATTTATAGAATTAGGCTATAACATAAAAAGAGATAAAAATAACTTATTAAAAAAAATCCGAGTCAGAATGGACTCGTCCTTGAGCTGGGTCCAAAATTCCGAGGGTTTCAAATCGTTGTTTCAACAATGCCACTATTGGCAGTATTTCTGTAATTCTTTATAACACACGAGTTTGTTGAAGTGCTTGTAATTATTATAATAATTTGTAATGTTTGAAGCTCTTTTCGAAAACCTTCATACGATTCTCAAAAACATTCTTGCAACCCTGGGTTAGAGAGATTTCTCCGCCCTTGTTTCCATCTTATATGAACAATAGGCTTTAGTTTTAAATATCAGAGAATAAACATCCTTTTTTATTTCATTTATAAATAAGAAACTATAAACATAAAAGAAAATCAAAGTTATGTATTTTATAAAGTTAATCACAATTAATAATTAATTTACTAATCTTGCTATGTTCTAATTCTGAGTTTGATGTAGAACTGCAAAGTAGGAATATGATGTTTGCAACACCTGGAAAAAAATGTATGCTGCTTAGTTAAACAAATAAACTATATAAATCTAGATTCATATTTAAAATTAATCCTTATCAATGGGGTCCTACATATGATGTCTTTAATTTTACTCACTTGAGGTATTTAACGTGCACTTTCTGAACCGACTGATTATATCAGCACACGACTTATAATCCAACTTATATTTAGACCAGACACAAAACCCAACCCCTGGCCGTTAAGTCATCACTGTGAAAGGGTAAGTCCATATTTCACCAATGATACATTTTTCGGCCATGCCAGAAATATAACTCGGGACCCTTATCTCAGTAGACAAACACGCTACCGACTGAGCTATGATGGACTACCTATACTATAGAGTGTTACATAAATCATGCCATATATCTCTCACATATATTGTGCTCAGATCTGAATATCTAGATTTATTTCCTATCAACGATTCTCCCATGATTTGTATTTCAATCCACCACCAGATGCCCCAAATTTGGTAAAACATTAATCATAGTAAATTATGTGAGGTTTAAAGTTTATTATTATGTTTATACGATATTACGTTACAGAAGTATATCCGTCCTACATTTGTAAACATCACCAATGATAAGGCTCCAAACATCCCAGCTGTGATAGTGGCCGGTTTCTGAGATCTCCTGATGATATTCTGGATCCGGAACTTGAATGTTGGAGACGCATCGTACCACGAACAACTGTAGGCAGCTTGGCCTACATTGAAACTCTGGAAACCAATTCAAATATTACATTTGCTTACTACTAACTAGATACAATAAAGTACAACAGGGGACACTTCTTACATTTACCATGTTAAAACGAGCGATGAGTTGCTTGTTGCAACATTAATGGTCTTAAGAAGTGGTAACAAATTCAAATTATCGAGCATTGTTATGGCATTCATCATGTAAAGAAATTAACTGACTTATTAATACCTATTATTAAAAAAAAAAGTTATTTGACAACAAAAAGGCAAGTATCTATGTTCATGTGATTTATAATACATATTTGAAAAAAAATAACTTTATTTAAAATATGTAGGGTTGGCTGCCTATTTTGTTAACATAATTCTAAGGAAGATGAATTGTTTGACAACGCCGAGAGTGCTGCACCTAGAAACGTAATTATTTCACAAATTATTGTTTCTTTATAGAGTATAGATTAGATACCTGTTTCTAAATTTTTCTATCAAGTTCTTTCACCTTGCAGCAAGGTCAAGACATTGAATAAATTTATCTGCCAGTCCTAAAGCTATTAACTGATCGATACAAAATTTGATAATAATATAAAGGACAACAGGATGAAGATTTTCTACTGGTACAAATCCTATAAAAGGTCAGACAGTGATCATATCCCACATTACATTTGCTGTTCTAAGCCATCATCATGATTTGTTTTCAATCTGTGGCTGGGTCAGTTTAGTAGAATGCCTCTATCTCCCTCTATCCTTTCACCATTCTTCCTCATTTAATTGCGTCTATTCTTCTCCTTTCATTTGCAAACGTTCTTTTATCTGCTCCTCCCATCTCTTTCTTAACCTCCCCTGCAATCTTTTTACTACATACTTCATTTCCATAATTTTCTTTGGCATCCTCTCCTTTTCCATTCTCATCACATGCTCATACCATCTCAGTCTTGCTTTCTCTACTATCTCATGTACGCTCTTTACCTCCACTATTTCCCGAATAACTTAATTTGTAATCTTTTTTCTCCTCGGGATAGCTAACATCCTCCTCACAAACTTCATTCCCATGGCCTCAACTTTATTAGTCTCTATTGCAGTCAATGTTTCATGTTTATGCATCATATGCGACAATGGTACAAAGTACACCCTGTACAACACTTCCTTAAACTCAAGGGAACTTATCTTCTCCATGGTCGGTCTCTTACACCCTATAGAACAACACTTCCTGGTGTCCTCTTCTCATTAGATTCTATATAATCCCACCTTTTACCTTAATGGCACTTCCAAGATATGTTACATTATGCACTTTTCTCAGTTATACTCTGTCCAACTGTATAGCTTTACCAGGACTTTTCATTTTCCTTGTCACTACCATCACTTCTAAGCTTAACTGGTGAAAGTGGATAAATTATTTTTGTCAAGCTGCCTGTTGGCTCATTAAAAAATATGGAGTTCACATTAAAACTTGTAATAATACATTAAGTAGGCCTGTGTGAATCCAACCCAAATGTGTCATTGGGTACTTACTATACCATATTAAAGATTAATTTGAAATACAAAATTTATTTTTATATTGTAAGGTTAAAATAATGTCATTTTTATTTGGTTGTCCCTTACCTCCAAAGTAATTGCGTTTGCATAGCTACACATCAGTTCGAATTGCCATATAAGACACGCTGCCATGCTTATGATTGATATGAATTCAAAGCTTGTAGGTGGTAGCTGAAAGTAATCATTATTAATACAATATTACAATAATTGGTGTCATATTAAATAGTATTTACTTTTGTATTTATTGTCATTTCCATATTCTCCTTTATTGTTTAAGCTAAGACTATTAATTAAAAATTGAAGTGGATTTGATATGATTAATATTTTAAGATATAAGGAATATTTACGTTTTAAAGGCTATGGTATTTATAGGTCAATATTAAACATAATTTTTAATGTAATACATACTATTTTTTGCATTACCAACTAATATAATTACAGTAGCTAGATAAATTAATTCTGTGTTTTATCACATTTCTTATAAATAAAAATCATATGACAATTATTAATATTTAAGATTTTATACTCACGTTTGTTGCTTGGAATCCAGCAAAACATAAGCAAATAGAAAGTATCAAATGTTGCAGAAATAATGGATAGCTCATTATTTCTTTAAGTTTTTGATTATACCTGTAAAAAATTAGGTACTTTATTTAATTTAGAATTGTGCTAATCAATAATTTATTTTTAAAATATCAAGCCTTCTCAATTAAATGTTTTGAAGTGATATTATAATATGATCGCTGTAAAAATAATGATTGAGAGTCATACTTAAAATTAATAGAATGCACTATTGGGTCTGAGGAGTTAGTATAAAAAATCAATTAAAAGTTTTAATGTGTTTTTTTTTGTCTATCTTCAAAGTGTTTTTTTTGTATAGATATGGGGAGAGTGGGGCAAGACAGGGCACTCAACAAAAAAAGCTGTAGAGAATAAAAAAACGCAATTGAATCTGAAAAGTATGTCTTTATTAGTCCAACTTTATATAGTATTTATAAAATTGAAATCAATATTATATTTTCAAAATGAAATTAAACACAACACCAAGCGGGGCAAGATGGGAAAACACATGGGGTAAGATGGGTTAGTCTTTACATTCTAACTCTTATGGGGGGGGGGGGGGTGTAGTATAAAACCTCGCTCCCTCAATGACCAACTCAGTCGGTAGAGCACCTAAAAAAACTGAGACTCTAACCTATCGAGGTATCCGCGGTGATGTAGCAAGGAAGGATATTTTTGTGGCTTTAATGTGGCCCAGTAGCGATAGACATAATTACCAGGTAAACTTACCCTCTGATATGTATCCACGGTAATCCTGTAGCTCGTCGCGAAGTTCTAAATGCTAGTGAAATAAAAGGGTGGGCGCCAGTGAGTTGAGTTTATTTTATGGAGCTATACCATTGTGCTATTATCGCTAACAGAAGGAATCAAACCAGGTCTATCCCTCAATTTTCTCACAGCAGTGCAATAATAATTATAATACTAGGCCTATATATTTATAGATGACACTTACTTGAGTAGAGACTGGTGGTACTGGATGCATCCAGCCAGATTAGGTTTCCAGATGTGTTCACTCTCTATGATTGACACTGAATTTACGTCATCCTCTTTTAGGTTCATCAGCGTTTTATTCAAAATTTTGAACTGAACGCACATAGCTGACATGACAGCAAAGTAAAGTAAGTCAATAGCACAACAAATTATAGCACAATAGAATGTTCCAATTAATTGTTGTATAAATATCAGGTATTCATTGAAAGTATTCTCAGTGTCAAAGGGGTAGTAGGCTCTTATAATCATGTTTAGCGGAGATTTGGTAAGTGTGTTGTTTTGAAGATGTGCATTACTTACATATGTTTTATGCGCGTTTATATTATCAATACCTTTAAAGATCCAAACCACCACGGTACAAACGAAACAAGTGTTATAGAAAATTGTAAATGATTTTAAATTGTGAGAAGCTTTCTTTATAAGTTCTAATTTGTCCTCGTCTAAATGTCCCACCAACTGTAAGAAATTGTTTTCAAAGTAGTTGGTCATGTGTTTAATATCATTTCGCTTTAATATTAAAATTGCCCATTTTCCATAACTAATTATCATTGATAATATTACGCTTATACCATCTGAAATATACTCTGGTTTATCTATGTTGTTAATAACACTTATAAATATCGATACAATGAATAAAAACGTTGATGAAAAAACAAAATTTGAGTATATAGTATGAAGGTTCACCCTCCATCGTGGTGCCTTTTGATCATCAATTTGCCAAATTCCCCAAATCCTTGATACTAATAAGGTAAAAGAGAAAAAGGGTTCAAGCCCAACATTAGAAAGGTCCCTTTTCATAATCCCCCTTTTAACTGTTCTGCTTTTAAAGTTTAAAACAAAATCTATTTATAGCAGAATAATTTAGAAATATGGCGTTGATTAAAATACAATACATGTATAGAAAATTTAGACCATCTAAATAAATAGGCGAAGACACTTAGAATTAAACGGATAACTGTTGAAGCCCGCTATTTATTATGTTTTACTGTCCCGGCCTGTGTTGTTAATTATGAAGTCTCAAATAAAATAAGACTTTTGCAAGAAGCTGGGAGATGGAATATTAAAACAACCGTTATTCTTGTGAAAGGGAGAGTAATAATAATAAATTATATTTTCACAGACTGTTCAAAGATTATTAATTAGGTACTTTACGAAGAGAGAAAATATTGATTTTATCAAAACATATAGTAAAGGTGCAAAGTATACACGTTAGTCTATAATAAAATCAATACTACCGGTATTAATTCTTTCTCCTAATTACGGTGAGTTTTACTTTCAATATAATATTCTGTTTCTTCTAATTTTATTGAAGGGACCTATCATTATACTGAACTAAATTGTTCAAAGAACTAATCCATTCACTGTTGCATCTTAAACAGATTTCATTATCAAGTTTGATAATTATATCCCGTCCAATATTAGGCCTATATGTATTCATGAAATCTTAATGTCTTCGAACGTTCTATAGAAAACCATGTCATTATATTATTTGTATTACAATTTAAGGTGTTCCCAATCACTTTACCATTACTATAAATGACAAAAATTATGCTGTCCACAAAACAAGAATAGCGATGTCATCTGAATTATTTAATTTTCACAATCATAACATAACAACTGTTTATTAAATAATATAATATAGATGTATTTCAATACAAACGTTTGTGTGTGTGTAAAAATAGCAAACAACATGAACATGTAAGAAGAGTCGGAAAGTTCTATCGAATACATTTTAAATTAACCAACTTTATGTATCTTTTCTCAACAACCAATAGAGATATTGGGCTCAAATTTTTACAACTTATTTTACCTGTCTAAATATGTATTTATAACACTAGGCTAATAAATATTAATTATTTTGACTCTTACAAATATTTGAATATATGTCCAAAGAAAATCTAAAAAAAAAAGCTAAATCAAGTAATGTTTTTAACAGCTTGTTCTAAAAATCTGTTTCTAGGCTGATAGGCTATGTGGTAAAAGTTTCGACACATCTCTATTGGTTGCTGAGACAAATGTACCTTAGCATGGGAAAAACATAATTTTCGGGAAAACTGAAATGAAATAAGCTAAAACTTTTTCCTAATATACCAGTTTATTTCAAAGTGTCCAGCTGCATATGATAGCTTGAGTAGGTCTTCTTCCTCTTTATATAATTCTTCAAACTTTTTAGGGATGTTAGAATCGATTGCGTGGCCATTTTTTTAATTTCCTAAATCTAATTCGAGTTTTTGCATCACTTCAGAACAGTTTTTACAAACAGCCACTCAACATTTCCATAGCCAGAGGTACCATAGGTAGACATAGCACTATAGGCTCCAAGTCTGAGGGCAGTATGCAAGAACAATAGTGAATGCTTAGTGAGCCGATAGTATGGTCCCGAGCACACTAACGCTCCACCTTTTAACCTATGATGATGCAAGCAGCCCCACGCTAGTGTCCATAAAGCATCCGCCTAGTCAAGTTCTTGCATAAGGCCCTGAGTGTTTCCAGGTTAACGAACAGTTTTTTGGAATACGAGTTCAAATAATATTGTTGACTGACTCGTTCGGATTTTGGCTTCTATCATGTAAGCATTCATTCTTCAGTAGTTCAGAATCACTATGTCCTGAAATACTAATTTTATATTCAGCATTATAACCCCTGGTAGCAAAAATGTGTTGTACGGCCATATGGCAGTTTAGCCGCCGTCGCGCGCTGATGTTTGCACCAGTTATGTGCCCATTATACCCACGTGACTAGGAATCCATTGGTACCCCAATTCGTAGCCCCTATCTCGTAGAGAGGCGCACTCTTCGTGTATTTGAAATATCAATGGGTGTGATGGAGGGCTTGACAAGCCACTTAGAGACTCCAAAGCGCAACGGAAGTCGCATAATACCACTAAAAGCTGCGAACATAAAGATAAGATATATTTCAATGCATGCAGGATAGCAAATAATTCCGCTGTAAATATTGATGCATCGTATTGTAGTCGACATGTCTAACCATAATTAATATTACTGTCATAGAAGGCCGCACCTACTAGGGCTGGATACCCTCCCCTCCTAGCACCATCTGTAAATATAAGTCTGTATCCACCCCATCTTTCTTTCATATACCTTACTGCATTTAACTTCTGTTCAATAGGATGGGTAACTCTTTTTACTCCTGAATCAGGAATAGATAACACCACTGTACATCCCAGAGGGCCTCATGCCCCTCAGTGATACACTGTACCGGATACGGAAGATAGAACTATACTGATGGAATTCATTCAAACCCAAAAAAATTATCCACCAGAGAAGGGTATGTTTTGTTTAACCAATATTGTTTTGTTTGAACATAATTTGTAAGGATCCAAAGTATACGTCGCAGATAACCAAAAGTTGAACAATATTTAATAAAAAAAAATGTGTCCGCCAACAGATGGCGTCTAAGAAATAAAGGGAGTTCTCCAACTTCAGTAAGGAGTGCCCAGACACAGTCTTAAAGCCGCATATTGTACCTTATCCAGCTTTGCTAGTGAGGATCTTTATGCAGTGTGATATTAAAAAAACCTATACTCCAATCGAAAACGTATATGCCCACAACACATTTGTAACATTGTATATGGGTGGAGCCCCAAGAGGCACCCGCCACTGATTTCATAGTATTTATAAACCTGTCTCATATTCCAGATAATTCGAAAAAAATGCGGGAGCCAAGATCCCTTCATGTCTAATGTCATGCCTAAAAATCGCACCGTCGGCTGTACCTTAATTCAACATTCTTCATAAACTAGTCTAATTGAGATATCTCGCACTCTATGTCGGGTGAAGATTACATTTAGAGTAAAAAAGTGGGCTGTCAATCAATTTGAAAGCAAAGGAAACACTGATTGTAACTTACCCACCCTCTCTGACAAGTTACAAGACCGAACGTATATTACCACGTCATCCGCATACTGTTGAGTCGTTATACCAACCGGAAAAGAGTGACTAGACTGCATATAACAGAGGGCTGAGCACTGATCCCTGTGATAGGCCCCTTCATTGAGTTCTAGGAGATGATCTAGCTTGTCCTATCTTTACAGTGTACGATCTATTCTGAAATAGATAGCTTAACCAGTAACACATTTTGCTAGAACAGCCCAGGCGAGAAATTTATCAAATAACACAGAATGCTCGACATTATCGTACGCACCCTGTATATCGAGGAAAAAAGCTGATACAAATTAGTTTTATGACAATCAATTTGAATATCAGAAACTAATATAGAGAGGCTATTAAGTGTGAAACGTCCCGTTCTAAAACCAGATTGCATAGTATTGAGGAGTTCATTCATTTCCAGATATAGTTCTAAACGGGCTTTAACTAAATGTTACATGATTTTACCAAAACAGGACGAGAGTGCAATAGGCCGATAAGAGCTTGTTAACTCCGCGCTTTTACCCGGTTTTAGAATAGGAATCAGAAAGGAAATTTTCCATGCCGTTGGTATTACCCCCTCCTCCCACAGAGAGTAAAATATTTCTAGCAGCGCACGTTGAGAAACAGACGACAATTTTGTCAACATACCATAGGACACATTGTCCGGGCCGACCAGCGTGTGTTGCACTCGATTCAACGCTGCCCTTAATTCAACGCCAGTAAAACGTTTATCGAGCTTAGGAACACCCAAATTGGGGAATTCCAACGGGGAATACATAACTGAATCCGGTATCACCCTACAAGCGAATGACTCTGCAGTAGAGATCCCAAAGTTTGTAACAATACCCTTGAACCATTTGATTGTATGCCAAACCTTTGTCAGAGATACATCGGGAGAAAGAGACTCGCAATATAACCGCCAAGAATCACGCTTTGCACGTAGCAGCTGCCGTACGACAGTAGCTTTCATAGTTTATCAGGTTAGAATTTTGTTTTAAAGTATACAATGATAACCTCCTTTGAGCGATCGCTTTAGAACATGACTCTGTCCACCACGGGCAACGTTTAACTCTCCTATGACCCCCACTATGTGAGGTTGGTACTGCCGCATCAACTGAGCTCTGTAGAGCATTAACAAAGTTGTACTGTACTAAAGGATCGCAGTCCACCGCTAAATTTTGAACGGTTAACTCCACTTTTGTCGAGTATAGTTCCCAATTTGCTTTTTTTTTTAGTTGCGTGACCTATCCAGAGGAACAGTTTTATAGTAATATGGGATCTTAGCTTCTATTTTCAAAATAATGGGCAAATGATCACTGCCCATGGATTCGCCAATCGTATCCCAAGTTAAGTATGGTGCAAAATTAAGGGATACAAAAGTAATATCTGGACACCTGTTAGGTTATGGAGGTCACGTAAGCTGCCTGTATTTAATATAACAAGAGGTACCACTGGTAAAGTTTAATGAATCTTTATCTCACAGCGATCTATGTAAGGGGAGCCCCCCTCCCCCAAACACATGGTGCGCATTCATGTCAGCGCAGATAATAACCGGGGATGGTAGACCTCCGACAAGTTGATCTCATGAATTATTATTGAAATTATCCGGTGTAGGGTTGTATATAAAGATATAACTGAAAATGTCCTGCCTGCGGAAAATATGTTTAGCCCGACAAACTCCCAAGGATATTGAGAATTTCCCGATGTTATTTCAACAGATTGAATATCCGACCTAATTAACTCCCACTCGGGCAGGCCTATCCGATCTAAACATTTTAAATTTATTTATAACAAAATTATCCTGGTACCTGAGCCAAGTTTCACTTAACGCTACTATATGGATATCACGAGGAAAAATTAATTGCTCAAGGTCCGCTATTTTTTGGTTCCTAATGCTTCTAGAATTCCACTGTATCATATTTAAATAACTAACCATAAAAAACAATATATATATATATAAATAAAAATATATACACACATATATATATATATATATATATAAACACCTAACTCAGACATTACCTTGGACACCCCTACTTACTTTGATCCTAGCAGTTCTACGATTATGGCTATTAGAGCGTCGCACATTCCTTAACAACTTTAGCATTTTCCCTGTTATTGTTGCCATTAAACTTGACAGATCTAACTCCCCTGGCGCTGAGGAAGCCACGGTTACTAGGAGCGACATAACTTTAGAAACCATCTGTTCCAACCCCTTACTTATGATGTCTAATGTTCCTTCGATAGAGCTTCCTGGCGAATCCACGTCCATATCCCCAACAACCTGTTCCAGGGTACTCGAAAGAGTCGCCGCGTAGGACGTTACATTGCGTGGCCGTATTGGCATATTTGGGAATTGAGAATTGTCCATGACAAATTGGGCCCCCCTTGGTTGCATAGCGCGACTTGTAGGGAGAGTTGCTGTCCACAGCCTGACCAGCCTCCCGGTACGACAAATTGTGACGAGCCATTGTAGATTTGATTTAACACCGTCGCATCCACTCGGGACACAGTCACCAAATGAGCCCCCCCCCCCCTCCCTCCTCACAGTGAACACATTTTGGGGTTCCTTGTAGACATTCTTTTATGAGATTACCACTTCCACACTTTGCACACCTATGCCTCCCACTACGACAGTTGACAGAGAGATGTGCAAAACGTAAACAATTGTGACATTGCGTCACTGTATAAACATAAGACTTGACCTCCACCCTAGAGAAACACGTGACAACATAAGACTTTCTGCTACAGTACCTGTGAGGAATGCCAGGTCTCCACCGTGGTTCGGATTCCACGTTAAACTGTAGGTCCTTCATTTCATCTCACAATCACCCTACCCTTACACATTAGCGTAAGTGCGTATAACCCGAACGGGTAGTAAGACGCGGTGCTAATAATAATAATAATAATAATAATAATAATAATGCTACAGTACCAGAGGGTTCAAACCACTCAGATGTATCAGGATTGCGCCTAATGAAACGTCGTACCTGCAATATTGACAATTCACTTTCTCTCTCTAACTCTTCCTTGATAAATTCCTCCGAGAATTGAATATTATTAGTAACTCCAATCCTATGTTCATTACGACCCACTCTGTCAACTGAGACAGTTCCATATCTGTCATAAGACTATTAACTTCCGTAATACATAACAATTTAACAACAATTTGGTTTTTCCCTGCCGGAACAATGTTTATACTTAGGAAATAATCCCTTTCGTATTTTTATTGAATGCATATTCTGAATATTTAATTCCAGTGTATTTGAAAATGTAATTTTGTACAGCCCTGGATTAGAAGAATTGAATACATCTTCTATTTCGATTGCTCTACTGTCATCTGAAACAATTGTCCCAATTTGACTCTCCTTGGCATTAGCTACTGTGCCCAAACCTCTCGTGGACCCATACAATGTTGTGGGAGACCATGTGTCTGCCCCCGTGGTCACCGGTGTCGCAGCTAGGGGTCCGCGCGCCAGAGTTGGGGCGCGATACAAGTTCTAGTATAGGGGTTGTACGAAGAAAGTTGTCCGGTTGATGTTTTAACACAAGTCTTTATTTGTGTCTTTGGTTGCGTTCCCCCCTTGGTCGGTCCGGTTACACAACTGTATCTCGAAAGCGAAACCCCCCATCTCCAATCCCGCGCATGACGGTGTCTCTATCCCCGATCAGCTCTGCCCACTCCCAGAACTGAGAGCCAACCGCTCATGAACCACTGACCCGTGTTGACCGGAGTCAGGAAAACCACTCTGCGCTCTCGAAGAGCGAGCCTTTCAACCCCAACGAGCGAGGCGCGGGAAGGTCGTGCGCAGCTAACCACGCATGGCAGAAAGAGGGAGGGGGGAACGGGCAAACCGCGCAGCGCGCGGGCCCAAAGATAAGTGACGAGACACTCGGCACAGAGTCCCCCCCTAAAACTTAAGGGCAGGGCGGGAGGAGATGAGGTGTCCAAAGAAAGAAATATTAACCCAAAAACCCGGACCAACCAAGGGAACCCACAAAAACAATATTACATGTGATGAAATAATACAAAACAAGACACCAGTGACTTATTAACAGTGAATGAAATGTACCCTAATTCAAAATTTAACGTCTACAAGAGTTCAGCGCGCGCGCGCTAAAAATTAACCACCTATTCTAGAGTTACAACAGTGAAATTAATTACATCAATATAAATATATACCTATTATAGAACAATGTCCAAATAATATTCCTCGAAGGACTTAAGGTATAAATAACATGATTATTAGAACGAACAGAATAAACAATATACACAATCGCTATCTCTACCAAAATTAGGTAAATGACTAGAAATGCATTTTCTAGGGAAAAAAGAAACAGATATCCAGTTGGCTTAACACCAAGTCATTATAACTTATGTTCACTCTTATTTCACTTAGTCCCTAGTTTGCCCCGTATTATCTAGGAACACTTATTATCGTCTTAGCAAAGAGCACTCACAACCTATTTTCATTATGCTGAGATATGCGGTACACGCAACATACGGAAATGAACAACAGCTCATAAATACACACTTTTCTTCTTCAAGCAAAACATACATATGAACCACAAGAAAACTTAATAACTAGGTTCACTCTCGGAGTCAGTGACAAGGTTTTAGTTGCGTGACATGGGCACGACGTGTGGCCAGACCAGTTACAGGATCCAATAATTGGACCGTAACAGGGGTGAGAAACTTGGATATGATGGTCGGAGCTGACCACCGGTAATCCAACTTCGCCGTTTTGCCGTCAACCGCTCTACTGTAATTATGTAATTCGTATACGACTTTATCCCCGACCTTGTATGGTACCGGATACCTCCCTGCGTCGTACCTGCGTGCTACCTTACTCTGTGTTTTTTTCAGCTGGCATAAAGCTTCCCCCCATTCGGTCTCAATGCATCTGTCAGATTGAGCCTCCAAGGCTCCCGGGAGTATTTCCCACCTCAGGTTGATGGGAGAAAGTAAGTCATGACCTAACATCAAGGAGGAAGGGGTCTTCCTGTGACTGTCATGTACAGCGCTATTAAACGCTATTTGCAATGGCGTTAAGTTTTTATCCCAGTCCTTATGGTGGACGTGGTGAAAGGCAATCAAGGCGGCCTTGAGGTTCCGATGGAACCTTTCCACGTGCGAGGGTTGCGGATAGTAAGGGGTCGTGGTAACATGTTTTATACCATTGTTAAAACACATATCCTCAAATATTTTGGATGTAAACTGGCTCGCGTTGTCTGACACCAGGATATGAGGGTACCCAAAGTTGCGAAACAAGGTAGCATCAAGAGCGTCAACTACCGAGTTGGAAGTCGCCACTCTCAATGGCGTCATCCACACAAACTTCGAGAATCCATCAACTATGGTAAGTAAAACGTTGTGTCCTTTCCGTGACCTTGGTAAGGGACCGAACAGATCAATAAAAACTCTGTCAAGCGGGAAGCTAGCAACTCCTGAATTTAACATCCCGTATCGGCGATTCCTAGCCGGCTTAGCCCTAAGACACACCTCACATTTCCTAACCCAGTCCCGGATTTCCGCTTTCATCTCTTTCCAATAAAAATACAAACAGATTTTACCTATGGTCTTGTTCGCACCTAAGTGCCCCCCCACCGGGGACTCGTGATAATACGCGAATATCATCCTAGCCAAACTATGGGGAACGTAAACCTTCCAACCTGCACGATGGTTGGGTCGTATCAAGAGAGACCCGTTAAGCAGTTTAAGGTGATCGGGATTAGCCTTGTCTTCGCAAGTCTGAATCAGGTTCGACGACTCCGGATCCTTTCTCTGAGCTTCTCCGATCGGGGTAAACACTTCAGGGATTTTGCTCAACACGCCCAAAACTGCCTGGGCCACCTGAGGACCCCCATTCCCACGGTCATCGGGTTCCTCAAACATACGAGACAAGGAATCGGCTACTGGGTTGTCCGCCCCTGAAACATGAGCAATCTCGAATCTAAGTGACTGCAACTTCGCCACCCAACGTCCTATCTTTCCGATCTGCCTAGGATGTCTTAATAACCACGAGAGAGCCGAATTATCAGTATACAAGTCGAAAGGGTGATGTTCGAGATATTCTCTAAACCGGTCGGTGGCGTAAACTATTCCGAGGGCCTCCAACTCAAAGGTAGAATAGTTACGCTCATGAGGATGCAGAGTACGACTAGCGTACGCGATCGGTTGAAGAGACCCATCGGTCTCTTGACAAAGGACGGCTCCCAACCCAGTCGAGCAAGCATCAGTTTGGAGAACAAATTTTTTAGAAAAATTAGCCATCTTTAATACGGGGGGCCCAGACAATGAACGCTTCAAGGCGTCAAAGGATGCCTGACACTCGGGAGACCAAACGAACGGAACTCCCTTTTTCTTTAAGTGGTACAAGGGTCCCGCCAAACTCGCCAATTTTGGAATGAACCTTCCAAAAAAACTTACCATACCGAGAAATCTGGAAACTTTCTTTTGGTTGACAGGGACGGGGAACTCCTTAATAGGTCGGACACGCTCGGGGTTTATAGACACCCCCTTGTGGGATACCACGTGACCCAGGTACTCTATCTCTGAAACTGCCAACCTTAGCTTCTTCGGGTTCACTGTCAAATTGGCCGCCCTCAACCTGTTCAAGACTTCCCTAACGTGTCTCTTATGATCCTCCAATTCGTTAGAATAGATAACCAGGTCATCTAAATAGTTGAAGACATACTTAAACTGTATATCTGAGAACACGGTATGTAATAGCCGTGATAGTATTTGGGCCCCAGTTGACACACCAAAGGGGACGTAATTGAACTCCAAGAGACCGCATTGCGTGATGAATGCTGTATACGGCTTAGATTCCTCAGTTAAAGGGATTTGGTAGTAAGCTTTGTTCAGATCTATGACTGTGTAATACTGGGCCTGGCCTAAATACTGGAACGCCATCTCTACGGTGGGCAAAGGGGTTGCCTCGTACAGTATTTTCTTATTCAACTTACGATAATCGACGACCATACGTGGCTCCTGCCCGGGACGTCCTACTAAGAACGCGGGAGAAGCGTAAGGGCTTTTAGACCTCCTCACTATTCCTTTCTCCAACAAGTTCTCGATATGTGCCTTCAAAATTTTAAGCTTAGGGGGGGCATAGAAGTAGGCCTTTGACCTAACAGGGGTGTGGTCAACTAGTTCTATGCTGTGAGAAAATACATTAGTGTGACCAATTCGGTCGCAGACCACATCGGGATACTCGGCCAAAATTGCCTCAAACTCGGGTCTATGGTCACGTGTCTCTTCGAGTACAGTGGCGCCAGGAGTGTCAGGGCAAGACAGGGGTGTCAGCCTTACTAGGAGTCCTGGATGGGATTTAAAACTTATCGTCCCAGAATACACGTCAATGGTGGTCCTAGTTGCTCGGAAAAAGTTGTGTCCTAAGATCATTTGAGTCACCAACCTGGGGCGACAAGGAACCATAATGGCCAAGCCAACCCTGCTATTTTCACTGAGACCTTGATTCTCGTTACTACCCGAAACTTCTCAAGACTCGCAGTAACACAATCTATTTCACAACTCTCAGAGTCCTTAACTAACCTACGCGTGCGGAGAGTCCCCAATATATCTTCCGAAACAACGTTATGTAACGAGCCTGTGTCCAGTAGGGCAACTATTTTCAGAGGTCCAAGTTCGACTGGGGCTCCCAACAACATTGTTTCCCCAGAATGACACGGAGGGCAATTAGTGACGATCTGGCGAGGAAACCCAATCCCACGTCTGAGATTAAATTTTCTCCCCTCACGCCGTGGGCCTGCCTCCGCTGACATAACCGAAACATTCGACCGAGACTGTTTGTCGCAGTTGCGCGCTAGGTGGAATTTGGAATTACATCTATAACACTTCTTTTCTTTAAATTGGTTGGGATTGGTGGGTGTATGGCTACTTCTATTCTGACGATTACCGTAAATTCCATGGCCGTTCCCTGGGTCAAAAGTTCTACCACTCACACCCAGCCGCTCATTCCTCCGATCCCCTACAATACGAGCCTCCTGCACACTGGGTTGGGTCCACCTGTTGTAGTCCCGAATCTCATCATTACATTGCTGGAAGTGGACAGCCACTTGCAACAGCTGACCAACGGTCTCTATTTCGCACCTTCTTATGTTAATCCTAATTGAGGGTCTCAAGTTAGAATAAATGCGATCTACTGTCTGCGTTTCAGAGAATCCCCCCTCCTACGGATAAGGGTCTGGATACGAATAAAGAATTCATTGACTGGTTCGAGAGGCGCCTGAACACACCCAAAAATATCCCTCTCAAGTTGATCTACGTAGTTGGCTGGGAAAAAACACAATCGGAAAAAATCGACGAACCCGCGCCATGTAGTCCAGTAGTGGTGGTTGTTACGCATCCAAAGTGAATTTTGACCTAAAAATATCTCGGGCAGGGCCGTCAACATTTCACTGTCGGTTACTTTGTAGCCGTTTTTTAACTCCTCTATCTTTTCTAGGAAATCTATGGGATTAGATCCAAGGTCAAACGTCACATTCCATTTGCGGACTAAATTCAAAATTTGAACGATCTTCTTCCCTTGAGGATCATTGTCACAAGGAATTTGTCCTAAATTTCCCTCTAATAAATCGCGTTCAGATGGTAATTGATCCTCTACACGTCCTATGTTTTCTAATGGTGTGTTGGGCTCTCCCTTTCTAATGTTAATTTCTTTTCTGAGAGCCACGCCCATCTGATTCTCTAACTCGCCACAAAATCGTTTAAGTTCCTCTAACTTCGTATTCTCCTCAGGCGACTCTGGTGATAACCTAAACAGGCGGGATTTCAAATGACCGAACGTACTGCGAATTTTCTTTTCAACCGACGGTACAGGTCTGTCATACTGAGCTATCATAGTTTGCAAATTGTTAAATTTATCTGCTAGCAAGGGATGTTCTAATGAAAATGCGGGGACTTTATCTATTAACACTAGAGAACGGTTCTCGTCCTTCTCGACGTCAAATACGTCACTGAGTTGTGACCTTAATTGATCAACGGTTTTTTCGGGTTTAGAACCACGAATTGTCAATTCGTAGATTAACTCATCCTTAAATAGTCGACTAGGGTCAGGGTGTTCCATTTTGCAATTCACAAATAAAATTAGATACCACAAAACTAAACAACACATTAAATCCCAAAATTACTAAAAGATCCACGAAATTTGGCGCCCCCTATATTATCATCCCCAATCTGGGTAAAATAAGGCACATTAATCACGAAAATGTGTCTCGCGTCTTTAAACATGGGCGTGCCAGTCTCTGAAATGGCCCCACGTCCCTCCTCACAACAAACAAGAACTGATGGTTCAACTTGGGTAAGTTGTGTACTTCCCTGATTCAAAACCTTGTCACTGCTCGATAGTGATACGTAACTGTAAGATTGGTACATCTTATTAACTAATATATTTGTAAACAATACTAGCCTCACATGTGGCGTTGCCCCTCCCCACATGTCAAATAGAAAATAAAACTATCCTAATCTCAACAAGATTTGGCTAAAGTCATTGAAACAAAACTATCTATTTGGTTGTTGTTCGTAAATAAATTATTCAAAAAATAGTTTATAGTCTTAACACTTCTACATTATTAGAAACATTTGCAGGAATAACCCACTTTTAAGCTTCCCCTTTAGATTGGTTAGCTATAAACATAATAACACAAAGTTAGCTAAAGTTTGATAATAACGATATAGAAAACTTTTTAAATTAATGGTTTCACCAAAACTAGTGTCAAATAGTTCAATAATGGTTAACGTGTTCAATAGTCCCAATGTAAGCAAAACACAACAAACATAGCCATATCATTAAGAGTTAATTGAGTGTCAATTGAAATGGAAAAAAAAAATGTTTTAGAGAAAATATACAGTCGAAGCCAACTTAGCTGATACGTAGATTTCCAGAAGTTCTAAGAGACAGCAGCGATGACAACGATGATTTACGCCCTTGGGTTGAGTACTATCTTCTTAAGGGGGTCAAGTCCTTCTCACCCCGTCGAGAGACGACTCCGTTCACTTCGCCGAAGGGTTAGTCGAATGGGCGGTCTGTTGGTTGGACTGGTGACGAGTGACAACCGGTGACAACGCTTGTGAAAACACAAACCACGCTCTGCTACCATCCTGTGCCCAAACCTCTCGTGGACCCATACAATGTTGTGGGAGACCATGTGTCTGCCCCCGTGGTCACCGGTGTCGCAGCTAGGGGTCCGCGCGCCAGAGTTGGGGCGCGATACAAGTTCTAGTATAGGGGTTGTACGAAGAAAGTTGTCCGGTTGATGTTTTAACACAAGTCTTTATTTGTGTCTTTGGTTGCGTTCCCCCCTTGGTCGGTCCGGTTACACAACTGTATCTCGAAAGCGAAACCCCCCATCTCCAATCCCGCGCATGACGGTGTCTCTATCCCCGATCAGCTCTGCCCACTCCCAGAACTGAGAGCCAACCGCTCATGAACCACTGACCCGTGTTGACCGGAGTCAGGAAAACCACTCTGCGCTCTCGAAGAGCGAGCCTTTCAACCCCAACGAGCGAGGCGCGGGAAGGTCGTGCGCAGCTAACCACGCATGGCAGAAAGAGGGAGGGGGGAACGGGCAAACCGCGCAGCGCGCGGGCCCAAAGATAAGTGACGAGACACTCGGCACACTACTTTGGGAGCTTTGGCTGACGCCTGTCCCGTTGGTTTGACCGCAACACGCCCTACACTAGATTTCGCTTGCTTCATAATTTGATTATTAGCTGGTGAGCTTGAACGACCCGATTTAGAACCTATGGCACTAGATTGAGAATTTTATCGAATATTTGAGTATAGTTCTGTCATAGACGAATCCACATCTCAATCGTCTCCGGATTCCACCGTAACCAAAACACACTTATACACGTCACGGTCTAAAGTAGCACAAAGCAGCCAAACCACGACCTTTCCAAGACTTTAAATACTACATTTCATTACAAACCGTTGTATTTGTCTTAATTCATGAATATAAACCCAGCCTAAGCTAAGCTAGTATTATACAAACTCAATAGCTAATCAAAATAAATTCAACGTTAATTCAAAACATAATAAGGCATGGCAAACATATTTAATATTCCACTCCATTTCTATATACGCCTCGCTTTATGGCCTCCCAAGCCACTGGTTCTGTTAGGGCTAACCATGAATGCAAATAGTCTACCCAACCATTAAAAAAAAGGGATAACCCAGCCCAACCAGTTGGAAAAGATTACTTTTATAATATAACTATCATAGCTTATATCATATTATACTCTAGCAATTCCAGATGGAAATTAATTGTTTGAATACCTTCAAATAAATCAGTTAATTATGTAATATATATTATCATTTAAATAATTTTAGGTACTTGTTTTGATAAACTAATGGGGCTTTGGTTTAAATTTCGCGCCATGTACAACCAGCTGAGATTTAAAAGTTGCTTTTTAGTAAGACCGAACAGAATGAAGAATCAAGAAAGGTTAGCTCAAAATATGGCGAATGCTAAGTTCGTCGTACCTTTTGAGTTTTGATATAAAAAAAACCATAGAACTATCTATTAAGATCTATCATTCCTTATAGTTTATTCTTGCGAAACAGAAATTTGAAACCATTATGAAAGGTGTACTATCATAATCATCAGGTACTTTATACTACTTAACAATTGCATATTTAAAATGTTTAATCAATCATTTAATGTCAAAATATTCCTTTTCTTCCACAGTATCATTCAAAATGAGATTCAACAAGCAGGAGCTAACCACATTAGCGACACAGCCTTCACAGAAATTTGATAAGGAAGGTGTTTATTTCTTCGCGAGAGACAAGAAGGTTTTTTTCGACGTACAGAGAGTGAGTTTTTATCCAGAGAGGCTGATTGGGCTATTCTATTTTTTTAAAGTGTTATATTCAATTTAATTTCAAATATTTAGTTGAGGCCCTCAATAATGTAATATATGTCACGTCAAACGTTGTTAATTTTAAGCAAATGGTCAACACAGGACGAGTCTGATAAGCGCTTGTGAATGCCTGGCTTCAAACCAGACAATTTTCTTTTCTCAACATTAAACATTCATGTCCAAAGCAGATGTGTAACATTCCAACAATAGAAGTTGGTAAACAATCAAATAAATGTTGTCCTTTTCCAATTCAATCAAATACTCGTTGATGTGTGCAAACTGATTCACAATAAAGCCATCTTTTCTGATTCATTTCTTGGTGGGAAATAAGGAAATATATACCTTTATCAACCGCAGCCAGCAACAACTCTACACCTGCTTTGGTGGCTGCATGGTTTAACCTGCTACTCTATCAGTAGACTAGACTGTTGATGATGGATGTACTGAGGGTAGTTTTTCCACTCTCCCTTCATGCAAATGCGGGTACACTTCTCATAAATATAACCTTCAAATCCTTAAAACCATTAGCATAATTAGTACATAAACGTATAACCTGAAAAGGTGGTAAGACACGGTGCTAAAAAAATAGTTTAATTGAAATTTTTTTTTGGAAAATATTAAATGAAATATTTTGGAAAATTTTCCAAAACAATTTTTTTTTTTCCATCCCGCATAATTATTTCAGAAGCAAGGAGGATGAAGACTCGAAACATGACTTTTTACTAAGGAAACGCTTACAACTAAATGTGCGGTAGATAACTGGCTTTACGAGATGTCTCCTTATCCGTTGAAACATAAAGCTGTTGCTAATCTCAATCACTTAGAAAATGTTGGTGCACATTTGATTCAAGGCCACCTCTCACTAGTTTCATCCCATGTCAATTCTTTGAAAATACTAATTTAAACCAACATACTCTAACAAAACTTGCGTTATCCTTAACACATCGAAAACATGCCCATGTGAAACAGCACTATGAGGTTTATTTTACGAGACAATAGGCGTCACAATACACTATCACATAACTACTGTATAAAATATATATATATATATATTCAACTAGATAACCATGTTTCCAAATTTCGTCATTTGCCTAAGTTTTTCATCGTTTTTCCCCATCACCACGCGCTAACTTGTTTCTTTCATCATTCACTGTACACTGTTTTTGAAATTCTCCACAATGAATCTTATATATTTGTCATTAAATATATTAATACGACTTATTTTTGTGTCAGTCGTCAAAACATTGTGTTTATAGTTATTTTTGTGAGCTTAGATGTTAAATTACCTATTCATGAGATTGTTATATAGTTAATTGTATATAACTTTCTTGGTGGCCCTAATGCATACATGGTAAGCTATGCTTTAACTTAGGTAAATTTTTGACTTTTGTCACTTTTCGACTCATCAATTTTAACTTTCATCATTTTTCGACTTTCATCAATTCTTGACTTCTTTGATTTTTGACTTTTGGCCATTTAATTACTTTCATTACTGCTATGATCCTGAACCTATCGAAAAAGTGAGGTATTTCTGTAAGTATTACAAACTATGTAGGTCCATGTAAAAATTCTTGTAAAGTGAGGTTTAGTTTTTAAAACTATATATATACATACATACATACATACATGCATGCACAAGAATGTTGAATGTAAAGTTATATAATTTAATTTTAAATGAAGCAATTTTGTCAATATGTTGTGTTGATGTATGTCTGCATTTAGTTTCAAGTTAGCATGAAACCCTTCCTGATTGGATAATATTCTAACTATAACATAGGCTATACCCTTTAACAACATGGATTGTTGATGTAGTAACTCCATTTTGTCCCATAGTTTGTGTTTTTTTAGGTAGCTTGTTTAATTAAGTGTATAGTTAATCATAGGCATATATATATGTGTATATATTTTAAATAGCCTAAATATATGTTTAATCCTTCGACGTGACTTTTAAAACCCGACACCTTAGCTCAATCGATAATGTGTTTGTCTGCCGAGCTAAGAGTCTCGAGTTCAATTCTCGGCATGGCCGAAAAATTTCTCATTGATGAAATGTGGGCCTATCCTTTCACAGTTATGAATTAACGGCTGGGGACTGGATGTTGTGCTTGTCCTAGTCTTAGGTTAATTATAAGACATATGAAGCTAGGACAGGCCTAGCAGCCGGTAGTGGAAAATATATGGCTTGAATATTAAACATTAAACAGGCTGGAAACAGTGATAGATGTAAAGAAAATATGCCTTTAAAGAAGTATGTACAATATTGTTCATTGTTTTTAAATTTATTAAAAAAAATTAATCTAGATTTAATAAAACCTTGATTTCTTATTATTTTTACAGCCAATTAAATACTAATGAGATTATTGACATCATGACTGTACTTAGGACCATGTGATGCACACATTTCTGTTAGAATAAGTCTGCTCATTAAATGGATGTTTTATACAGTTTAAAAATGATATGTGTCACAGCAATTAAGTAACGTGGTATACCTTTCAACTGTTTCTTGAACACCGCCTTTTATACCTACTCGTTTGGATGGCTCATAGCTCAATCCTTGGTAGATAAAGCTACTGGCAACCATACATGATGGGGGCCCAAGCAAGAGACTCATCACAGAGCTCTTTGAGTTACTACACACACCTCGGCAGATTTCAACTTTAATGGACATTCTTTGGTCATAAACCATTTGGGCTCAGCAGAAATTCAATCTTGGAGATAGTTTAGTCAATATCATTGATGTTCCCTTCACATTGCCCAAGAACGTTGTCCACATACTGTGTGTGTTGCCGACAAACTGTGGTTCAAACAACCTTCATGTGTTGTTTTTTTACCACCTGCAGACACACTTGCAACATCATCCTAACACTAATCTGAGCTTCAAAACTCTTCTTTGAGGACAAGGTTATGGTAGTGGGATGAACATTAAAGGCAAGCATAGAGGTGTAAATTAATAAAAATGTCAACATGGACATTGAATGTAAGAGAGACTAGGAAAGTGGAGGTCATGGGAATAAAGTTTGTGAGGTGCAAGTTTGCTGTCACGAGGAGAAACAGGATTAGGAATGAAGTTATCCAGGAAAGAGTTGGGGTACGGGAGCACATGAGACAGTGGAGGAAGCAAGACCGAGATGGTACAGGCATGTAAAGAGGATGGAGAAGGAAAGAGAATGATGGAGATAAAGTATGTAGGGAAAAGGCCGCAAGGGAGGGCAAAAAGAGTTTGGAGGATCAGATAGCAGAAAGTGTGCAAGTGAGAGGAGAAGAATGTTGGAAGGATAAAGGAAATTGAATTGCAATTCCCCTCAAATCATGATAATAAGTTTGCTAGAGGCTGTAATGGCTATCGGTACCAACTTTCCGTTATTTACATGTGCGTTTGTGTCATGTGTTGGATGACAAAGAATGACACAATAATGCTAGATTGGAAGCCTGTCATCATGATTTCAATGCTTGAAAACCGAGAGAGCTTATGTTTTCATTTGAAATCTGCCATAATGTTTGGTTTTGAATCAATAAAGCATCAAAATACTACTCACTTACATACACGGTAATATGTCTTATGGCGACTCAGATAAATAATAATTATTTGAATAGAGAGCTGGGAGTTAAAGATTTGTCCATAAAAAAAAAGTGAAATGTCAAAAATATACAACATATGTTTGACATTAAATAACCAAATAACATTCCTAAAAATCATGAGAAAGTTGACAAAATCAGATTCTCTCACTTCTTCTATTTAAAGTACATTATCTTCAATTAATAACTTGCAGACTTGCATTCAAATATGGTGTTCCTTGAAGCTATGCAAACTGTATTAGAAAGGAAAGAACTAAAAATATCACAACAAACTTCGCAAAGAGCTCAAACTTCAAACAACTTGATTCACAAAAGAGAAAGTTGTGTGTCTTTTGTTTAGGAGACATTCTTTCTGTCAACGTTTCAAGACCTCCAGACAAACAAGAATTCATGAATCGATATTAATTACTAAGTGCATGGGCTCTATCCCACCATGTTGGTTCTTTTGATTCTTTTTAACTCTGTGTTCATGGCTAACACTATAAACATTCAATTCAATTAAGGGAAAAATGACAACCTGGACATGAGAATCGAACTCGGGACCTTTTGGTTTTGCACGCCGGTGCTACCACTGAGCCATAATGGTTTGTCTCTTACCGAGGGCCATTATTTTTACTGGTTGTTACTGAATCGAATTTATACGTTATATCTGGTGAAACATGTGTTTGAATATATTTTTACCTGCAATTTGATTAATTTGAACAACTTTGTGTACTAATTTGTTCAGGAGCTACCTCACACATTTCTATAAATGAGCCATAGGAAAATATAGACTTCATATAGATGACAATGTTGTTAGATACTTGTCAACTCTTGAAAATAACAAAGAATAATTGTGAATTTTTCTAAAATAATATATACTTTTGATGTAAGTAATTCTTATATTGAGATTTTATATTTTGGTCTTAAATGAAAATACAGGAATAAAGTGTGTCTCACATCGGTGGGCACACTGGCTATGAGGTGAGGTCACCTTCATCTGGTTTAGTTTGCCGTTAGGTCTCTGTTCTAATGGGTGCAAATCCCATCTAGTTATGCTCAAGATGTTTTTTTTTAAAAAGGGCTTTATACTCTCCTTCCAACAAATGTGGGCATATTTATTATACATTCTACCTTTGTCCTTTCTTCCCCTCTAGTAAGATATGCAGAGAGCTTGTATGGGTAGTAAGACTTGGTGTACCAAAGATACCCAATTAAGATGTTTTCATCTAAGCTCTATAGAATTAATGCTTTGTAATAATATTTTATTATTTATGTATTTCTGCTTAGCTATAACTAAATTAATTGTTGATTAAAAATTAACTATGGCTTGAATGGGAAACTTAACTTGATTAATTAAAATAAATACTGGTCAAAAGGTTTGGCCAACCAAGGACCAGTTCATATTATTAATAATAATAATATTATGATTTGTTTTCTCAGCTTTGAATAATCTAGAAGTATTTTATTAGATGTTTAAAATAAGTAAATGTTATTTTATATATATGGAATGTTTCCCTCAGATAAAAAAACCCATTAATTGTTTAAGTGACCATATTTTTGTGTGTTGCATATTAACATTTGGATTCACAAAACATAAATGAACCGGTAAGATCTATTTTCTAAAACAACTTTCTTTCATCAATATGTTTTAAATTTATCACACGCATTTTTTGACCAAAAGACAATGTTTTACAATTTTGGTTTTCTTTAAAGTTTATTTAGGAGCTTGATTAAAAAAAATTAATCCAATATTCACACATTTTAAACAACAAAAATTATGGTTGCTTAAAGCTTTTTAAATATTTGTACCCTACCCCTCTTGTAGATTTTATTTTTGTTTTTCTTAAGTTATAATTTTTATTTTTGCATAAAAGTTAAGAATTGTGTTAGAAAATTTAATTTTGTATTAATTTGCCACTGTTTCTTAGAAGATCCCCCTACCTACCCCTTTTAAGCCACTTTTAATCTTCTTCCATTTTCAACAGACAGTTGCGTAGAATTCTACGTATCGTAATAACTTGGTGGCGGCAGAAACCATCTTGATTGGTCCACTGATACTTCCTGTACTCACATTGTCACTCACTTCGGAAAAAAAAAATAGTAAAGTAAAAAACAAAATGAGAAAAAAAGAGACAAGCGAAGATAACTTTTTTATATATAAAATGGAAACAATAGATTCTTGGGTGTTGTAAACTTTCCAGGGAAAGACGGAAAAAGAGGGAAAAGATCTAAGAGTCTCCGAGAATTGAGCTGCTACAGTGGAGGAAGCAGAGGTATTGACAAATTAATGATCGCACAGTAATTAATATCTTAGCACACTCACCTCAGGGTTTGTTTAAACAAATAAACCCCGTACTAATAAAGTAAACCATAGCAATGATCACCGATGGCATTTTGTCGGAAAATTCTTGTTACAACCACTTAGTTAAAGCGATTCCCACCAACCAGGATCCCGCAACTCCAGAGTCGTGGTTTTGTTAGAGTTTCCTAAAGCTTTTTTTCCCCCTGTCTATAACTTTTATACAATGTGGAAATATGTTGAAAGAATCCATATATCCAAAGAAAATTAAGAGAAGAGTTGCCGTTAATAATGGTAAATAGGAATAGGCATTAAATACTCTTGAAACATTTTATTCAAAAGTATGAGTTAGTTATTATTCACTCGTTTCGGTGGTAATGTGTTCTAACACACTACTCTCGCAGTAGACTAGACTGCTGATAACTGGGAGATCGAAGTTCAGGCTAAAACAGTTTTCCACTCTCCCTCTACGCAAATGCGGGTACACTTCTAAATATAACCTTCCTAATCCCTAAAACGTAGGAAAAAATCGGATAACCCGAACGGGTAGTAAGATGTGGTGCTAAAAATATATAATTCTCTATGCCATTGGTGATCTATTATATTGTATATTTCTAACAGGAGATTTCAAATAACACACACAACCTAGACACAACTAAAAAAAATTCTTCTATTTTTCTGTTTCTATTTTAATAATTTTGTACTGCATGTGTTTGTGTAAATTTGTCGCTTTGGTAGTGCTTGCTTTTTCAATACCTACTAACCCATGAATAATGAGTATTTGATAAAACTGAAGCTTTTGTAGTATACCGCAATTTTATATAACAAATGTTATTATTACAATACTATTACTTGAAATGGTAAACTCAAAATATATCGGCCATTGTTATTGTCACATATTGGGTTTAAAAGGGAAATACATCTAAATAAAAAACATACATAATATTTCAGGCTCTATATTTATAATTGAAATAGAAAAATCTGAATATTATTTGGTTCAAGTTTTATGACCTGTCAATAAGGATTTTGTACCTATTTATTTTGGTTGTATTTGTAAAAGAAGTTTTAAATTCAGTTCACATAACTTTCTGTATTATAATTTCGTCCTATATTTGTTTTCATACAATTTATAGTCCAAAAAATAAACCTATTTTTTTGTAATAATTTATTCATCCAAAACTGAAATGTGTTATTGTTCTCAGACGTAAATACTATTATTGGTTAACCAATTAATATCTACTTGCACTTAATAAAACCTTAAACTTTCTAGATAAATTCAGTGCTGATAGTGTAGCTCTAAAATAAATTAAAGTTTTTTTAACCATGCAACAATTATAATTTAGACCTATTGGATTGTTAAACTAAGTTTTAACACCAAAGACAAAATTTTCGTGCACAGATATGTTAAGATTATTGTTTACATAGTTTTCAGAATAGTTTGGTCAGATCTTAGACTATCAATAATTATACAGGATGTTCAGAAATTCAACACGTAGTTTGTTTGAATCAGAAAAATCCAAAATCCCTATACACTCACATTCGGCAAACTTTGGTAATACTATTAAATTGTGTTCAAATTTTGGTGTACAGCGCCGGGGGAGCAAAGCTGTGCAAGCATGCGTGTACAACAGGTTGCATAGGAGTTAGGCTCATGGCACTGCACACCTTGACATCTCGGAGGACGGCAACAGAACACACCACAGTTAATAGTAAACAAAACACCAGTCCATCTAGAAATGGGAATACATCCTGAGGGTCAACATTAACGGTCCTACATCACAGCAAATCTTTGCCATAATTACATGTGTAGTGCCGTGAGCCTAGCTCCTATACAACCTGTTGTACACGCATGCTTGCACAGCTTTGCTCCCCGGCGCTGTACACTGAAACTTTGAACACAAGTCAATGGTCTTATCATAGTTTACAGAATGTAAGTGTATGGGGATTTTGTATTAATTTTGGTTCAAACAAACTATGTGGGCTTTGAGTTTCCAACAACCTGCATAAATTTGAACTTTCAAAGTGAAAATTAAACTTCTTGTAATATTTCATTATGTTCAACTTTGAGTCTGTAACTCTGCGGCAAGGCTGGGAGAGGGAATAATAAACGTGATTCTGACCAAAGAGGCCAGTGTTTGATTACAATCAGCCACACTGAAATATATTCGGCCACGATGCGACGCGTATTCCCATTCCTTCTCCAGAAGAACACAAGTGTGGCCTTCCTTATCCTGTAACACTAGACTATACAGTTTATATCTGGTAGCCAGTACTAACACTCGTGTGTAATCTGTGACACAGTCAGTCTAGAACGGTGGTGTCGCCTGAGGGGGAACCTGTTGTTTTACTTCAAGTCGCGGGAGCAATGGTCGGAGCCCCTGGGGGTCATTATCCTGGAACAATGCTCTATAAAGGTGGACACACCCACGGCAGAGGGCCCGTATGGCTTCAACTTAGGTGAGTGCTCGTACACAATTTTAAGTACACTAGAGTCGCCACTATCCAGCCCAAAGGGGTGGCACCCTGGGCCTGGTAATAAGGAATCCGAGTGTAAATAATTTTCAGTATGAATTTGTCTCATGTAGCTACTCCTCACGCATACTTCCCTCGACACAGTTTCTGTTTCCAGTATGTTTATTTTAAAACACACTTGTTAACATTGAAAACTTGACCGGATAATCGTGACTTTAGTGTACAATATGATTCTAGTGATGTATTAGATAAATATAACATGTTCGAAAAACCTTTAGTAGAGTCTAACTTTCATAAGAAGGACCTTTTAGGTAATACAAACACATATATTGGTGTAAGTTCTGTAATGGTGTCTGTATACTGGTGTAAGTTCTGTAGTGGTGTCTGTATACTGGTGTAAGTTCTGTAGTAGTGTCTGTATACTGGTGTAAGTTCTGTAGTAGTGTCTGTATACTGGTGTAGGTTCTGTAGTAGTGTCTGTATACTGGTGTAAGCTCTGTAGTAGTGTCTGTATACTGGTGTAAGTTCTGAAGTAGTGTCTGTATACTTGTGTAAGTTCTGTAGTAGTGTCTGTATACTGGTGTAAGTTCCGGAGTAGTGTCTGTATACTGGTGTAAGCTCTGTAGTAGTGTCTGTATACTGGTGTAAGCTCTGTAGTGGTGTCTGTATACTGGTGTAAGCTCTGTAGTAGTGTCTGTATACTGTGTAAGTTCTGTAGTGGTGTCTGTATACTGGTGTAAGTTCTGTAGTAGTGTCTGTATACTGTGTAAGTCTGTATGTGTCTGATACTGGTGTAATCTATGTTCTGTTACTGTGTAAGTCTGTAATGGTGTCTGTATACTGGTGTAAGTTCTGTAATGGTGTCTGTATACTGGTGTAAGTTCTGTAGTGATGTCTGTATACTGGTGTAAGTTCTGTAGTAGTGTCTGTATACTGGTGTAAGTTCTGTAGTAGTGTCTGTATACTGGTGTAAGTCTGTAGTAGTGTCTGTATACTGGTGTAAGTTCTGTAGTAGTGTCTGTATACTGGTGTAAGTCCCGTAATGGTGTCTGTATACTGGTGTAAGTATCTGTAAGTGTCTATACTGGTGTAATATGTAGTAGTGTCTGTATACTGGTGTAAGTTCTGTAATGGTGTCTGTATACTGGTGTAAGTTCTGTAATGTGTCTGTATACTGGTGTAAGCTCTGTAGTAGTGTCTGTATACTGGTGTAAGTCTGTAATGGTGTCTGTATACTGGTGTAAGTTATGTAGTAGTGTCTATATACTGGTGTAAGTTATGTAGTAGTGTCTATATACTGGTGTAAGTTATGTAGTAGTGTCTGTATACTGGTGTAAGTTCTGTAGTAGTGTCTGTATATACTGGTGTAAGCTCTGTAGTAGTGTCTGTATACTGGTGTAAGTCCTGTAATGGTGTCTGTATACTGGTGTAAGTTATGTAGTAGTGTCTATATACTGGTGTAAGTTATGTAGTAGTGTCTGTATACTGGTGTAAGTTCTGTAATGGTGTCTGTATACTGGTGTAAGTTCTGTAATGGTGTCTGTATACTGGTGTAAGCTCTGTAGTAGTGTCTGTATACTGGTGTAAGTCCTGTAATGGTGTCTGTATACTGGTGTAAGTTATGTAATAGTGTCTATATACTGGTGTAAGTTATGTAGTAGTGTCTGTATACTGGTGTAAGTTCTGGAGTGTGTCTGTATACTGGTGTAAGTTCTGGAGTAGTGTCTGTATACTGGTGTAAGTCCTGTAATGGTGTCTGTATACTTGTCTCGTTTGTCCAGTATTTGATGGTGGGTTGAGTCAACACCTGGCTGCCTACTCCGAAGGGGAAAGGGATGCGTGGCTCCAAGCTATCCAACTAGCAAGTTACGACTGCATGCGTTCTCAGCTCCTCGCCTTGCAGCAGAGGATGGAGCTGAGGAGGGGCCAAGACCCAGACCTGAACGTTCACATGTGGAGGATCCGCAGGGGGCATACCATGGGTGAGTACCAGCTCATTGGGGCTTCTTTTGTTCACAGGCAATATGAATATCTACACTTATAGTCACGGTTTTCTGAAATGTTAAAATCATAAATATACAAACGTTTCACTGCTCAAGTTTGTTTTTGCGGTATTACCTCGTTAATAGTTGACCTAAGGTCGATACCAAGCGTCACTTTGTTCCTAATAATTCCACCAATAGCAGCAGCATCTTCTATAGAACATTGATTTTATTTATTAATTCTATTTAATATGTTTGTCTCTTTAAGGTTAACCTATTTTTCACATTAGGACCTACAGTATATTGGGTATCTCAAAAGATACTTTTAGTAATGTATCATGTGCCTCGAAGCAGTTCTTCCTATAACACATGTTGTAAATGTGCCCCACGGACCTGAAGACGTGTCTGGACACATATCGTCATGTGATATGATAAGAAGAGACGTATCTTCAGGCTGGCGAGGGACATTTAGAGAAAGAGTATCTAAATTTGTCTAGAGGGAGGGTGAAAAACTATTTAGTAAAAAAACCTTAAGTACACCAGACTGAGATTGTAATCTCAATATCCCTTTCATCGGTAGTACAGTCTACCGTGAGAAGGAAGCCTTAGTCTATTCAACCATCGAAGCGGGTCACATGCTGTTAATCACTAGATAGTTTTATAGATTCTCAGTAGGGAAATAGGCTATATTTTCAGATAGATTTTTTTTTAAATACCTAAGTTGAAAAGCTAAATTATACTTCACAAGATGTCAAGAGACAAAATTTCATATTTTCTGAAGAAGTTGGAACTTTTCTCCTGCAACGACGCGCTGTTTCCCCCAAAGATGTCTGCCACTGCAACAAAACACGTGTCTTTTGTAAAAATATTCACCTACTCACTTTCTCAGATTCCGAATTTTAAAATGTTTTTTTTTTTCCTTTTGTCGCCAGACCCGTGTGAGCTGCCGTTGTGTGAAATCACACTCGCCTGTGATAATCTTCTCTGTGACGGACACGGCCGCCCACCCAATCCGGTTCTTGTTGTACATGTGTACATACCAGCAAATGGCGTGTGGATCAAGTACGCCAACACTGAAGTTGTAGAGGTGTGTTGAAAAGGACAATCTTACAATGTATCATCACAGTCCTACTAACCTAACCATTGGTTAAATTGCTTTTGTGTTTTACACGATTATTTTTATGTGCGCGTAAAACTATAAACAGGGACCTTCCATTAGTTCTTACCGTTAACTTTCTTGGGACGCTAGATTTGTTTCAAAGCTTTTGATTGGCTTAATTTTACCTTAGAGAATACAAGCAAGTCATTACAACGTCTATGGAACTGTAATGAAAACAAATCAATCAATGCAAGTCCAATTTATCACGCCAGTGTAAGGTTATCTGCAATCTTTAATTGTATTTATTTGTCTATTAAAATGTCTGTTGGAAATCATAAACAAGAAATTTAAATCTAAGAAAAGAAGAAAAACTGTTGTTAATTGAATTAATAAATAGATACAAACAAACAATTTAAAATACATTCTAATTAGTGTTCATTCATCTTAAGAATTTCTAAAATTTTATTTTTGTTTGGACGAAAAGGTAAAAAAAAATTCTTCCTCATTATAATCTTTCATTCCAAGTAACTCTTCAATCTTTGAAGTTTTGAGTTCCTTAGGATTTTGTTTTTGTTGTTGTTTTGAGTTTACCTGGTGGTCTAGGGTAAGGTGTTGGACTTCTGTACTGGGGGTCCGGGGTTCAATACTCGGTCCCGGCACAGATTTATCTGATTACCAAACCCTTCCTTCACCTCTGACAAGACATCTTGTGAATGTGGGGAATGCCAGGCTTCCACCGTGGTTCGGATCCCACTTTAAACTGTAGGTCCTCCATTTCATCTCACAATCACCCTACCATTACACATTAGCGTAAGTGTGTACAAACCAAACGGGTAGTAAGACGCGGTGATGATGATGATGATGATAATAATGTTTTGATGTTGTGATGTTTTTTGTGGTATTTTTAGTTTTTTTTGTGTGTTTGTGTTTTGTGTGTGCATTGTGCGCATGTACTTTACGACCTTTGTATTTGTGGATGTATGCACTTCATTTACCCTCTGACAAGGAGGATTGTACTGAAAGAACTAGTAAATGAAATAAAGGGAAGGTTCCTCTTAGGGAAAGTCATCAAGGTCAACCACTTTGTGAAAAATGAGGGATAATAGAGCTATCAGACAAATTTTTTAATTTTTGAAGATAGATAATTTTAATGGGTGTGATATATATTTCTCTAATTCCTTTTATTTGACAATAAGAGTCTGATATTTAATTCCTCTCTTCACAGAAAAGCAGCAACCCCAGTTTCCTAAACACCGTCAGTTTCCGTGCAAGCGACGGTCTGAGCAGCGACTCACGTGTCCGCCTCACCACATACGATGTACGGGAGCATGTGTCTCAAACCGCTACACCCATTGGCTCCTGCATCGTCACTCTAGGCTCGTCCAGGAGACAGACAGGCTGCGTATCCCCCTCCGCTCGCCCTCGGGAACCACGGTCGGGTTCCTCACACTCACCGTTTGGAACCTCGAGCCAGAGGACAAAGGGGGAAGCACCGAATCCACGCCGTGTCGAAGTGCAACCGACCACGGCGGTACCTTGGTAATATTTGTAAATCAACAGTCCGGCCCCTTGACTCGGTTTGTAGCATGTCTCTGTACTGAGCTAAGGGTCCCGGGTTCAATTCCTGGTATGGCTGAAAAATGTATCATTGGTGGAATGTGGTTTTACCATTTCACAGTGATGAATTAACTCCTGGGGACTGGATGTTGTGCCTGTCCTAGTCTTATGTTATATTATAAGGTATATGAAGCTAGGACAGGCCTAGCAGCCGGTAGTGAAAAATATTATATTAGAAAGAAGGTACAGGAAAGGTTGAGATAAAACATATAAAAGGTGATGAACACAATATGGTTTGTACAATGAAGAGAAGAACACAGTTTACACTTTACACTGCTGCCACTGGACAGAGAGGTAAGGGCTGCTTCTTGACTAGGTCGGGGGATTGGGTGGTAATTGTTGATTTTCTTCAAGAAGCAGCCATCACCTCTTTGTCCAGTGACAGCAATGTTGTTGTGTTTTTTATTTTTTAAATTACTATGTCTAACTACCTGTTCGGGTTATACACTTAAGTACTAATTGATAATGGGCTAGGATTAAGAAAGGTTGAATTTAGAGGAAGTGCCCGCATTTGCATGGAGTGAGAGTAGAAAACCATTTAGGAAAAACCATCCCCAGTTCACCCGACCGAGATTCGAACCTTGAACTCCCCGTCCTCGGCAATCTAGCTCATCAGGATACCAGCGCGTTAGCTAACAACAACACCGAGGCGGATGGCAGCAATGTAAAATGTGCAGTAGTTGGTAGAGTTGTTTCCCTGCAGGCTTATTGATAGTTTTAGTAACGCTACAACATGGCTTAGTTTACTTTTACTGCATTTTCAAAAGACTATAGTCGCAAGACTGATAATATTATTTGCATGGTTCAAGCTATTCTGTATTTACTTTAGTTGTTAAAATGAACAGCTTACTTAAGTTTGTAATTTATTTTGTAGGTGTATTCTCATCGACGGTCTCAGTCCCTTCCTCCGAGACTGGGCTCCAAGTTGAAACTACCTCATCAAGGTCACTTGAATCTCTTGTTTGCCAATCCTTATGTCCAGACGTATCGCTTTCACTCTGGGCTCGGTGGGGACATTTGTGTCCACGAAGTGATGGCCGAGAGCAAGCTCTGCTTCCATTTCCCTCAACAGTTGCTGTGAGTTCCTACTATCGAGTGTAAAGTAACCGTGTCATATGTATCGTGTTTATGACTCAATAGTTTGTGTGATAATCTTTCGTATCCTTTCATCTGGTTATACTGAGGAATATTTTTTTTTAAAAAGGTTTCTCATGCCTTTACAAACCACTAATGTAATTAGTATATAAGCATATAACCTGAGCGAGTAATAAATCTGTGCTAATTTTTTTTATTTTTTTTATTATAACTCAGATGGGTGCCACCCACGTAAAAGAATGTGTGCTGGGCGCATAATAGCCTTCAAACTATAAGGTTTCAGAACCATTTGAAGTGCTACATTTAACTTGAGCGCAGTGAAAACAAATGGTATTCATAGCTGATGTTTATTTGGGTTTTTTTCCAGTGCACTTTGGATCCAGGAGGAGAAAGAATTGTTACAAGAGGTTGCGGGAATGGGGGAGTTGCACGAGCCTTGGCACACTAGACAAGTGGAACTATTAGACAGGCACCTCCATCTGTTACATCTCTACTCACAGGCCAAGGAGAATCTGGAGGTGCACAAGGGGAAAGGTGTGTTTTCTTCTTGGGACTTCACTTTTTATTAGAGATGTCACGAAACCTTCCAGTATTAAGTTCAACCTTGATTTTGATTTTTGAACATTTCTTATTTTATTATTTTTCCAAGTAGCCAACATCATATAAAAACATATTTATTCAACATCATAGAATAGAAAAGAAAAAAAAAATCTAAAAATTTAAATAAAACAAAAGTTTATTTTTAAACAACGAAAAAGATCCATTTACCAAGTATTAAAGCATATTTTACAAAATTAATAAAATAATCAGGAATTACAATAAAAAGCATGTATTTTTACTTTCAAAGTGAAGCTGCCGAGTCAATTAATTAAAAAAAACTATAATAAACAATTGTTGAAAACAAAAGTAGGCTATTTTAAATTCACCGAAAGGGTTGTTAACTGAATCAAAATACTCATATAACAGCAAATAAACTAATATAAGTGATAATCGTTCACTACTTACTCTGAATGTTGCCAGTACGTTCATTGAGAGCTAAGAATTGAATTATAGAGAATCATAATATTAAGATCGATTCTCTATTTTTTTGATACTAATAAGAATCAAGGTATCAAAGAATTGATTTTGACATCCCTAAATTTGATATATTTCTATTGCTATAACCTGCTTCGGCGTCCGTATGGTCTAAGGTGTCACTCCTAGCCATAGACTAGACTGCCGATGTCGATCGTTGAGGTCTTGTTGTAAGAGTTCCTGGATACAGATCCAGAGGTCACAGGTTTGATAACCGGCACTTCCATGTATAGTTGCAATCACTCGAAATACACTCTATACAGTCATTTTAGCAACAGCAAGTTTGACTGGTCTGCCCGCTTTTAAGTCTCAAGTTTCTAGACTTTTTTTTTTCTCTACAAAGTCTGATTTCTGCATATGTTTGTGTATTTTCTCTTAATCACACTCCTGTTAATTCAAGTAGATAACAATCACTGGATTTTATAATATTTACCAATAAAAACAATACAAATGGAATGTTTCTTTTTATTTCCACAGGAAGTTTTTTCAAACCCAGTTCCAGAAAACACGATCGAACTCTAGAATTTGCCCCAGTCAACCTCCACCTTCAACGGATGTGGGTCCAAAACGATACGTTAAGAAAATGTGGGTTCTACGACATAATTACCGTGGGAGGGTTTACAGCCCACTCGCACAAATCCAAAAATGGCGGTCTTATAAAGTACGTAGGTGTTCACATTCAACTAATAAATTATGTTTATTTTTATCAAGTACATCGAGTAGATGTTTGAGCTCAAAGTTTGTTACTAGCTCTTAATTACTAAAGGGGTGGGGAAGGAGGGCAGAACAAACCTATTTTCAATTTAAATTAGAAAATAAAACTTAATTCAGACCAAATGAAGGAAAAAAGGATTAATCAAATTAAACATTGAAAAGAGAATAGAAGAGCAGAGCCTACACTCTTACCAGAAAACTGAGGCCTCAAAGTTCACAACATAAATTTATCGGGGTGCATCGGCCCCCTTCTTCAGCAGAAGAACGTGTTTAATTTCAAACCAAATTAATTAGATAGGAACAGAATTCTATAATTCGTGTAAAAAAGTTACCATAGTTATTCATGTATTGCTTCAAATATGGATTTTCATTTTTCCAAAAACAACGAAACTGTTTCTTTTATGGTGCCAAGAGTGGCCCATTTGAGATCATTATTGGGGGGAGGGGGGAGACATCCCCTCCTTCCTTTGCCTCCCACTAACGTCACCCACGTTTAGCACCAAAATGTTAAATTGCATGAATTTATAAAATATAGTACTTATTTTAAATTGTGACACACATGTCTATTTTTAGGTTACTTCAACAACTTAAAGAGTCTCCATCAAAAAGTAATTCAACATTACAAGGGCCCAGTAAAATCACAATGGCTCATGATGCCATACAGGTATGCTTCTTCTATGTGTTTCTATCTTATTACTATAAGGGGCGTACAAAGTCTAT